>CM051382.1:17277890-17427890 GCA_028015245.1 Cardamine occulta | reverse complement strand
AGAAGTAATCATGAATCTTAAGTCACCAATGATGCAGCAAGATCAGCAGATTTATTTGGATGAGGAGGAGGATGATGAAGTAATTGTTTTCAAGCCTCTAGTTACTGAAAAGAGGAAAGAGGCTTCTGACCAAATATATGTTCCTAGTGGAGGCTTCAGGAAACCTGATCAAGTTGCTATTATTGGGGACTTAAAAGCTTTGAGTGGTTCTGATGCAGCTTTTCATGAAAATCAACTTCTACAAGCTAGAGCCAGTGCAAGTATTCAAGTGCCTACATCTGTTGGTTCTAATCTTCTGGGACTTCTTCAGCCATCAACCCAGTCTCAGACTGTGCATTTGCAACAAGTTCAGACACAGGCAGTGCATCCTCAGCCAGCCCAATCACTAGCTGCTGCACGACTTCAGCCAATGCAATCACAGGTCGCACAACTTCAACCACTTCCATCACGAGTTGTGCACATTCAACATACTCAAGCACAGGTTTCACATGTTTCACCGGCCCAGTCACAATCTGCTTCCCTTGGTGGCGGTAGCAAGTGGTCACCAGAAGAAGCTGCTTCCCTTGCTAGTAGCCTATCTGGTTTTGCTCAGATGGGTAATGGTCATGTGATGAGGAATGAGATGCAAGGAAATCATGGAGTTTCCTATTACCCTGCACACTCATTACCGGTCCACCAGTCTTACAATGTCAATGGTATGGGTGGTATGCCTTATTCTCAGTCACGAACACTTGAGGATGTGTTGCCACCCAAACTTGATGCTATTTCATCTTCTGGAGTTTTTGCTGATGGCCTGGGAGTCGAAAGAAAAAATCCAATCAGTAGACCCTTTAGACATCTTGGCCCTCCGCCTGGGTTTAACTCTATCCCCTCTAAGCTGCAAAAGGAGCCAGCACCTGGTTCAGATTTGTCTAGCAATAATGTACTGGCTGATGACTACAGCTGGTTGGATGGATACCAAGCTCAATCTTCTCGAGGCACTGGGCTCAACAACAGTTCTTTGAATTACGCCTCTTCTGGGAAACCAGAATACATGGGATCCAGCAATGGGCTGAACGGGGCTGTCAACTTTCCATTCCCTGGAAAACAAACTCCAGCATCACAGGTCCAAGCAGATCCTCCGTATTTCTGGAACCCTCAGAAAGATAACTCTGTGGACGAAAACCATCAATCAGCTCAACTCCCCGAGCAATATCAAGGACAGTCCACTTGGTCAAACCGTCACTTTGTGTGAGATGAGAATGGAAGAGTAACACGGTAAGAGCAAACATAAAGCTCCTCTGTCTTATTGAATGCTTTGTAAACTCTCTTATTCTTATGGTGTTGATCTAGGTAATTGGGAATGATTCAGGTGAGTGTTACAAAACGTATTTTGCTACCTAACTCCGACTGAGCCTTGTTCTGTTGAAGTTTTTAGTTGGAGTCTTGACGGCCTTGATTTCTTGTGGGGCACTTCCTACCTGACAGGTTCGGCGTTGTTCATCCTTGTCCATAAGCTAGTGTTATTGCAATTTCTTGTTCACACATGTTTAGACACTGACACACAAACCACCAATGCTTATTGATGATAGATTCAGGACACAGCTCATGTTGGTGAAAGAGATATATGGTAACAAGAATGAAAGGTTGTGGAATTGAGAGGAGTAAAGTGCCTTTCTCTTGCTCTACTTGAGGTGGAGATGTTAAGACCGTATGAATAAGAAATGAAACGTATCATGTGGCTTGCTCTGGATATCTGAAGCAGTTGGTGGCTGTTTGTGCCTCTTTATCTTATTTTTTTGTTTTATTTTGCGTATGAACATGTTACTTTGCTCTACTTTCCTCTCCTTTGTTCTATGTTGCTTCAGATTTCTCTCTGGTTTGCTGTCTTTAAGTTGAACAACATAAGGTGTGTGAAAACTCTGCAGCTTGGTAATGAATAAAAAAGGGATTCGTTTTTCGAAACTATATTGTTGGCAATTTTTATTACATGATGATTTGGTGTTGAAATGAGGATGGTTATATGTGAGGTGCCTTGCAAACCGATCATATAATTGAAAATTTATTCATAGTTCACTACTTCACTTAATTCGATGGCAATCTCTCTCTTACTGATTCCTTTTTGTAATTATTGTCAGGTAATAATAATCTCCTACATGTTCGATAAAAGACCATGATTGTCTAAAAAGTAGTGCGTGAAAACTGAATCTGTTAATAATATATATGAGTACGGAAAAAAAAAGTACGTAAATGCTTTAATGGTTGGACTTGGAAGCCTTTCGGAGGAGAATCCCCCAGCAGAGGAATCGATAAAAAACAAAGAAGGCAAGCATTATTCCGACATTGATCCACCTCGTGTCCTTATCAAGTCCTCTCTCCTTTAACACATCCTCTCCGGTCATCAAGCATCCCAAGTTCCCACGCGAGAAGCACACCTCTCGCATGCTCCAGTACTCGTTTACAAGCATCGACTCCAGTGGGTAACGATACAGCGAGACATAGTACATGAACATCCATGGTTTTGGGATCTTCTCTTTTGGGATGAAGTAGCCAGAGAAGAGGAAAAAAGCTCCCAGAACAGTGCAGATGAGGGAGTTTCCAGAGATAAAGTCAGGTGAAACCGCACTTAGGAAGAGCACCAGAGAACTAGCCATGAGGATGATGAGCCAGACACAGAGGACGAAGAATGAGAATGCTTGAATCGATGGGTTCAAGCCAACGATCCAGTAGACTGGGATGGAGAAGAGGAGTGATACAACGAAGAGAAACGGTACAAATGCGATTGTGTTGGCGATCATGTAGGATGAAATACGGTAAGATCCACGAGATGATTCTTTCATTAGGACACGGCGTTCACGGAGGTAAATGGGAAGAGCTTCAACTGTGGAAGAGAGGAGGAAGCTTAAGCTGAAAGCAAAGAGTCCAAGCCGCTCTGCTACGCCTTCTTCGTCACGCTTGATTCTTGTGTAGACACTGCCTAAACCTAATCCAGCTACAACCGCTTGCATTGTTCGCGCCAGAAATAACTGCTTTGTTCTGTAGATGATCTTGCAGAACCTAGAGCAGAGATATGAGATCTCGGTGACGTCAAGGACACGAAACTCTTCTTGCTTTGTAATAATCCTCTCGTTTTCAATGTTTTCAGGCCAGATGGATAATGATTCTACGGTGGCTACAGAGTCTGGCTTCGAAGCTCTCAAGGACTCAACTATCTCCATAGCGAACTCAATCGGATTCAGCTGTTCTGGAATCTGAAACCCTAGTTTCGCTATCGAGTCCTCGAGATGTTCAAGACTCCCAAAATGGATGACTGATCCACGGGAGAGAATCAAGTAATCGGAGATGTAATCAAGGATTCGATAGCTAGGTTGATGGATGGAGAAGACAACGGTTCTCTGCTTAGATTTCGCCATAGAAGCTAAAAGCTCAACGACCTGAAGCGAGTTTCGGCTATCTAAACCAGAGGTTGGTTCATCAAGAAGTAGAATAGGTGGATCACGGATCATCTCAACGGCTATAGAGACTCTCTTCCTCTCTCCACCAGAAACGCCACGATCTTCTTCGTCTCCTTCTCCAACGAAGCTGTCTTGCACGAGAACAAGACCGAGATCCCTCAACAAGCTCTCTACTCTCTCTTCTCTTTCCTTCACCGTTGAGTCTCTCAAACTGAATTTGGCGCTATACATTAACGTCTCTTTCACGGTAAGCAGAGGTAGTAGATCATCGTCCTGCGGGACAAACCCGCATAGCCTACGTAGCTGATTGTAATCAGTGATTCTACGATCGTTTATCATAATCGCGGAAGATGGATCAAGTGCCTTGTGGTTCACTCTTCCTGAAATGATTTCCAAAAGGGTTGATTTGCCTGTTCCGCTTGGTCCAACAACGGCTAGGATTTTAGAGGATTCAGCAGCTAATGACACGGAGTTGAGGATTGGAGTGTGATGGATGGTGTAGGAGAGATTAGTGACGGTTAAAGAGTAGCGGTTAGGGGTTGGGAGTGGCGAAGAAGTAAAGGAAGAAGAAGCCGAGGAGAATTCATCAGGAGAGTTGGATGCTGAGAAGAGAATGGAGTCTTCTTCACGGCAGTTTGTAGCCATAGCAGAAGGGTGGAAGCAAGAAGCCATGGTATTGATCTTCATGTACAAGTGGTCTATGCTCTTTATGAGTTAAGCTTTTTTGCAGAATTGGTCGACCAACAAAAGAAACAATTGTTCAATGGTAGGCAGAGGTTGGTGCAACAACGAAAGTGTTCTCAATTTATCTAAAACTGTGTATCTAATTCTATTTAGTTGGTCATTAATAGTTTGAATTTGGTGAGTTGCTCGTATATAAGAGATTTCAATTTATCTTAACAAATCAAGTATATTTGAATTGCATATATGTAAACGGTATTATTAGTGGTTGACCCAAAAAGGTGACTAAAGGGTACTTCCAATGGTATGTATGACCATGATAAAGTTTATACGTTTTCACTGTAGAAAGTTGACATATTATTAAATTACAATTAACGTGTAAACTTAAAAAAATAACATGATAACTACTACATTATTAAGTCGGCTAATCGTTGATAGGTGTTGAAAGTTGAAACAGTAATTAACCGAACAATAATACTCTTAGTCATGATGGCAATTGGCAAATGAATCAAAACTAACAATCGATAATAAACTCAATTTAAATAACATTCGTGTAGAGATGTGTTGTTTTCTCTTATAACTAGACAATTTTCTCCAAGCCATTACTGCTGATTCAATGTCATCATCAAATAATAGCATTTATAGAGACAGAAGGCAAACATTTGTATGCTTATGGAATTTACAAAAGAATTTACAAATGAAAACACCCAAAACTATAATGAAACTACTCTCTTTTGTTACAGCTCCCAATAAACCTATGAAACCCGTGTTGACGGAAAAAAATATAGATGAGTAGGAAACTCCGGTTATTTGTGGGTAAAGCAGAAGAATTTCAATGAGCCAAATCTTCACTTCCTACACCAACACTGGATTTATCAACGACTATACGTACATTGTATTGTTCGTAAACTCGTCCTCTATTCTCTGCCCACCACTCTTCTGCTTGTTTTTCACTAAACCGCTTTCGACTGCCAAAAAAATCATCCTTGGATTATGATCATTTCATCCACACATTCCAACTAAGCCTAAAATATGAAAGAAGAATTGTAGTACCTGAAACGGACGCGTTTGAGATCCCTTGCACCTCCCGCTAAGGCTGTGAGGGTGATGTACACACCAGGTTCATCTTGTTCTACCCATTCATTTTCGTTACGGGGTTGTTCACTTTCTTTCGACCGTGTGCTAATTCTGTTAATCGCTTCAGCAGCATGGTTCGCTTGCTGTCGGTAATTTGCACCATCAAAAACAGGCGTGCTGGTCCCGTTAGAAAACATTGGGGCTACGGTTAGGCCATCAGATTCAGTTTCTCTGCTGTTTGGACGGATTAACGTGTTAGAAGAAGGGGCAACGTTATCAGGGCTGGATCCAAATGAATTAAGAGGAGACTTGATAGTCCGAGCTGATCCAACGGGTAATCTTTCAGCCATGTCTTTCAACTGCATGGTTTTATTGAAACAATCAGTAAGTTGCATACATAACTTTCATTCTTTTGAACAGCAGAGAGGAAAACTTTTGAATTTACTTGAGCGGTAAGTGATTTAATCACTTCTTTTGCTGCCTTGCATCTCGCTGTTTCTTCACTAGCACTTGCCAGAGCCTCCTTTAGCTGTTTGGTTGTTCTTTCCAGTTCAACTTCTTGAAGCTGTGCCTTCCGTGTAAGATTTTCAACCTGTGAAATCGTTTACTAGTGAGTTAGCAAAGGAGTCAAATTGCAACAAATGAGACGATAAATGTTTTTCACCAAATAAACCAAATTGGTGGGGAATCTTTGTTATAAAAATTGAGGAGTATGATATCACCAACAGTTTGCTCCATCTAGGCAAAAATAAACAAAAAGATACGTGCTTCGTCCATCTAGAATGTAACTGATTGTGAACCAGAAACACAACTAGACAATCGAAAACAAAATCGCATGATCTCACCAGCTATGTTTTCTTCCTATATATGTAACACATGAAAGTGTGAAGAATTATGGAATAAGGAACACAAATAAGAACGTGGACAGCAGCTTACTTGAGATCTTAGCATAACCACCTCCTGGCTTAGGTTATCATTGGATCTCTTGGTATCATCCACGACAATTTTCGGTGTAGTTAGTCCAGAAAGTGTGGGAGTTGGTGTTGTTGAGCGAGGTGGGCTAGGACGTCTTGATATTGGTGAAGTTGCCCGAGACACAATTCGGGAACCAGGAACAGACGCTGAGAAGAACTTCTTTGATGATCCAAAAGTTGGATTAAAAGACTTGGTTATGTTTAGTGAACCTCGCTGAGAGCCTCCGCTTGGTATTGGTGAGACACGACTACTATTGAATTCATATTTCTTATTTTTCTTGGATCGAGTATCCATTTGCCTCATGGGCTCCAACAATGAGAATCTAGCTAGCTGTCCGTCAGATCTAGAATCCAACTTCTCGTCTCTATCAATTGCTTCTGATCCCTGGTTGACACTTTCTCTTCGATTCAAAGAAGAATGAGACGAGGGATCAGTTTCCATGGCCTTTTTCAGTTTGTTAAAACACTTGTCACACACTCGAAATGGTTTGTTCGGGTTCGTTGCCATACAAGCCTTCAAGGACTTTTTACTACTGCAAGAATGGCAAAACACAAGTCCACAGTTGTAGCAATTGTGCCGCTTTCTCTTGAAATTAAAAGGCTGACGGCAACCTAAACACATAGACTGGTCCATCCCTGATGCCCACTTGTGAAGGCAGACAGCTGCGGTGAAGTTAGAACCACATGCAATACTTTTCACCTGTTTATCCTTCAGCGTCTCAACTAACGTCGGGGAATTTCTATCATCTGCATCCCCATGGCCTAGTCTACCATTTGATCCCTTTCCCCAAGTGTAAACCTCAGTCCTCGAAGTTAAAACTGCAACATGATAGGCTCCACAAGCAATCTCTTCGACAAAACTCTTGTGAAGTTTACCTTCGACACGGCCCGGAACCTTTCCATCTGCATATGGGTTTCCGAGCTGACCATAAACAAGACTACCCATAGTATAGACATGGCCTGATGTTGTAAGTGCAACTGTTAGGCTATGTCCACACGCAACTTGACAAAAATTGGGTTCTACCAGAGCTGCAACACACGTAGGCACAAGTTTTGGTTCTTTATCACCGTGACCAAGACGACCCTTGTCACCATCACCCCATGTAAATAGCTTTCCTGAGGAGCAGTTACTAGAGCTCGAGCTCCCAACCATGACTTCTACAACTGCGGCTGTGTGCCATACACCACACGCTGCCCGGACAGTGCGAAGGCCTTTCAAGGAGTCTACCTCTCTGGGTATGAAAACACTTTTCCTGTCTCCATGGCCCAAAACACCAAAGGTCCCATCTCCAAAAGTGAACAACTGCCCAGCAGAAGTCACAACAGCTGTGTGGTAAGGTCCACAAGCAATGGATGATACATGTATCCCTTCCATCAGAAAATTTACTCGTTTTGGGACCCAATGACTGACTTCATTTCCATGTCCCAGAATACCAAAATCTCCTTTACCCCACGTATACAAATTCCCCGATAGAGAAACTGCACAACTATGGTACTCGCCACATGCTACATGCTCAATATTTGTGGTACTGAGTGCATCAATGAGCTTTGGATGTTGAACATTGGAATCTACACCATGGCCAAGCCTACCTTCAGATTCCTCTCCCCAAGAAAAACTTTCTCCTTGTTTTGTCACAAGGACAGCATGCCGTCCACCACAAGCAATATTCTGTGCATCAAGTACCATAGTAGACTCTAAAGCTTTTGGCAATAAGGAATCCATTTTGATCTCAAAGGAACTTCCAACTCTATGGTTTCCACCACCCAAAACACCTTCGCCTATTCCTTCCCCCCAAATGAAAACATCTCCCAATGCGTCTCCATCATCATGACCAGAACCATGGCTCGAAGAACTAATAGCACTTGACAGACTAACTCTAAAAGCATCCATACCCATACCTTTTGTGTGACCATGTAGGATATCAGAGCCTCCAGATGACAAAGAGTGAATTGAAATAGTTGCCAAATCTGAGGGGAAAAATCCTTTTGGAGGAACTGCATACAATGACATGTCTGAAAATGCCTTGTCAACACCATTCTTAGGCGGGCTCTCATATGGACTGTGAAGACGGAGGTGATTAGAGCCATCCTGAAAGGTAAAAGAATTAACTTAGTTATGACATGCACAAGATGAAGTGAAATCGTTCATTCTAATACCTTCTGGAAACTTTCATTGCTGCTAAATGGAGAATGTAAAGGGGAGCTTCTCCGGGTATATGTCCTCGGACTATTAGCTTCAGATGGCGTCCCATCACTTCTCGATTCGGTCCTCCATCTCCGTTGATGACAACGAGAGACCAATGCTTTTAAACCACTGAACCACACTTCAGCCTCATCTTCATCCTTGCATATCTATGAAATAAAATTATAACACCTATTAATGAACTTCAATAATAACAGAAATTTTAATGATAGAGAGATGATTTCATAGAAAAAGATTATCCTAAAAGAAAAATCTCACCAAATCCAGTGACCTCTCATTGTATATTAGCGAAAACGATTGATATTCTTTCTCGGGACGTGGATATCTCTGAAAAATAGGCTGCAAGAGAAAAACCATTTCAAGACTTATCAGACAATCACACTACATATATAAGGTCAAAATAGGCAAACTACGAGTATCGAAGATGGCTCATGCAAATGATGCATGAAAGATGCAAAGTCAAATCAAGACCAGCCTGCCTCGCTGAAGTGATATGAAAAAATGATGAATCCAATCAAATATAGCATAACCACGAAACAACTCTAAGAAAAGAGTCGTGTACATAACATCCAATACTTGGGACAATCATAAACAACAACACAGATCACATTAGGGGGGCAATCGGCCTCACAACTATGACAGTAGAACTCAGAAACAACCAGAAGAAGACTCCTACTAAGCAGCTATAGAGATACAACCAAATAAACACAACTGAAAATAGATAGAACTAGTCTCATGAACTTATTCTGAAAATTTTATTTCCAGCTAAAGGGAAAATTAAGTGACATCATCCACGAATGTCAGAACTTACTGTACGCTGCCCAGATATGATCCTAGAAACATGGCTCAGCTTCAAATGTTTCTCCTCCTTTCCCGAGAACCATATCAAAACAGATTCATCCTGAAAGATACAGGCATGATTATTTACATAGACACGGAACAGCGAGACCGTCCACACATGAAGCCGCAGAGAGGAAATATAACAAAACAAAAGAACTCTAACACAGAATAAAAAGGAAATGGAACCAACACGACTTACATTAGAAAGGCGAAATGGACAGAACTTCGGCTTTCCCCTTCTTCCATACTTGAGCAAATAAGCTCCCTTTTTGAGGGCAGTGATAGCCTGAGCCAAATTGATTAAAAGTTGCGTAAATAAAGTAGGTGAAATATATGGGTAAGAGGTGATTTGAGCTTTAAATACAACTATATAATAGCTAGTAACAAAGAGAAGAAGCAGTGGACACACCAAAATATCAATCCTACAACATTAAAAGAGGGCAGAGGAAATATTCTTAAATGGAGATAATCTACTATATTCAGAGAAATTGCACCTGCTAGAACTCCCAGTAAACTGCTAAGAAACTCATGAAATAAAAATATCCAGAATTGCATTTTTTTCTTCATTATATAGCTTTGAATCAAGCTTGGAGATTCCAGAAATAGACACTAACTAAGAATCCGAAATCTAATTTTCAAATTTGAAGAGACTCGCCTAAGAAAAATAATCTCCTCTTACCTAAAATGTACTCCAACCTTAGGATTCAGCAAACAAGATATATTATAATTCAACAGAAGACCTAATAATTCAGTAGAACTACTAAACCTAATCAAAGCACTAGAAATCATAAACAAGACCTAGATTGACTATATTAGCAACACCGACCTGCTCAATATCCCTCGTCACTGGACCAGCTCTGATAAGATCCGACGCCATTCGTCCGTTTCTCGACATAAACAAAATTCAAACGAAGCTCCTCAGAATCAAACCCCTTGAGCTCAAAGAAATTCACACTAGTCAAGCTCAAATATGAAAAAATCACAAAATCCTCTCCACATCGCTATGATCGTCGATCATGAAATTGAGCAGCTTCTTCTTCAGCTCGGATTAGATTCAAATCGATCCGAAACAGTAGAACAAAGAGAGACGACGTTTGAATCAAAATATATATAAGGGATTCAAATGTGTGTTCAATCAAAAAGATGCTGAATTAAGCTCTTCGATTCGAGAGGAATTAAGGAATTGAAAGGTAAAGAAGGAATCTAGAGATATGGGGATGATCTCTACTTACGCAGTTTATAGCGAGCCAGAGAGAAAAGAAAACAGAGAGACCAAAAGGCAGATTCTGACTAGAGAAAGAAAACTTTATTTTTCTGCTTTTAGTTTTTTTTTTCTCTTCCTTGAAATATTGAATTTAGATATAACCCAGTCAATAATCGGCCATTTAATTTCATTAATTACGCAATATACCACTGTGAGCTGCCAAAAGATTTACCTCCATTTTCACTTAAAATAATATGATTTGCCTAAACAGTGTGTGGAAGGCTTTTGTGAATATTTGTCTTTTCGGCAAGCTTTTGCGAATATTACTACTTTTGTAAACTATTTGGTATATATTTTTTAGGTCTGGGCAAAATATTTGAACTCGAAGACCCGATCCGAAAAACATAATTTGAACCCAAACTCCAAAATTTTAAAAGATTCGAACAGGTTTTTAAACTGTAAAACCAGAAAATCCAAACTTAAATCTGGCCGAACCTGAATTTGGTTGGTACCCAAATATATTAAAAATATAAATATATACTAATAATATATTAGTAATATTTATATTTATAATAATCCAAATATCCAAAATATTTAGAGTTTTCGGATATTTCAAATATTTTAAGATATTTCATTTTAATTTTGGGTGGATTCATTTAAAAATACTTAGATTTTTAGATATTGTCGGATAGTTTGGATATATGTGGATACAAAATTTTGATTTTTTATATATTTGGTGTAAATCCAAATCCGATCTGAATCTGAACTAAATCCAATCTAAAATATTAAAATATCCGAACGGGTTCTTAGACTTCTGAAGCTGAAATATTCGAACCCGAAATATCCGATCCAAATACCCCGTCCATGCCTATCTATCTATGTAATGGTTTCCGTTAAAAGGAAATGGATACAGTGGCGGACCCAGAAATTTTTTTTACCGGGGTCAAAAACAAAATGGATTTTGGGTCTTGTAATTGCTAAAAATTTTTTAAAAGTAAGTTAATGGGTTCAAAAAGTAAATGGACTAAAAAAACCTAAAGTTTCATGGGTTCAAAGTTGATTTTCAACCCAAAAAAAAAATTTATATACACAAAATTTTTTTTTTTTTTTTGTGGGGTCAGCTGACCCCACTAACTATCAGATGGGTCCGCCCCTCAATGGATACATTGTTTTTTTTTAATGAATGTAAATGGATACATTGTTCCTTATTTAAAGCCTAGATGTCAATAAATAAACCAAAACAGAAATACAGAATTGGCTTAAAGGAGCAGTGAATCAAACAGTTGACATGGTAGGTTAGTTCAACCATTGAATTATTATTGCAGTTTACTGAAAAGGGGAAACATTTGGTAGGGACGATCCTTGCTGTTACCTAAGCAACAATTAAATCCAAAACCTTCACGAGCTAAAAACTCGACTTCAAGATTGATGCAATGTTGCTTCCACTAGACCTACGGATAAGTTGGAGAAAATGCATGAGCTTACTACAAAATGTTACTTTAATCTTTAACTCTCTTTCCTCTATGTGGGATGGATAGCCATTTACTACTACGTCGTTTTATGTGGTGCTAAAACTTCTGGAGGAGAAAGAAGGTTAGGTTTTTTTTTTTTTTGTCTCTTGTGTACATTATGTTCTTGAAGTATCGGAATCATTCTCTTGGCATCTCCTTTTCTCGTTTTTGGTTCTCTGTCTCGCGCCACTCTCTAATCTGAGTATATTCTTCGTCAGATTAAGGGCTCCTTATTCTTGACGATTTATCTTTTAGAATAAGATTCTTATTTTCTTTCGTTTTCTAAACACTCGTTTTTCAATTTATTTATTTATTTTTCGCCACCATGAGTTCCGTTACCGAGATCGTGTGTGAGCAGCAAGTGATCGACGGTATTCAGGATTTGGCTCTTCAAGATCAGGTTTTTATTTACCCTAATTGAATTTACCTGCGTTTTCCCAATTGAAACATCGATTTTTTTTTTTTAATTTGTTGTGTGGGTCTTGTTTCGGAGCTGGAGCTGATTACATCCAATGATGCTTCTGCTTCTTCTGTGTAAATGTATTACTGTTTGCTCCATGATATTAGGGTTTCGTAAATTCTGGATTTTGTGCCTTAAATGTGTGTTTAATTTTGGGTTGAAAAATTAGGGCTCCTCAATTTTACAATGTGGAGTAGCTGATGCTGAACTTGCGCTACTCACGTAAATGTATTTGCTTTCTTTTTCTTATTCCAAAATTTCACAGAACTTAGGTTTCTTTTTTCTTACATCTTAAGCATAACTCTTTAAGATGATGTCGTGGGTTCTCTATATATTGAGGTAATTCAAAGATTTATCTGACCTTGTTCAGGACAAAAAGAAGATCCAGGAAGAGATCTATGAGCCGAGTTTTGGGAATCATGGTGGCTGTTGTGCAATATGCTTGAGTGAAATTCCTCTTCAAGAAACTGCTATGGTGAAAGGCTGTGAACATACTTACTGGTACTTTTCTTAGATTTTCTATCTGTTTTTTCGGATATGATAGATTTACATCTGATTGGGTTTCATTTATAATTTTTCTAGTTAAAAAGTCTTAGTCTGTAGTATGAACATGTTGATTTCTTCAGATGAGTTTTGTTTTCTTCTTGTAAGTTTTCAGTTGTGGAACTTGGTTTTAGGTTTACTCCTGATCACTTATTATGTTTTTGTGTTTGATCCTATGCTTATGAAGAAACTGACTTTCTTCTTTGGTTTTTAAGAGGAGTAATTCATTTCTATCTATTCAGTGTGACATGCATACTTCGTTGGGCGAGTTGCAAAGAGAGTCCTACATGCCCACAATGTAAGCATCCATTTGATTTTCTCAGTGTCCATCGGGCTCTTGATGGCAGGTGAGTTTCCTTCTTTGTTTACGTATTGCATTATGTTAGTCCATTTGCTTGATTAAACTCTTTTCTCATTCTTGTTTGGTTTTATAATCTGTCTACATGTTCTGACACATTGGGAATTACCATAGAGTTTAAAATTTTATGTGCCTTCTATTAAATTTTCTGTTGTATTTCTATCCAGCATTGAAGATTTTCTGTTTGAGGAGAGTGTGTGCCTTCTCCTGAGAGCCTCATGGTTTGTACCATTGGACGTGATGGAACAGGCGTCATACAGCTATGGTTACAATGATGATTTTGACATTCCTTGTGACTACGAGGATGAAGATGATGACCTTGACGAGTTTTATTTGCATGGGTCAAGTCTTCGCATAGGAAATCGGAGATGGGGTGACAATGGTTTTGTCAGATCTGGGCGTCAAGAAGCCAGGCCTGCCCAGAGATACAATGGCCCTGGATCTAGTTCTAGTTCCAGCTCTGGGTCATCGTCATGTGAGCCTAAGGATAAGCAGGTGAAGACTACAAACACAACAGGAAGACGTGCAAAGAGGGCAATGAAGCGCGAAGCTGCAAATAAAGCAGCGGAAGTAGCTGCAGCAGCAAAGCACGAGGCCCATTTGGTTAGGTTGGGAAGGAAGTGAGTGTGTCTCTCTGTAAGTAAATTGCACTCGAAAAAGTTCACACCCACTTCCATTACTTTTAGTATCATCTGTACAGCAACTAGTTTTTTAAATGTTGTGGTAAATCCCCTTCACACCACTATATAAGGTGTGGAAAAATGGTAGAAACAACAAAAAGGTTGTGTTGTGACCCTTTGTCTCATACAATATACTTAACAACCTTTGTTGTCATATTACTCTGTTCATTAAATCTTTAAGTTTTTAAATCATGAGTTATCAACCTTTCAGCATTCTGTTTTTAAGTCAAACAAAACTCTAAAGTCGAAGGAGTTGTGGGAAGTCGGTTTTTACATACCCACAAAACATAACTAATGTATACTTAATTCATACCCTCATTTAAAAGTAGACTAAAACATACATTTATTAATTAATAATTTGAATATCGACCCTTCAATTATAATTTTGTACAAAATCATACATACTGTTACTGCACCATTAAATACTGCTGACGTGGATGCCATGTGTGACACAATGTGGATGACATGTCAGATTTCTGCTGACGTGTATGCCACATTTACATTTTTTTTTATTTTTTTTTATGAATCTTCTTTATTTTTCTTAGTTT
Source organism: Cardamine occulta (assembly GCA_028015245.1). Taxonomy (NCBI): domain Eukaryota; kingdom Viridiplantae; phylum Streptophyta; class Magnoliopsida; order Brassicales; family Brassicaceae; genus Cardamine; species Cardamine occulta. The sequence goes on along the minus strand of CM051382.1, from coordinate 17,413,377 downwards.
CAAAAATTTATCAAGTTTTGTAGATTTATATATATATATATATATATATATATTAATAAGTAATATAAATCTTTAATAAATTATCTAAAACTTTCATACTCTCTCTATCAAATTTTATCTGGAAAAAAGTTCTCGTAATTGTATCCTCATAAAAACCACCATTTTATTTTAATTTTACTCGTTTTGGATTTTACTCTCTTCAATTCTACTCTCTTCAATTTTATTTTTGTTAAAATACAATTAAATACAAGTAGACTAACGCCGCCGAATCCAGAACGTGTCAAATTGAGAGAACCATAATTTTATTTTATTTTAAAACCACTATTTTATTTTATTTTTACTCGTTCAGGATTCGGCGGTGCTAGTCTACTTGTATTTAATTTTATTTTGTGTGTACTCACGTTGAGAGGCTATAGAAATGTATGTATATTGATAGCTATTAAAAATAAAATATGGCTTTGATTGGTATACCTTAGAGTAGAGCATTAGCTGTAAGGAGTAGAAGCAATTAAAAGCAGAAGCAGTATGTAGTTGAAAATGTATGCTCTAATTAGTATATTAAGTGATTGGTAGATCTGTGAGTAAGTTACCTATAAATTACATAAAATCTTTAATATATTTTTTATATATATGATAATACATTTTTTATATGTATGATAATACATTTTTTATATGTATGATAATACATTATACATATTTATATCATAAGTTTTTATTTTAAATTTTAATATCTAAACTATATTTATTAGCATATTATTTTAATTAAAAATTTAAAGATATCAAAATCTGAAAAATATAAATTTATTCTTAAATATTTTTAATAAATATAATTCTAATAAATATAATTTTAAATTATATAATAAATAATATATTTATATTTTCCCTTTTAAAATATTTAATAATAATAATATGCTAATAAAATAATAATTTAGAAAAATATTGTTATAATATATTTTTAATAAACCATAATTTGAATAAGAATAACTTTACTATAATATTTTTAATCTAAAATTATAACTTTATAATATATTTTTAATAAACCATATTAATTATGTTTATTGGTATATTATTTTAACTAATGATAAATACTAATTAATATAAAATTTAAAAATTAATATATATATATATATAGATATATATTTTATCCAACTAAATAAATTAATTATATAAAATTATTTTAAAACTCTATGCTTAGGAAAAGTTTCATCTTGGAGCATAGAGGAAGAAGCATAATCATGAGCATTTAGAACTTCTAAATGCTCTTCTTTATGCTTTATTAACATTAGTTGATTGGCTAATGAAAAACTCGATGCTTTTAAATGCTCTACCAATCAAGGCCTATATATCATACCTTTGTAGATAAGAGGATCATACATCATATTAAAAAAAAAGGGTCATACATCACACAAAATGATGTAATTTTATATGTTGTATCCATATCGTCATAATTTTATGAATTTTTAAATTGTGATGATAAATGTATGATTTAGTAGATGTTTTGGAGATGGTGAAATTTTTTATGAGGATACAATTATGAGAACTTTTTTCTTGATGAAATTTGATAGAGAGAGTATGAGAGTTTTAGATAATTTATTAAAGATATATATATACAAATAATATAAATCTTTAATAAATTATCTAGTAATTTAAAGACTCTTTGCTCAGCTCTATAGAGTCAAGCCTTTGTGCTGGTCCAATATCTTTAAATGACAAAAATATATTAAAATCACTGGTTTTACAAGTTAAAACACATAACTATGAAATGATCGAAGGATCAATTCCGATTGCTTTGGTTTTTAGACTACATTATAAAGCCATGACTAGCGCTTTTTCTTCAAAAGTAAAAATATCGAGTAAAAAGGATGAAACACTCTTACTCCAAAAAAAAATTTCAAAATAAAACTCTGTTATTCCAAGATCAATTCAATGGAAAGATGTAAACCTTCCAGATGAATGGATCCTTGAAGGAGTATCTCAACCAAAACCTCAAAACCCTGTAGAACCAATAGAGCCAATCAAGCGTTTAAAAAATATTGAATAATCTAATGACGTAAAAGTAAAGCTTTTCTTCATTAAACATAATGAGAAAAATACTGAGGATGATCTCACCTATGAATCCTCTTCAAATATAAATAAAATAGAGTTAGGAAAAGTCTCCCAAATTGGTCGTGATTATCCAATTCAAGAACCCAGATTCCAACCACGATTCTCAACTTCTGATGTTCCAAATTCAATCTTGAGAAATGTTAATTTTCGAACACAGATTCCAAAACCTGTCTATACGTCAAGAACTAGTCTTGAACAAAATGAATTTATCACGAAATCAGAACCAACTAGCCCAACTTTTTCAGCTATCAATGATATGGCTATTGAACTAAATGTTTTAGAAAAATATTTTAAGATAAATAAAAAAAATTTGCGAGAAGAATTCTATTCAAAAAATAATTTACAAAAAAGAAATTGGTTTTTCAAAGAATTTTCAAAAATCAGAGAAAAAATACAAGAAGAATATTATGAATACCTTAACAAAAACAGAGTTCAAATTTTATTTTTTAATTGGTTTGAAGATTATACAAAAGAAAATAACATTTATAATCCTTTTTTAAAAACCGCAAATCCTATTACCAATCGAAACAAATGATTTGAATGGGAAACAATTACTAATGGGAAAACAATTCATTCAAATCACCCCCTCAACAAGGAATAAAACTTGAGTTATCGGATAAACCGATCGAAGTAATTCCTTTTAAAATCCCTCAAGAAGATGATAAGACGAATGTCAAGAACATCATTCTCCAAAACAATTTTTCAAACACTAATCTTGGCACAATAAATAAACAACTTGATAGGATTGAGAAAACAATTCTAAAACAAACAAATCACCCAAATGAAACTCTATCTAATAAAAAACTAAAACTTCTAATTTTCAAACCGTTTCAAATTTTAAAAAATAGTGTTAAAACTTGCCAAAATACGAATATAGAATTCTTCAGTCTATGACTAGAATCTAGATGGAATATTTGAATATAACATTTTAAATTTTCTACAAAAAATGACCATGGCTGCAAACGCCTATAGAACACAAATAGGCAATGAAGATAAAACCGTAACTGAACTCCTTATAGTTGGCTTTTCAGGACAACTTAAAGGATGGTCGGATAACTATCTAAATAACCAGCAACGAGGAAAAATTCTTGATGCTATAAAAATGGATGAAGAAGGAATGCCAATTATAGATAATTTTGGAAATACACAACAAAATGCAGTATCAACCCTAGTCTTAGCTATAACCCTTCATTTCATAGGAGATCCTTCTGTCTTTAGGGACAAAAATGTTGAACTCCTTTCAAATCTTAAATGTAAAAAATTAAGTGATTTCCAATGGTATAAAAACACCTTCCTCACTAGAGTCCTACTCCGACAAGATTCAAATCAATCCTTCTGGAAAGAAAAATTTCTTGCTGGTCTACCAACACTCTTAGGAAAAAAAATCAGAACTAAAATTAGAGAATCTAGTGGCATCCATATAATAGATTATGACGATTTCACTTACGGTGAATTTGTTAGTCTTGTCCAACAAGAAGGTCTTAAAATCTGTCAAGATTTAAAACTCCAAAAACACATCAAATGAGAACTTAAAAGAACAAAAATAGAGTTAGGGTCTTTTTGCAAACAATTTAAAATGGATCCTACAAATAAAAAGTCATGTGCAGGAAATTGTAAACCAGAATACTATTCCAAAAAATCAAAATTTACAAAAAACTTTAAAGATTATAGGCCACGAGAAAATTCCTGAAATAAATCTCAGAAAACATTTAAACCACAAGAATAAAAAAACAAACCTTTTTATAAAAATCTAACATGCTATAAATGCAATAAAAAATGGCATACTTCAAAATACTGTCGCTTAAATAAGAAAATCCAAGAACTCGATCTTGGAGAAGAAATCATAGACAAAATATCAAATCTTTTCCAAGAATACTCTACATCATCTAGTGATTACGATTCTGAACACTCTTCTGAAAAGGCCTTGCAAGTTGATGATTCATTATCCAGCTCGGACTCAGATAAGAAAAAAGTTCAAGTCCTCACAAAAGATCAAGAATTCTAACTAGAAATCTTGAATTCAATATGAGACCCCCAACTAAAAAAAAAAATTCTGGAAACAATTATTTCATCCCTAAATGGAAGTAAAAAAACAGAAAATCCTACAAAACCAAACGATCCGTCAAAAACAAACTCTTCATATAACCTCACAAATATCCTCAACCAAGGAAGAAAAAATAGTTCTAAAACAACCCTCCAATCACTTCAAATTGAAATAAAAGATGTAAAAAATGAGCTCAAACATTTAAAAGAAAAACAAAAAATCAATTCTGAATATTTTCATTCAATATTAGCCTCTAAACATGAGAACAATTGTCCACAAAACATAGAAGATGAAATAATAGAACAAATACAATCTCTAAACACTATGCTAAATGATTTTCTCTTTGTACTAAGAGAAATCACCTCTCGAAAATATAAAATACAAATTACACTTGTCTTTTCAGAAAACTATAAAATATATACAATTGCACTCTTTGACACGGGTGCAGACTTAAATTGCATAAAAACAGGTCTAGTACCAAGATGCTTTCACCATAAATCAAATGAAAAACTCTCAGCAGCAAACAATTCAAAACTTAGTATAACATCAAAAACAAAAGCTTCAGTATTAAAAGATAATGTTCTTTTCAAAACTGTTTTTGTTCTCATAGATGATATATACCACAATATCATTCTCAGAACACCATTTATAAACTTAATAACACCTTACAAAGTTAACGAAGATTCAATCTCCTTCAAAACACAAGATAAAAAATTCCTCTTCGAATTCATGGAAATACCAAAAAAGAGAAACCTAAACTTAATACAAGAAAATTCAATAAATACACTGATACATAGCAAAACATTTCACTTGGAAAATTTGCAAACGGAATTTCTTGTTGAAAAGACAAAAGAAATACTAGAAACTTCAATTACAAAAGAAAAAATTTCAAAACTAACTAAGTTTTTTGAAGAACAATTATGCTCCGACTTACCAACAACCTTTTGGGATAGAAAACAACACATAGTTGATCTACCCTATGAAAAAAAAATCGATGAAAAAGAAATTCCTACAAAAGCTTGCCCAATACAAATGAACTCTTACCTAGAGAATCATTGCAAAAAATAAATTTCAGAACTTTTAAACAAAAATTTAATTTCAAAGTCAAAGATCTCCATGGTCTTGTGCAGCTTTCTATGTGAATAAAAACTCTGAAATAGAAAGGGGAACTCCAAGACTCGTGATAAATTATAAACATTTGAATACAGCATTAAAATGGATTAGATATCCGATTCCAAATAAAAAAAACCTCCTTCAAAAACTTCAGTCCGCACACATATTTTCAAAATTCGATCTAAAATCAGGAGTTTGGCAAATCCAAATATCCGAATATGATCGTTATAAAACAGCATTTACTATTCCTTTTGGACAATACCAATGGAACGTAATGTCTTTCGGTTTAAAAATGCACCTTCGGAATTTCAAAGAATAATGAATGATATACTTTCAGATTATTCAAATTTTTGTATAGTATATATTGACGATATACTTATATTTTCAAACTCGATTGACAAGCATTTCAAACATCTCAAAACTTTTTACTATCTCGCATGTAAAAATGGACTTGTTCTTTCCAAAACAAAAATATCTTTATTCCAAACTAGAATACGATTCCTTGGTCATTACGTTTCAAAAAGAATGATAAAACCAATAGAAAGATCATTAGAATTTGCGAATAAATTCCCTGATAAAATCTTGGATAAAACTCAATTACAAAGGTTCCTAGGAAGCCTTAATTATGTACTAGATTTTTGTCCAAACATCAACATATTAGCTAGACCATTTCATGATCGTCTAAAAAAAACCCAACCCCTTGGATAGAAGAGCATACCGCAGTAGTCCAAAAAATTAAAAAACAAGTCTTAGAAATCCCATGCCTGCATATAGCGGATCCAAAATTAAGAAAAATAGTGGAAACAGACGCCTTTGATCTAGGATACGGGGGCATTCTAAAACAAAAAGAAACAAATAATCAAGAAAATATAATCCAATTTTTTGGATGAAAGTCACACGGCCCCTTCTTATTCGACTTTTAAAATTCATGAAATTATTTCCCCAAGAGATTGGGATTATGATCTCAATGATAATATAAAGTTTCCAGAAGATTGTTCGAATATCTCTTGCTACAATGTCCCATTCAATTACTAGGATTATTGCCAAGCTTAGTACAATGTTTTCCTTATTCAATCCCCCAAACACAAACACACGGGGTGTATCTTTTTTGACACCGCATGTAACCTATCTAAATCTCCTCTCTGGTTTAATCAATGGTGGAACAACTTTGGTTCCGTCATAAAATTTTTCAAGCCTCAGATAAAGAAATCTTTCCAAATCCTTAAATCCAGTTTCCACTACAAGAAAACATAGGCTTAACAACATCTTATATCGTTGTAAAATCGCTGTTAATGATGATTTACAACTAATTAACAACGAACACAAAATCGTCGTTAACAGTTCGTCGTAATAGAAGATTCGTCGTAAATTCGTCGTTAAAAATACGAGGAACATAATTCGTCGTAACTTAGATGTTACACTATTAATAATGTGAGGAACATAATTCATCGTCAATGTAAATAACGTTGTTAATTCATCGTTAAATTAACAACGAACTGACAACATCCTGTTCAAATATCAACGTTAGTTCGTCGTTAAATTTACAACGAATTAACAACTACTATTCTCTATGATCGACATTAATTCGTCGTTGACGACGATCTTCGTATTCTTAAAAAAATTGTATATTAACGTTTTATTTATTGATTGATTAATTAAAATAAAATTTAAATTTATAAAACCAAAAAAAAAAATATTACACAAAAATACAAAAATGTTCTAAGAGTTCAAATCAATATCGCTAAAATGTTCGGCAGTAGCAGTTTTAGCGGCTATAAAGTTGAAGTCGTTATGTATGCATAGCGGAAGAGGATGTGTAATCTAGAGAGAAGGCAGAGCAAAAATGTAGAGAGAGTGTGAGGATGTGAAGAATAAGCAGAGAGGGAAAATATCCTGCGTATATATAGATTTAGCTCCCGTCGCTAATTCATTGTAAATTTACGACGAATTTAGGATGAATCGTTGTTAACTTGTTGTTAAACTTATAATAAATGTTAACAATGTAAAAATAATTACAAGATTCGTCAAATTAAATATTGTTTGTAAATTCGTTATTACGTTTAACAACTTAACAACGAATTTACAATGATTCGTCGTAAATTCGTTGTTAAACATAATAACGAATTTACAAACAACCGTAACAACTAATTTACGACGAGTCGTTGTAATGATGTTGTTACATTGTTAACATGTATTATATTTTCTTAACATTTGATGTTAATCTTAATTAGTTCAACAAATAAAAATAATATAACAAATAAAATGATAAAAATTTAAATATATTTTGTTATAAAACTGTTGTAAATTAACAGTGAATTAACAATATAAATATATTTCGTCGTAACTCATTTGTAAATTAACAATGAACTAACAACAAATTTTCAAATCGTAGTAAACTCGACGCTAAGCATACGCAAAAGACCATCGAATTTATGATGATTTTATTTGATGGTGTTTTACGACAATTTAACAACGAGTGTTTTTTCGTTATTGAGAGAACCATAATTTTATTTTTTAACAAAACCATCATTTTATTTTACTTTTATTCATTCAGAATTTGGCGGTGTTAGTCTACTTGTATTTAATTTTATTTTGTGTGTACTCACGTCGAGATGCTATAAAAATGTATGTATATTGATAGCTATTAAAAATAAAATATGACCTTGATTGGTATAGCTTATAATAGAGCATTAGCTGTAAGAAGCATAAGCAGTTAAAAGCAGAAGCAGTATGTAGCTGAAACTGTATGCTCTAATTAGTATATTAAGTGATTGCTAGAGCTGTGAGCAAGTTATCTATAAATTACATAAAATCTTTAATATATTTTTTATATGTATGATAATACATTTTTATATGTATGATAATACATTATACATATTTATATCATAAGTTTTAATTTAAAATTTTAATATCTAAACTATATTTATTAGCATATTATTTTAATTAAAAATTTAAAGATATCAAAATCTGAAAATATAAATTTATTCTTAAATATTTTTAATAAATTTAATTCTAATAAATTTAATTTTTAATTATATAATATATAATATATTTATATTTGCCCTTTTAAAATATTTAATTATAATAATATGCTAATAAAATAATAATTTAGAAAAATATTGTTATAATATATTTTTAATAAACCATAGTTTGAATAAGAATAATTTTACTGTAATATTTTTAATATAAAATTATAATTTATCAAATTATATATAAATATATAATTTTAAATTTATTAATTATATTTATTGGTATATTATTTTAACTAATGATAAATACTAATTAATATAAAATTTAAAATTTAATATATATATATGGATATATATTTTATCCAACTAAATAAATTAATTATATAAAATTATTTTTAAACTTTTAAAACTCTATGCTTATGAAAAGTTTCATCTTGGAGCATAGAGGAATGAGCATAAGCATGAGCATTTAGAACTTCCAAATGCTCTTCTTTATGCTTTATTAACATTAGTTGATTGGCTAATGAAAAGCTCTATGCTCTTTTAAATGCCCTATCAATCAAGGCCTATATATCATACATTTGTAGATAAGAGGATCATACATCATATTAAAAAAAATAGGATCATACATCAAACAAAATGACGTAATTTTATATGTTGTATCCATATCGTCATAATTTTATGAATTTTAAAACTGTGATGATAAATGTATGATTTAGCAGATGTTTTGGGGACGGTGAAATTTTTTATGAGGATACAATTATGAAAACTTTTTTCTTGATGAAATTTGATAGAGAGAATATGAGAGTTTTAGATAATTTATTAAAGATTTATATTATTGATATATATATATATATATAAATCTATAGAACTTGATAAATTTTTGAAACTAAAAAAAATATAGAAGATTCATAAAAATAAAAAAAATTGTACACGTGGCATCCACGTCAGCAGAAATCTGACATATTATCCATATTGTGTCACATGTGGTATCCACGTCAGTAGTATTTAATGGTATAGTAACGGTGGAGCATAATTTTGTATAAAACTATAATTAAAGAGTCGATGTTTAAATTATTAATTAATGAGATATGTTTTAATCTACTTTTTAATAAAAATATAAAATAAACATAGTTATATTTTGTGAGTACGGAAAAGCTGACTTCCAAGGAATGGCATACAAATGAAATTGATAACCACGAGTCTTTGATTGTTTGACAAAAAAAAAAGAAAAAAAAAGATAGCCACTAGTCCACTATGTCTGCATTTCATCATCTATTTGCCGACACCGCAAAAGGCAAATAATATCAGCCGCCTTTAAAAAGGGGAGAGAAATCAGAACCAAATTTGATATAAACCACAAATTGAGCCCAAACCAAGAACATATCTGCATTGATCATTTGGTCCCTCCACTCAACTTAGAGAAAGAAAACAACAGATAGACTCAGAAGGAGACAAGACACAGATCGAGAATAATGGCAAGCAGTGGTGAAGGTAAAGTGGTGTGTGTAACAGGAGCTTCCGGTTACATCGCCTCGTGGCTCGTTAAGTTCCTCCTTAGCCGTGGCTACACCGTTAAGGCATCCGTCCGCGACCCCAGTTCCGTACCCTCTCTTCTCTTTCACGCTCGCTCTAGGGTTCTAACACTATTTCATGAGTTTGTGTCACTGAAGTTTTAGATTTGAGTTTCTATTTATAAACTGTGAGCTTTTTAGATCATCCTGATTTGTGTTAGTGTAAATGTTCTCTCTTGTTTGGTCACTAGATTTTCTTGTAATAACTTGTTGATTCTTTCATGATTTATCTTAGATGATCCGACAAAGACACAGCATTTGGTTTCACTGGAAGGTGCAAAGGAAAGACTTCAATTGTTTAAAGCAGATCTTTTGGAAGAAGGATCATTCGATTCTGCTATTGATGGCTGCCAAGGAGTTTTCCACACTGCTTCTCCATTTTATCATGATGTCAAAGACCCACAGGTTCTTTATCTTATCCCCTCAAAATTTGCTTGCTTTAGTTTGTAGATTGAATCTTAACTTTGCATCCCTACATTACAGGCTGAACTTATTGATCCTGCTGTTAAGGGAACACTTAACGTTTTGAATTCCTGCACTAAAGCATCTTCTGTCAAAAGGGTTGTTATTACCTCCTCCATGGCAGCCGTTGCTTACAATGGAAAACCACGCACACCTGATGTCACCATTGATGAAACTTGGTTCTCTGATCCTGAGATTTGCAAGGCCTCAAATGTATGTTTCGTTTCGATTATGATAAAACTTTGTTTTGTTGTCACTTGTCATCTACTATTGACTAACTGCTTCATTGTGCTATAATGTTTTACTTGGCTCTTCAAACTAAAATGTTTTACTTTATTACTGGACTCAGATGTGGTATATTCTATCAAAGACCTTGGCGGAAGATGCGGCTTGGAAACTCGCTAAAGAGAAAGGCTTAGACATTGTTACTATTAACCCGGCAATGGTGATCGGTCCTCTCTTACAGCCAACTCTGAACACGAGTGCTGCTTCTATACTAAACTTCATAAATGGTAAAGAAAAAACATTCCACTTCTTTCATGATTTTTGTCAAATGTTAGCTAGAGAACCCATTTCAACGTCCTGGTCTTTATATATGCAGGTGCACAGTCTTTCCCCAACTCGAGTTTCGGATGGGTTAATGTAAAGGACGTAGCCAATGCGCACATACTAGCATTTGAGGTCCCTTCAGCTAATGGACGTTACTGTCTGGTCGAGACAGTTGCTCACCATTCCGAGATTGTTAACGTTCTGCGTGAGCTTTACCCAAATATCCAACTTCCTGAAAGGTAAAACATCTCTGAATTTATTCATCTGGTCTAGTCTGGGTTGTGTCTAGTTTCAAGATCCTTTGTCTCTCATACACAGGTGTGTGGATGAGAATCCGTATGTGCCGACGTATCAAGTGTCCAAGGAGAAAACGAGGAGCCTTGGTATAGACTACACACCTTTAAAGGTTAGCCTTAAGGAGACCGTCGAGTCCTTGAAGGAGAAAGGTTTCACACACTTCTGAGAAACCATTTTGAGCCAATGGATTCAAACATTTCAACACTTTATTATAAAAATAAATATGAGTGTTCTCGTGCCTTATTGTTGTTTCCATCAAATAAGAGAAATCCTTCGTTTGATTGACTATCCACGAATTTTATTCAGACATCCTTTGGTAATAAACCATTGTTTCATACGACCAGTGACCAAATAATAGATCAAACAATCTTAATATAATATTGGGATTTGGGACCAATGTTGTTTTAGCTTTCACTTGTATGATTTGCCCCAACAAATACTCAAGTATCCAAACAATATTAAAATAGATAGTCTGAAAATTATGGAACATCTTCATATTGTACATGGCTGGCTGTTCAAGTAACTAACACATTTGAAACCCTGATCTACAAATTATTCTGGAAACAAAAAAAAAAAAACAAAGATGATCATTTTCAAAGAATACTGCTTTTTTTTTTCTTTTTACTTCTTTAAGAGATACAGAAACAAGAACCTTTGACGGCTTTTGAAGATCAAGCTTTCTCAGTTCTCGCCTTCTAACTGCAATGAACCTTCTCTCATTAACTTGAGGCTCAAACTGTTGAATCTTTCCCGGGAATACTGTCTCGATGCTTTCCTCCAATCTGTCCCAGCTTTCATCATCGCAGCAAACTCTTCATAGCTTATTCGTCCGTCCTGATCACCAAGAAGCAAAAAGGATCAAGAGAAGACCTATCAACTTTGCCATCAAATAACCTTTCAAGACTTGGAACTAAGGATGCAAAATTCTGATATATACTGAGAAGATTGGAACGTATAATCTATTTCTAAATGAACCAGGTCACACAGTAGAGAATCAAACACAAATCCAGCAATGCAAATCACAGAAACCGTAACCTAGAACCAAAGGAAACTTAGGCTACATACCCGCATATAGCCTTACGGAAAGGAAGATTCAGACAAACATACCCAATTCTTATGCTATTAAATCGAATCATTTGTGTCCCTTTACTATCGTTCACATGAGGGTATTGTGTGAACCTTTTTTAAGACGCATTTGCAGTGGCAAATATTTATTTCTATAAGTCTCATATTTTGAGGTTACCTTGTCGGTGTCAACATCATGCATGATGGCTGCAACAACTTCCTCACTGCTAGTATCCACCTCATCATTTAAAGCCTCACGCAGCTCCTCAAGCTCTATGTAATCACTCTGGTTCTGGTCAAAAAAGCTAAAAGCCTTATGCAAGTGTTCGTCATTTGCCATTTTCTTAAGATGCACAGAGACAGCCACAAACTCGCCATAATTTAAAGTCCCATCTCCATCTACATCAGCCTGCACACCAAAAAAATAATGAACGCTTTCAAATTTATGAAATTTAACAGTAACACAAAGTTCAAAGTTTTTGGAAATGTTTTCTTACGGCTTCCATCAAAATCTGTAGATCAGCATCAGGTATCTGCTGCTGTCCGAGTTTATGAAGCCCATATTTTAGCTCTTCGAGGTTTATCTTGCCAGTATTGTTACTGTCCATCATCTCAAAAGCTTCTTTTATGCCAGCAACTTCCTCCACTGATAAGTGTTCAGCTATCACCTGAAAATGAGTTCTTCAACATTATTTTTTCGAAACCCCACAGAAATAAGGTCACCAAGCAGGGGAAATGCTGAATGAAATCACTACCCGTAGAACTCGTTTCTTGAGCTTGTTCATAACAGAAAACTGTTTGAGCCTTGCTTTCACAGTCTCGCCGAGTGAAACATTGGGAGCCTTCTTTGCATTTTGTATCCAAGAATGTTCTGCAAATAGAAGTCACGTTATATTATGTTCCATAAGTAACAGATTTTAGAAACACAGAGCCAAATAGAAACATACCGAGTACTTGTGCAGCAGAAAGCCGTTTTTTGGGATCAGGTTCGAGCATCTTTCTCACAAGGTCTTTGGCAGTCTCAGAAACTCTTGGCCATGGATCCCTCTTGAAATCGATGACTGACCTAATGATCGCGTGAGCCACCCCTTGCTCAGTCTCTTTACAAAAAATAAACAATATCAAGAGAAGAAACTCAAAAATTGAAAGAAGATAAGAAAATAAAACTGCAAAAGAGATCACTAGTGGTTTTGTAGTAATCTTTCTAATCATTGGAAAGTAAAACCCATCAGCTGCATATTCGTACAAAAATTTCACTGTTGAAGAACAAAAAAGAGAATAAGACAATAAGATAGATCATAACAAACCGGCCCAAAATGGTGGGACACCACAGAGCAAGATATAAAGGATAACTCCAGCACTCCAGATATCAACCTCAGGTCCATAATTTCGCCGAAGTACCTCTGGTGCCATGTAATAAGGACTTCCAACAATCTCGTTGAATCCCTCACCTGTTACAAATCCGAAAAAATTAAGTAGAGTAAACAGAACAAATATTTCTATTGAAAACTGAGATATATAATATAATCTGTACCAGGCTTAAAGAAGACTGATAATCCAAAATCTATGGCTTTAAGGGGCGACGTCTCTTTTTTATTTGCAAAGAGAAAGTTCTCCGGCTTTAGATCCCGATGCATCACTCCATGCTTATGGCATATCTGCAATACCAAAAGGTGCCAAATCATTAAGGTAGAAATTAGAATAACAACTGTATAAAGAAAACCTTGCGATAGAACTAAAGGCAAAATAGAACAGCTTAGAAAGTTGACAAAATCAGAGTGCAGATGAAAAAAGAACCTACGAACCTGAACAACTTCAAGAATAGTCTTCATTACTGCAGCAGCAGCTCGTTCAGTATAATGACCTCTTGCAACAATCCGATCAAACAGCTCACCTCCTTCACACAACTCCATAACTATATGCACAGCATCATCATCCTCAAAGGCATCCTTCAGCGAAACAATATTCGGATGTTTAGGCATATGCTTCATAATCTCAACTTCCCTCCTAACATCCTCTATATCCACTGCAGTTCTAAGCTTCTTCTTTGATATAGACTTGCACGCATACTTCTCTCCGGTTTTAATATCAGTGCACAAGTATGTAATACCAAACTCTCCGCGACCAACCTCACGCCCCAGATCATACATAAGAGATATGTCATGTCCTGTTGGATCTTTCAAAACAGAGAGCTTGAAAGCAGTTCCAGATCCATTTGTAGTGTATGCCTCACTGTAAAACGGGTTGCTTTTGGTCTTTGGTTTCCCAGTTTTACTTCCGGTTTCTGATCCCGGGCTTGCACAACAATTTCCCATGTTTACAAAAATCAGAGGAGTTCTGAGATTTCATCAATCAACTAACTGATGTCATTTCCCCAATCAAGAAAGCTTCAAACTTTACCAATTAATCTCTAAAATTTTCCAAATTTAGGAATGAAAACTATCATTAATCCCAAAAGCAATCAGATTTGATAAAGGGGGAAACAAACAAAACAAACGATCGAGAAACGAAATTAAGAACCCTAACATTAGAAGAACAGATAAGTAAACCCTAGGAAACGAAATCAGGTGAAAACCAAAACACATGATACTTTAATTAGAAAAGGAAACACAGACCTGAGAGCTTAACCGGAGAAAGAGAAATAAGCAATCAAATGGAGATGAATCGGCTGAAGCAAAACAGAGAAATAAAGTGACAGAGAAGAAGGAGAAGAAGGAGAAGAAGGAGAAGAAGGAGAAGAGTCAAAGTCTCCCTCTTTCTCGCTCTTCTTTCTGAGAGTGAAGCTAAAAGACTTCTTTTTTTTTTTTTTTGTTGGGTCTACGGTGGAGTTGGCAGATAAACCATTGCAAAAGACAGTCCCACGGTCACGACTCACCACGACTCTGTGTGATCTCTTTCCTTTATTTTTGTCTGCCTCTATACTTTCTCAAAATAAAACCTTTTTTTGTTTTCTTTTGAACAAGAACATGTGCTACAAAAACAAAAACACTGTTTAATGTTTGGCACTTAGGTATTAGCTTTATCTATACGGATTTGATAACATGATCAGTCCTACTAATAAAGTATGTAGTTTTCGCATGTAATTTATACTAATAGTATCATATCATCTAAACAGTATGGTATAAGATAAAACAGCATATCCCTATTTGTTTTGAAATGCATGAAATATATGTTAAAGAAAATTAAACATATGATAATTGAACTAACTTATTTACGATTCAATGTGTAAAACATTTTTTTGAATATAATTTGTATGCTCTTATAAATATTTAAACGAGTGAAAGTAATACTTGAATTAGTGTAGAAATATAGATTTTCAGTTTTGAATCATGTATAAAAATAGATTTTATATATATATATATATATATATAGTTGATGAAATATAATTGGTTTGATGAATTAAAGTAATTCTTGAGCTAGTGGCTCCCTAAATTGAAGCCTGTTTAGGAAAGTTTAATCTTGATGGGAAGACGTGGAAAAGATGATTACTGTGCTCATTATAGTACTATATCACTGTTGAGACTTTCAAAGAGATGGTTTCATCCGGAATTCGACCTGATAACTCAACACTCAAATCACTTGGAACCATTCTGATGATACTCGGCATGTGGAAAGAAGCTGTTCGTAAGATCCAAGAAGTGGGAAAAGTAGAGATCAAAAGAGGTTTAGATCTATGGATCTCAACTCTCGCATCTCTCGTTGGGATTGGAGATTGCGACGAAGAGCTTTAGCGTTTTCAAGTTTTTTGTTAGATCTTTAGCTGTGTGGATGTGTCTATGCTTATAAAAACCTGTTCAAAAGACTGAGAAGCAAGAGAATTGATACTAAAACAGTTTTTGTCTAATGAACAAATTATCTTTCATCTGTTACAAAATAGATAAAGAAAAAGATGCACTATACGTGAAGACTCAAGAGTGCAAGCGACAAGATCCCAAGCTTCTCCCTGGTGGCTACCTATATATTGCAAAATTACCAAGCGTTGTGGCAACAAATGTAGATCAAACCCAAAAAGAAAGATACTGTACGCCAGATTGCATTGAGAAAGATAGAAATGTATGCTCTCTGATACAAGTAATACAGGTAACTCTGGTATGATATGGCCAGAATGATTTGGATGAAACGAGGCCTCGCTTTCGCGGAGAAAACAAACCAACTTAACTAAGGGACTGAAACTATTAAACGATTAGTTGCAGGCGAAGGAGCGTGAAACAAAAACAAGTTTGAGATTGATAGTATTACCAGACATATGCGTAAACAGAAGAATGAATTCGGATTCAAAAACAAAACAAGTAAATATGCGGCAAGAAATAGATAATAGGTCGACTAGTTAAACTGCACTGAACTTGGAACATAAGAGCACAGGCGAGGATAACGCATACGGTTTGCACATTCTCCGAGATACACTTCTTTCAAGGATCCATCCACTCCCAAGATGTAAGCTTTGTTGTTGGGAGTGGGGCAATCTCGATCTTTGTCTTTATCAAAAACCACTGCGACTTTCTTCTCCTCGTCAATGAAGAAATTCCCACTTGTAAACCCAAAATGCGGGCCAATGAGTTGTTCAATGTTTGCTGCTAAGAACACATTGCTATTCCACGACACCGCGTTGGGCTCAATCTTAGTGGTAACCCAAATCTCCATATTTAATGTATCTCATGGCTGATATAAAACTGGAAGCTGCTCTTCTCTAACAATAGATAAACTCAATGCATCTGGAGACTCATAAAACTCAAAAGGCACAGGCAAACATGGCCCAAATGTCTCACTTGTGAAATCAAAACAGACTAAGAAACCATCGTTTGTTTCTCTTGTTTTTGAATACTTCTCTGAGGCAAACCAATACGTATTTCCCTTGAGAGACACGCCATGGTTAGAACATGATATCTTCCAATCTTGAGGAGTGACATCAAGATCCCTCCATGAATCAGAGTTAAAGTCGTAGATTTTGAACTCAACAATGACTGGGAGGTCAATATCAATAAACCTCAAGATTTTGTAGGATTTCCTATCCTAGAGCATGAGAAAAAGTATACCGGATTCTTTGTGTGAACTCGATCCGCCGGATTGGCCCGCAATACGGGTTCCAAACCGTGAGTCTAGTGTTGCATTTCGTGATGCATAACAATAAACCATCAGAGTGAAAGACTTGAGATATATCATCGACTTCATTGTCTAGGCTAATAAGCTTACCTTGAGGCCTTATACATGATTCAAGGTCGTTGTTATGAAGATTGATGCTCATCAAATCAAATAAACCTTAAAATCCATCATCATCACCGCCATAAACTCTCTTTCCCTTGCTGCTAATTTTGTTTGACTAACGTGCTTCTTTGCAAAGCTCAGATCTTTGGATAAAGTGTTCCACTTTTTGCAAGTTGATCGGACACTTTTCAGAGATTTCAAAGGAATTCTACAGAGCATCTCCTCCGCCAAATCTCTTGGAAGATTGGGCATCTTCGTCATTCTAATTCTACGAGGATCCTCGATGTAAAGCAAACTAGTTACTTTTGTCGGAAACTAGTTACTTTTTCTTCTTGTCTGTGATTACAGATTTGATTGCAGATTCGATTGCATATTTCTTCCGCCTCTCCTCCACCTATATAACAATTGAACCCTTAAGGAAAACAGGAAGCCGACAAAAAAAGGAAAAAAGGAAATCTGGAAAAGGATTCGATTACGACGACGACGCCGTTTCAGTCGACTCTCTCTGTCTTTTAGAGGCTTGCTTTTGTCGGCAACTCTTTCTTTCATTTCATAAGCCCAATAGGTAACATTTACAAATGGGACATGAGACTTCAAACCCTAGTAATATAACTAAGCCCAAATGTGGCCCAAATTATATGACACCACACACACCTATAATTTACTTAATCCTCTATTAAGTATTATGCGTTTTTCTTATTGAAGTCTGTTTAGGAAAGTTTAATTCTTGATGGGAAGACGTGGAAAAGATGATTACTGTGCTCATTATAGTACTATATATATAGGATTAAAATATTGTTATGAAAACTAAGCACTTCGAAAAAATAAATAGACAATAAACAAAAACAACAAAAGTGAGAAGTTATTGTGTTGATTTGTGTAGGTGTGTTGTGTGTGTGTATACATACACGTGAAAACCAAAACGTTCGTTTAGTAGTAAAAAGTAAAAACATTGTTTTGAAATGGTTAATGGAGTCTAACGACAAAAATAAAATAAAAATGGTTAATGGAGTCAACTGAAAAAGGTTTCACAAAGAACAACAGAGAGTAAAAGAAACACTAATATTCACAGATTTGAAATGAATCTGTAGCTCTCCCTTAAGTTTGAGTACACAACAGAAAGATTCCTACTTCCATGCCACGTGTACTCTCTTCTCCCGCAGCGCAAACATGCCCGCCTCCGTGCACACAGCCTGACCATAGTAACCAAAAGCATAAGAGAGACACAAATTGTAGACAGCGAGCAAGAGAGAGAGAGAGATTCAGCTTCTCTGTAGTCTTTTTCAGACCAATGCCACGCATCAAATTCATTTTCCTCGAGTGAATCTTCAAGATACCAAAACGTGACTGCAACATAAAGTTTTGTTCTTGGCTTGTTCCCTGGTCGCGGTCCCGAGCCTATTTTCTCGGATGGCATCTTTTTGTTCAGTGAAGAATTATACAGTGATAATTACAAATGGATACTCGTGCGCGAGCCGCGAATTTGAGAAAGAGAAAAGCTTAAGCGTCGGAGAAAATGGAGTCGGGTCGGGTTTTTCTAGGAACTGAAATTAGCGAATCTTGATTTAGGGCTAGTATAGGCCTTAGTATTTTATTGACGAATCGTGGGCTTCTTTTGTTGTTAAAAGAATCGTGGGGCCTTTTAGAATAAATAAACAATTGAAGTAAAGATTGATTTATGTTTTTTATTTAAGGATAAAAAATACAAAAGACTATTTGTTCATTTTTACGCTTTATTATTTCGCACAGGTTATTGTGAATGAATGATATGTATTCGATAAAAACAAAATCACATTTTATAAAAAAATGTGAAAATTAAACATGAAGATATTACATACTAGGCTATACTTTTTCTTTTTAACCGAAATCTAATAAAGTTTTTTTTTTTTGATAATTCTAATATAAGAATTTAGATTATACCTATCATTAACCAAGGAAAACATTTGTAAATGAATTTAGATTATTCTACTTTTTTTTTCATTTTCGCCTAAAATAATACTATATTTTACCATTAAATCTATTTAAATAGAAAAAAACAAATACACATCTTCATTAGAAAAAATATTTTCTTGCAACTAAAATTTTCTTTGTAAATGAGTTTTCTATGCTAAATAACATCTTTTTTTAGTTGAAATTATGGTGGCAAAACTGTAAATAAAGTATGTAGTTTTTTCATGTAATTTATACTAATAGTATCATAATGTCATCTAAAAGAGTGTGGTATGAAATCAAATAACATATCCCTATTTGTTTTGAAATGCATGAAATATATGTTAAAGAAAATCATACATATGATAATTGAACTAACTTATTTACGATTCAATTTGTAAAACTTTTTTTTTCTTTTTAATTTGTATGCTCTTATAAATATTTAAGCGAGTGAAAATTATAGTGTAGAATATAGGTTTTCAGTTTTTAATCATGTAAAATATTAGAATATTATTTTATAGTTGATCAAATATAAAATAACTTCTTGAGCTAGTGTCTGTTTAGGAAAGTTTAATTCTTGATGGGAAGACGTAAATTAAAAAGATGATTACTTTCCTCTTTAATTGGGACCACATGCAAATTAATATACAACTAAGTACAGATTTTATGCTGCACTGAGTAGTACGTCACAAAGAAAAGGCTACTGTATAACAACGTTCCTTGGTCATCTATTAGTAGAAACTAGGTTTAACCCGTGCTAAGCAGCTGGATTTTTTTTTAATTAATTTTTTTATTATTATTTGTAATTGGAGTTATAAAAAGTTGATTTTATAAAATTTTATTTAATATATTAATAAGAAATTATAATTAACTTTATCAATAAAAGAATGTATGTCGTTTAAATAATGAAAATGCATGTTGTTTTGGGAGTACAAGAGTAAAGTATTGTTGTTTTTTTATTAAAAATTTATAATAAAAGTGGTCAGTTGTTCTTCGATGTCACTGCACAGTAAACTCATTTCGGTTACTAAGCTGAGTTTTGGTCATTTAAGTAATGTTTTCAATTTTAAGTTGGGTTGCGAAATTTCTAGTTGATTTTGGTTTTATCCATTGAATTTCAGATGTATATTTGATGATTTCTGCGCAACCTTGTGGGTGATAGCTTTCTTGTGATGAAATTTTGATTTTCAAGTTGCATGCCGTTTTAGATGGGAAAATAAGGCATGTAAAGGGATGAGTGAGTAGTCTTACTTGCTTGTGTGAGCAAGTATGCGCGGATTTGTTTTATATATAGATTTTGTTTTTTGTTTTTTGTTATAAAAAACAATTGTAGTTATATTTGCATCATTTGTTCTTACGGTTTACTTTCTTTTGTTTCTTTAATTTATTTTCCATAGATTAAAAATTTTACATACTTAAAAGAATATTTTGTGAGAAGATATTACAAAACACCCAAAATAAAAAGCACATTTAATCAATCCTTCAGAATTTTAATAAAAGTTAAATGTTATTGGTAAGCTTTGATTTTATAAAAGTTACAATTTCTTAAGTATACTTTGTTTACAGAGTGAAAATAAGCATATCACTTGCTTCCTACTTAATAAAATGGTTGAGAAAGAGATTTAACCTGCTAATCTATTGCCTTAAGCGATATAAAGATATCTCAAAATATTATTCCACTGAAAAATCAAACCCAAAGAAGATTCACAACTGGTAAAACTTTTTAGTATAGCAATGTATTCTTTCTATAAAAAACAAATCCCCTATCAATTTCTTCGTCCATCTTTGATTCTATCACAATATATTATAAAGAACAAAACATATAAAGATCACCAATGGCAAGACTTACCACACTTTAGTATATAAATTATCTACTAGTTTATTTTATATTCATATAAAATGTTTATATACATTGTGTTATTGCCTCATTTTTAATTATCTTTAATAACATATTTTATATTTTATTTACAAAAAATATTAAAAACTGTAAAATAGTGGGACCCTTAATTTAGACCCACAAATTGGGACTCCATACAAATGATTCATCCTAATGCCTGGCCGGACTCTGATGATATCTTTACATTTTCACAAAATGGTGGCCATGTAACGCTTAATCTGAAGTTTGAAAAGCCTGAAGATAGAACCAGAGTAGTTTCAGATGTGATCAAAGTCTTGGGTGACAAAGGAATCATTCCAGGATCCAAAATGAGGTATGTGCCAATGTTTGATTTAATTTCTTAACTCTCCAACGATGTTCCCTTTAGGTTCTATAGCTAATAGCCTAATATATTTGCCACCAGCTGTATCCTGTAAAACCATCGTTTAATGCTCCCGTCTATTTTTCCATAGAGCGTGCTGCTGCTCCACATTTTAGAGTAAAGGTAAAACCATACTGCACTAAATTGTTTCAGCTTGTAGCCATGAGCACCAATTTAGATGCTTTGCCATGAACTCTGCTCTCTTGTTATGATCAAAGTATTCACATGGCTCTCTTGGTATCTGCTATAGGGTTACGGAGTTCACATGAATGGGTATGTATAAAGAGATGGAGAAAAGTTTCTATAGAAGGTAAGAGAAGTCTCTCAAAATCAACTTATCCAGGAATGCTTGATCATCTTGTTGTTGGAGGATTGGTAAGATTTCTCTTAGTCTTATACTTGTCAATGCTTTACATGCTGATGATGAAAGTAATTCATCATGATGTAGAAAGTCTATATTACTAGTGATAATTCTCATTTGAGGGAATTGAAATGCACGTTTCCTTTCATCATCCGCTTGGAACCATAGCCTCACAGGATTAGCTGCGGTGATAATCTAGTAAAGGAATGCGAAGAGGAAGCTGGCATTTCCAAAGTCAGTGCGGATCGGTAATAAGACCTTCTCCTCAGTCTTTGACAAAGTAGTATGTATTGTGTAGCTCTCTTGAGGTTTTTAACCTGTTTTATTAAAGGGCGGTAGCGGTTGGTGCTGTCGCATACATGGATATCAATCAGTACTGTTTCAAACGTGATGTGCTGTTTTGTTATGATTTGAAACTCCCTGAAGATTTTGTTCCCATATGTCAAGGTTAGTCTACCACTAGGCTATTCTGATTTGCTTCTCAGTGAGATATGCTCTTTCTTAGCATTGTAGTGCAAATTTTACATTGCAGATGGAGAAGTTGAGAGCTTCAAGTTGATTCCAGTAGCGGAAGTTGCTAATGTGATTCAGAAGACTAGTTTTTTCAAGGACAACTGTTCCCTTGTCATTATTGACTTCTTGTTTCGGCACGGGTACTATCTCCTATCTCTCACAATTTCTACCTCCAAAGAAACTCACAGCTTATGAGAAAAAACTGACTTGGATTTCTGAAAACATTCTGTTCTATTTTGTGGATTCAGGTTCATCAGACCAGAATCATCCGGTTACTTGGATCTATACCAACGCCTAAGGAATGGAGGTTGCTCATAAGGATCCTACTATCTGATGCTTGTAAGTAAAGTTCACTCTAGAGATGAACATTAGATACTTTGGCTATGTCATAAGTTCATGGGTGTGTAAATATAGTATTCTGCTTTTGATTTCAGAGTCTGTTGAGTTTACTTCAGGTGCCTTCATGAACTCCATACACCAATCAAGGAAGTCCAAAAATAAATTTCATTTATAGCCACCAATGAGCAATTGAGTGTCTGTTATCTTCACAATAATTCTGTAAATTAAACAGATCAGATATTTGGGAATTACTAAGTCAACAATATAGTTTTCAGAAATCACATGTAATTATTTTCATTACAGTCAAATCGAATTCCTTAACATCTTCATTGCCATAACAGCTTTTTCCAAAAGGATATATATTAAAAAAATCCCCCGGATATAAAGGAACACCATTGCTTGAGATTCTCCAAGTTTAGAAACATGCTAAATCTGCTCCTATAGAATCGTACATCCCAATCATTTAGTACTATAAAGGAAAAAGTGAGAGTTTTCAAGAAAGATCGTCCTTCACCTCATCATGAACGTCTTCATCAATGTTTAAGAACCCTCTTTCTTCTAAACCAAGCAATATCTATTTATGGATAAGAGGAGGGAGGCATGAATTTCTAACTTTTTCTATATTTTTTTTTGTAAATCCAAATGCTCAATCGTTCATCTGTATGATGTCTTGAGCAAACTATAAATATGTTGATCTAACGAGTGAAGTTTAAATAATGGGTGGTACAGAATGCTGGATGGGCTCCAGTTCCACAGTTCGGAGGGTGGGACCGAAAAGGACCAAATGACGATACAAACTACTCGGTCGTGTTCTCCAAAGCTCGTGCTAACAGGAAGCAGAACAAAGCTGGTGTGAGACATTCTAGTTTAGGAAGCGAACAAGAACTCATGGCAAGTACTCGTCGCCACCACCACCACCACCAGCAACTTCACCATCGCCACGAAACCCAAGACGATGACCCTGTCATGGTAATTTACATCTCTCTCATGGTTTCTTTGATTGTTTAGTCTAAGAACTTGCGTTAGCATTATTATTATGTGATTTATGTTCATAGCTAGTGTTTTCTAGCAAAGATGAGAACTGCATTTCTGGTTTGGTTCTTTATTTGTATAGCACACGAAATCACCATGCTAGATAAAGCATAATGGTCTCATCCACATCACACCTATATATAATGTATTATTTAGCATGTTGTCACCATCATAAGATTATACCGTGTATATATAAAGTAATATTGGTCTCCCTAACAATACTAATTTAATTGCCATGCAGAAGAAGAAGAGGATCTTGACCTACATTAATTGTTGTATCAGGCCAAACTAGGGCCTTGCTCCACAAAGACGCAATCTTTCTCTCCTCAGTGATATGACAAACATGTGTCTTAGTGTATAAAAGACATTAGTGTAACGTTTCTGTAATCTTCTGTATTTTAAAAAAAAAACACGTTTCTGTACGTAACCTATATATGTGCATCATCTGTTAAGAAACTCCTGCCTACAAATTCTATGAGAGCAAAATACCATGAATCATATTTCTGATAACGACTTATGAGCCATGTTTATATGTCAAATTCTTAGCTCTTGTAGGGTAAAATGATCCAAGAACTTGCATTAGCATTATAAAAAATATCATGTAAAGTTAACCAAATGCAAGCTAAAAATACATAAAAACAAGTACCGTGTTCACCCTTTCAATATCTACTTGTAGATTTATTTTTCAAACATGCATATTCTTGGACAACTGATCTGAGTATAAAGGTCAGAAATTATATAGTAGCAAAATTTCTCACAGTTGGTCATTATTTAACCATAAAATTTACATAGTAACAAAACTGCCACGAGATGAAAAGAAAAATTGGCGGAATGGGCCACTCTTTGGCGGTTTGGCCACTAAATTATTACAGTACAATGTAACGAATGTTATGAAAATATGATAGAAAGTGGATTAGTTGTCCAACCATCCAAATATTCCTCGACGTTTTCCATCCGACAAAATATTCGTGATTGATCGGACAACGAACCTCATAATCGCGATCATCGTACCGCTTACTAGATTGCCATTACACTCGTATGTACGTCAACGCGTCGTGAGGCGCGTGAATCCCACGCGGGAGCCCTTTATATAATGATAAACAATTCTCAGAATCATCGGGAAGGATAAAAAAAAGGAAGAATAAGAAATCGCGATTTCATAACCCCCATTGTTGACGAACAGCTATCGACCTCAAACCCTAACATTGTATCTTCCTCTCTCTCTCTCTCTCGAACGTTCCTCAATATCTGTCCCGTCTCATTCACTTACCCAAACCAATTCTCGCGGGAAATCAACGTCCAAGAGCTACCCGTTTTTCAGCTGATTAGGGTTTCGTTTCTAGGTGGGTCTGCGATCAGATCTTGATTTTTGATATCTTGTTGAGCTTTGCCTTAATTCGTTTTCAAATCCTCAATCCTCTTCCTATTTAGTGATCACTTGTGTTTAAGATTAATCTTCTCGCATTCCCTGAAAAATCACAATTAGATGAAAGATGGCTCTTGTTTCTAGAAGTTTAATCTCCGGAGCTCACTTTTAGCTCGGAATGATCTGATGATTTCAGGATTTATAGGAGAAAGTTATAAACTGTAAAGTAACTTATACTAATTCAGATCAAATTTGTTTTTTACAGACTTATGTTTCACTTGCTTAATTAACTTCAAACATGCTCAATGAGTTGCGTATATGTTCAGTTTATTAGTAGCTGAAATATAGTTTGGTGCAATTTAGTGGTTCAGGCAGTGTCTAATCTAATTTTGCACATGTTTTCTCACTTTTATATGTGTTTGATTGTTCCTTTGCATTCAATTGTTTCTTGAGCTTTTGCTTTTTTTTGGCTACAAACTGCAGTTTCTCGGAGTAAAGCTATTCGTTTTTCAATAAAGATATATGGAATCAGAGAGCGTCAAGTTTGGAGGTAAATTTTGGTTCAAGCTTTGTTTTTTCTTAAGTTTTTTTTATTTGGGATTTGAGGGTCAATGAGCTGCTGGATTTTAAGCGCAGGCCCAAGAGAATTGGGTGGTGCTCGAGATCTTATTACACAATACAAGTTGCTGCCACACCATGAATTCTTTTGCAAGAGATCACTTCCGGAGTCACTTTCAGATGCTCATTATCTTCATAATGTGGTGGGAGAGACAGAGATTAGAAAGGGAGAAGGAATGCAATTGGATCAGCTTATTCCAAATGCATCACTTAGCCGTGATACAAATGCTCGTATCCAACCTTTTGTTCTAGATGAACTTAAGGAGGCCTTCGAGCTTAATGATACAGCTCATGTTGAATTGCCTCCAGTAAGAATCTGCTCTCTCTGTTTGGATTTAACTTTTCTTCCTTTCACATGAATTACTTCCAAGTATAAGTGTGATGATAGTTGAGCTATGTATGAGAATATGAGATTTTCCTGCTTCTTCTTTCAGGCAGAGAAAGGAGCTCCTACCATTGCGTCAAAATCAAAAAGTGAGTCAAAAGATAGGGACAGGAAGCATAGAAAACATAAGGACAGGAGCAAGGATAAGGATAGGGAACATAAGAAGCACAAGCACAAGCATAAAGATAGGAGCAAAGATAAGGATAAAGACAAGGATCGTGATAGAAAGAAGGAAAAAAGTGATAAGGTAAGAGAACTGTCCCCCCCTGTTTTTGGCTTTCTCTCCTAAGTATAGTTGAACGTTTTTGGCAATTGAATGTGTCCGTTAAGTTCATGAAATTTAGCAGATCTAGGCTGTCTAATTTATATATATATGGATTATCAAATTCTATAGAATTTACATGGTATGCTATCACTTAATTTTCAGAAAAGGAAACACAATGGGGATTAAGATTTTGATGACGTTCAGAGGCACAAAAAGAATAAGGTAGTGTACTAATGGCAATGTAGGCATCTCCTTCTTGTTTCTGCTTTCTCGCACAGTTTTGTTAAAGTAGTATTTCGTCAGCAAATTTTATTTCGGTCTCCCCTAACGTTAACCTTTTGCAGCATAAGAGCTCAAAGCTCGATGAGATGGGCGTGATAAAGGCTGCAGGCTGAAGTGGTGGACACTTTTATTTTTGTATTACACACCCAAGAAGGTGTCATAGAGAAATTTAGAAACAGCTACTTAACGCTTTTGTTAGGTAAATGTCCTTGTGTTATCTCTTTAAAGCTTGTGCATATTTTTCGGTCAGTAGACTCATCTTTTCATCTCTAGATAACACATGTTTCTCATATGGGGCTGTGCCTGTCATCATAACCCATGGAACTTGACATGATTGAGTCAACAAAGTTATGATTGTTTCCATACACATAAATTATTATGGTCTACATCTTTAGTGACCGAGAATGCTCAAGTTTAATTTTAGTGTCTCAGCATG
This sequence comes from Cardamine occulta, assembly GCA_028015245.1. Lineage (NCBI taxonomy): Eukaryota > Viridiplantae > Streptophyta > Magnoliopsida > Brassicales > Brassicaceae > Cardamine > Cardamine occulta. Next base: position 17,386,212 of record CM051382.1, on the reverse strand, counting down.
TTTCTATATGATGTAGCTTTCTCTCATCTGACATCAAGGATTTTGTTTTGTAGGTTTAATTTCTAAAAGAAATTACTTTGTGTGGAAAGTTTGGAAGGTGAAGTCGAAAGTTCGACGAGAAGAATCACAATTTGTATCATGATTGATTTGATGGCGGCTTTGTACATTTTGCTAGAAACAAGTTATAAACACTTTATAAGTCTTATGTTTTTGTCGAAGTTTCGCGAATTGATATATTCTCATGAAACTTTTTTTAGATAAAAATAAAATAAAAAGGAGTCGCTTAACGAGAATATATATTTTCCCAGAGAAGGGCAGAACAAATATGGGACACTTTGTGGGCTTATAAGGTTTTTATCCATTCTTGTAGCTATTTTAACAGGAAAATTCACATTAGATCCAAAGGCATACCAAGATGGTACGAGGCAAAACGCAAATGTAGTCGTATTTAATCATGTATCTCTTCTAGGTGTAATCTTCCCTATGGCAAAAATATTAGAAACACATTGTGGATCTTACAGAAAAGTGTTTGATCTCGGACCAAAAAAAAAAAGTTATAATTTTGGTACAAAAATTCCAGAGAAGAAAAAGATGAAACCTTATCAGCAAAAAACATACTAATGGGAAATTCTCAAACTCTTAATCAACAAAACCTTAGTGGGGAACTTTCCAATCTTTCTCAGTCTTCTCCTCACTGCTCTGTTCATCAAACGAGTGACTAAGAAAATGCTATTCACTTGAAAGAAACGTTCCAAGACGTAACCTCAGATGCTTTACCTTTCCTCATCATTTTCTGGCAAAGGTCTCTCCCTTGTGCTCACTACCCGCACAAACTACATACCCTGCTTCCACCTGAAAACAAAAATTGATCTTTTGATTGTGGAATCCGTAAAAGCACTGATATGTATTTGTGTATTATGAAAACTGAAGGGAGCAACGTACTTGGCAGTCTCTCAGAGTAACACGCTCTTGAAGCTGTGCATTGCTGCAAATGACTGAGCCTTGTATTGAACACCCATCTCCAATTGTGGCATGGTCCATCACAACTGAATTAACAATCTGCACCCACATATAAGCAGTTGAGTGTATTTTCGAGATGTACACCACCTTTCTTTGGCTGGCATGAGTAAAAGCTCATTGTTACCTTCACATTGGAGCCTATCCGGCAATGTCTCCCAATTACAGACCTTTTCACACTGCATTTATCACCGACCTGCGAGCCTTCTCCAAGCATACAATGAGGTCCAACCTGCAACCCATAAATTGTTATTGACGATCACGACTCACAAAACAAATACACACATAGAGGACGTACTGTGGTTTTCGATCCAAGCTCAGCTGATGGGTGGACAATGTTGTGATGAGCAGAAAAGGAGTATCCAGATAGGTGGTTTGCGTCACCAATAACCTGCACAAGTTTGAACAATTGTGGAGCTCAAGATGTCAACTGAGGAAAACAAAAAATACTGTAGAAGGAATCCATGTGTGGGAAACAACTTACATCTCTATTTACATCCATGAAAGCTTGAATGCTATTCAAGCGGACGCAATACTTACTTCCATCCGCAATATAAACACAGCATTTATGGGTTTTTCGGCTATTCAGGCCTGATTCATAAACCTCATGGAAGCTTGGCAAAGAAGCGTTGGAGAGAATTTGAGACAAAACCACCTCATTGTTCTGTATATTATTCTTTCCATTTCCATTTTCTTCTACAGTTTTTTCATCAGAGAAGACATCTGATCTCTGATACTCAAGGGGAAATAACACAAATAAAAAGTCAAAATGGTAATAAAATAAATGGTCGTTAATCTCATTTGAAAGGACCTTAATCAACTAACCAGCTGCGTACGAACAAGATATGGGAGAACATCCTGTTTTAGGCTCCGAAAAGTAGGTTTTTGATCCAAAACTTCTTGCAGGACTGATCTGTAAGACATAAGACAAACTAACATACTTAGTGTAGACGGATAAAACTAATTTGTTAGCAGGAAAGCAGATCTGACCAAACCTCTTGAAGGCATATATATGAGAATCCATGAGATCTGATCGAATTTCCATCTAGATCAAAATGACAGAATAATTAGAAACTGGACTAAGATTTAGTTAATATACAAATCATCTTACAGTAAGAAGACAAACTGCATTGTAGGTCATTTAAAAAACTCACAATTAGAGAACATTACCTTCCCAGCCGCACAGAGAATGCTCTTTTTAACTCGAGTATCTTTCTTAATCTCAGCTCCTATCACAATTTCAGGAGGCAAATCAACAACAGGTTCAAGCATTTTGTTGCCTCTAAGAAACAAAAAGGAGAATTCAAAGTAGGACCTGTGGCTATGTATAACAAGAATTGTTTCGAGGAATCAAGCCCTATAATATCATAGCAAGCAGGTTTTTTGGTTTTATCTTTCCCACCAGCACCACCGGATTCTGATGGCCCACTGACAGGTTCAGCACAAAGCATTGCAGTTACTGCTGCATCATGCCTTCTATGAGTGGCAGCGACAGAACCAGGAGAAATATCAGAAACAATGTCTCCACTTAAGATCTGCGTCAAGGAAAATTACTAGTTAGCTAGAAGCTCAAAAGTTACACAAAGCAATAGCTAGGAGATGGCTTTATTGTAAGCTAACCAAAATGTCTTTGGCAGTCAAGTGGTGTGCAATTGCCCTGATGGCCCCAGCAGTTCCAACATTCTCAGGAACAGCAGCAACCTAAAGTAAGATATCCAACAGAACATTGAGATAGCTGTTAAATCCATAACCTCAGAACAAGCACAATATGCAAAAAGCCTTCTAAAGCGGAGAGAAAAGCTATTAACCATTAGAGGCAGGATAGCCATTAGCAAACAGATAATTCAAATGGTTACTGTACTTGGGAATTCTAGGACCAAAAACACCTATAACGAGGATTACACTAGATTCTTTGAATCATGCATAGAATTTTCACGACGACTCTACATGACTGACTAAATTCAGATGCCATAGATGAGTATTAGATACACTTGAATGGTGACTGAAACAGTTGCATTGCATTGGATCTAGATGAAGCAATAGCCTCCATCTCTAAAATGAAATTAAGGTTTTTAGGAATGTAAATACCTCAACATGTAAACGATCAACACAAGCAGAAGATATCCATCCACCAACTTTCAAAGCAGCATCTTCTCCTTCAACAACCTGTTCCACCAATGCGAAAACGAACAAATCTAAAGCTCTACCAAAATCAATTAAAACATTCAATCTAAAAACTCAGCAATTGTATAAAAGATATATGAGGCATACGACGATCAGGTCCTTGAGATTACTGCTCTCGAGCAGATCCAGAACGTAAGATAACACCGGACGGTTTGCTACGGGAAGCAGCGCCTTAGAAACTTCCTGAACAGCAACGAAAACGAAATTAGCTATTAGCCTAAAGTCATTGGAAAATACTGTTTTGCTGATAACACAGAGAGAGACCTTGGAGACTAATGGAACGAGATTACTGGAGAAGCCTCCGGCGAGAATTACGACCTGGAAATCCATTTTTTGCAACTGAATTTGACGGTACGATGAAGCTGAGAGAGTTTTCTGGGGTTTTGATTTTGAGAATGGTAGACAGACGATATCAAACCCGCTCGTTTATGTAGAGTATTTGCTTTTCGACTCATTCGGTTAATCTTGGATCATCAGCTATACTAATAAAACATTAATAAAAGATTATTATTATTATTTTGGATTGTTTATTTTTTTTCTCCACAAATGAATGTGATTTCATGTTTGTCTATTGCACCTAAAGTCTTAGTTAAAATCTCTTAATACCAGAAATGGTTAAAATCCATCTGATTAAGGTGTTTAAGCTTGACGAAATTACATAAAAGAGAATGTGAACAATTTCCTACACACACTGCTTCTATATATAAAGTGTGTCAATTCCTAAGTTGTTTTTCTCCTATCTTAGCTTTCAAGTCATTACACCTAAAACTGAAACAAACCCCAAACTTGTTTAATCTTGGTCTATGCTCTCTTCATCATAATCTTCCTCATCATTAGCACTCGTCTGTTGTTGATCAGCATGATGTATTCTCATTTCGTTCATCCCAAACAACGGCCATGTTTCAGAGTCTCCATTCTCGTCTAATCCCACGTTCAGATCGAAGTTCCTTACTTTCAACACTGAGTTACAATGACTGTTGTGTGTCACACCATTATCATCATGAGAAAAACCCTCGTTTTCAGGAGACGAGCTCCTGCTGCTCTCGGGAGAACCATCTTCAAACTTCAGAGACTGGTGGCCACTTCTCGTTCTTCCACCACCCCGTCCACGGCCACTACCTCGCCTTCCTCTGTCACCACCATTATGTTTGACGTCAGGCTGTAACAAGGTCAAAACAAAAAGCCTTAGAAACTAGAAACAAGGTATTAAGCCAAATGCAACAGTTCATTGGTAAAAAAGTTCTGACTAGATACCATTTGATGAGTGGTCTTCATATCTTCATCGTTACAATTACTTTCATCGACAAGTTTCCTGAAAATTCGGAAAAAAAAACAAGTTGTTAGACATGAAACAAGTTGTTAGAATAGGAGAAGAGGGTTGAATTAATTGATCTTGGACCTAACCTTCTTTTGGTAGCAGATTGGTCTTCATTTTATAAACCACCCAAATCAGGAACTTTATCAACAGTCTCTCTTAGAAAATCAAAGACATTAAATGCGTGCACACACTGCTTCCTGGAAAAAAAAAACAAAAAAGCTTTGAGGAAGCAAAAAAACAATTGGTTAAACTATAAGCAGAGCCAAAGATGTGAGTTCACACTTACAAATGAAAGGAGTTGACAGTTTTTGCGCCTCGGCTAAGAGTTACATCATATGTATGATTACATAAGTCTTGTAAAAATAGCTCCAAAGCTTTAGCTGCAAATTCACATTCAAACGAGAACAATTAAACTACATGTGACACAGAGCTGTACTATAAAGAACGTTTGAGTGAAGAATAAAACAAAAAAAAACATCACTTACACACTTACAAACAAGAAGAGGGACTGCCATAGCTATTTTGCCGACTTCCTCATCAGTTTGCATAATCTTCTTAATCCTTGTCTGTAACAAAAATTTACATTAGTTAATATCCTCCAGAAACTAAGGCAGCCACCACAGTAGTGTTCAACACAAGAACATCTCAGCCTCTACAAAAGTTACAAAAAGCAGAATCAAACACTAAGAAATTTCATCTCCAGATGAGATATCTCTGTAGTTTACTTATCTATAGCCCTCCAATCCCAAGACACATTTCACATAGATTCAAAACCAACCCAGACGAAAAACACATAATAATCAGAGCAAAAGTGAAACCTAACTAAACTAACAAGTCACAAAACAACCTTTAGGTTATCTCCATAGAAGGAAGAACAAAACGAACTTATATGTTTGATAAAACAGTGAAAAGTAATTTCTCGTACCGCTGGGAAACGTGTGTGGAGCTTCTTCTTCATGTTTTCTCTGTACAGAAGAAAAGCAGCTTCCAAAAGTGAAGGGAAAAAAAAGGGGGAGGAGAAGATAAACCCTAATTTTAAAATTTGTTTTTGTAGAAGAGGATAAAATCAAATTAACAAAATATATAGTTGATTCCATCAAACACGACAAGAAAGGGAAAAAAAATCTATTCTAGTTTAGAAATTGGTCTCTGTTTCTGACCCGTCCTTGTCGGACCCAAATCTTTACGCAGTGGACTTTCTTCCCCCATTTCTTTTTTGTTATCCATAATAGAAATAGAAAGGAAAATAAAACATTTGAAAATTCTTGTGGAAAATGGAAAATCCATCCTATTTGAAATTCTTTTTAGGAAAAAATAATTAAAAAATCTTTTAAGAAAAAGGAAATTAATATTTTAAGAAATGGAAATTTAGCAAATAACGCTCCACAATTTTGTCTATTTATTTATACGGCCAAAGCTCGTACCTTTCTTCATCATTCACAATCTCATCTAACATCATCAACCACGAACGACTTCTTCGATCTCTCTCGATCGAATTTACTAACCATTCCTTTTTCTTCAGGCTTGATTTGATTCGTATTTGTCTAATTTCGTTTAAATCTTCAAAATTGTATATCATCGTATTGTGTGTTTCTGTTTCTTTGGGTTTTCTTTGTAATAATGGATGCAGGTATGAACACATCTTCTTACTTGAACGCACAAGCTCGATGCCCACTTCAAAAACGCTTTTTCCCCAGTAAAACAAATTCCAAGGAGAATCTTGACAGATTCATACCAAACAGATGAGCCATGGATTTCGACTATGCTCACTTCGCTCTTACTGAAGGAATCAAAGATAAATATGAGGCTAATAAAGTAATTTCACCATCAAGAGAAGCCTACAGGAGGCAATTGGCTGAGGCATTGAATCTGAATCGAACTCGGATTCTCGCCTTCTGAAACAAACCTCAAGCTCCAGTCCAATTGCTTCATCACCATTACCAACAAGCCAAATCCGTAAAGCCTACTCGTAGATACATTCCTCAGACTTCTGAGAGAGTATTAGATGCACCTGACATTGTTGATGACATTTACCTAAACTTGCTTGACTGGGGCAGTGCTAATGTTCTAGCTATAGCTTTAGGCAACACTGTTTACTTGTGGGATGCTGCAAGTGGTTCTATTTCTGAGCTTGTGACTATTGATTGGGCACCTGATGGTATTCATATTGCAGTTGGGCTTAACAACTCTCAAGTTCAGTTTTGGGATTCTGTTTCAAACCGTAAACTGAGAACATTCAATGATTGTCATCACCAGTCAAGAGTAGGATCATTGGCATGGAACAATCATATCTTAACTACAGGAGGAATGGATGGTCAGATTGTTAACAACGATGTACGGATCAGATCACATGTTGTGGGAAGTTACAGTGGTCATACTCTTGAGGTTTGTGGTCTCAAGTGGTCTGGATCTGGACAGCAACTAGCTAGTGGTGGTAATGATAATGTGGTACATGTATGGGATCGTCGTTCTGTTGCTTCTTCAAACTCTACTACGCAATGGCTTCACAGGTTTGAGGAACATACATCTGCTGTGAAAGCTCTTGCTTGGTGTCCTTTTCAAGCGAATCTGCTTGCAACTGGTGGTGGTGGAGGAGATGGGACGATTAAGTTCTGGAACACTCACACTGGGGCTTATTTGAATTCAGTTGACATAGGCTCTCAAGTTTGTTCTTTGTTATGGAGCAAGAATGAAAGAGAGTTACTTAGCTCTCATGGGTTTACAGACAATCAGCTTACACTTTGGAAGTATCCATCTATGGTGAAAATGGCTGAACTCACTGGTCATACATCAAGGGTTCTGTTTATGGCTCAGAGTCCGGATGGTTGTACTGTAGCTTCAGCAGCAGGAGACGAGACTCTGAGGTTATGGAATGTTTTTGGAGTACCAGAGACTGCCAAAAAAGCTGCTCCAAAAGCAGTTTCCGAGCCATTTTCTCATGTGAACCCGTATTCGTTGAAGCTGTGAAGGGTGAAGACTAACAAGGAAAGTCATTGATACAGAAGCATAATATTCTTTTATTTTCGGTTTCATTTTTCATGAATTGTATTGACAAGAAAGTGCACGTTTTCCAAATTTATATTTGTAAATTGATGAGTGCTTGCGAATGGTATTAGGAAGAGTTACAAAAGAAATTTGATAAATCCGACCATCTTGATCTAAAGGATATATAAAGCTTATATAAAGATAAGGTTTTTGCTAAACTGATGAAAGAAAAACAAATTAAGGTGAAAAAAGAAAATATTTGTGACTGGGGTGAGTCAGAGGAATTGAAACTTGTTTGAAGAGTTCCTCCTAAAAGTTAAATTGAAGCATAAATGCATAGCTTTTATAATTTCATTGGGAAATAAAATGGCAAAAATAAGACAGCCACACATGTTAATCTCGGAATCTAAGCTCTCTCTAATCTAAGTCACAACAACCTTTTGAACTGGATTCGCAGAAAACCAGAAGACTGATCCCACAGTGTCTGATCTCAGACATCACAGACCAAGATAAAAATAAACGTAGAGAGATGTCTGTGTCTCTAAGCAACACTTTTCTTCGGTTACCTACTGCTTCACTTCCACCAAAACCCATAATTCTCAATGGAGTTGTCTCTTTCCATGTACCAAGATCTCATGTTTCCTCATCCTGGTTTGGTTTCAAATCAAGCCCATTCTTTAAGAATCAGACCACAAGATTCTTTAAGTATTTGCCTCAGAGAGTGTCCGATGATCGCAGAGAAACACAAGTAACAACGGAAGAAGATGAAGAAGAAGAAAAGATTGTCGAATTTGAGAGGCTCTTCTCTAACCTTAATCCATCAACATTGAAACAAGAATCCGGTACAAAGATTGTATCCTTTTTTCCATTCAGGGGACAACAAAAACATGTCAATAGTCAAATTTGGATAGAATTATGACTAAGTTTTGAAATTTTCAGGAAGTTTGTCCAGTGCGATTTTCTTAGTTGCTGGCACTACAGTAAGTCTTCTTTCTCATAACTCTTTACGTATCCTTTTTGTGGTTGGTTTCTGCTAATGTTTGAGTAGGTAGGTGCAGGGATACTTGCGATTCCAGCTGTGACACAAGAATCAGGCTTTCTAGCCTCTGCAGTTGCCTGTATCCTCTGTTGGGCTTTCATGGTGATGATGGATGCTTCTTCTTATCTCTGTTTATGTTTCTTGCAAGCAATGCATTGGTCATTACAAACATATGCTGTTTTGGCTTCAGGTTGTGACAGGTTTGCTAGTTGCTGAAGTGAATGTCAACACTATGAGTGAACTAGGCTCTGGAGGCGTATCTCTTGTATTATTCCCTCAAACCAATACGTCTATGCGAGAATACTTCGCTTAGTGATGCCTTAAAAACTCAGCTTTGACTTGATATTTGGACAGGTCTCAATGGCGAAGCGGACTCTTGGATCTGTTGGAGTTCAAGTTGTTTCGTAATTATCCTCTCCTTCTCATTTCAGAACTTGCTTTCCTTAGTTGCCCTCACTAATTCTTTCACTTATACACCTTAAACAAGCCTTTCTGTCGTGTAGTTGGTCCTACCTTCTCATACATTACACCCTTCTTGTGGCCTACATTGCTCGGTCTTCAGGCATACTTACAAACTTCCTCGGCATTCCAATGTATGAAATCTCAATTGATCCTTATATTTACACGGACAATTTTGAATATCATGCTGCTATACTTATTTCCAAGAATGTTTTGTAGATGGGAGAGTGCAACTCTGTTCTCACTGGTTCTTGGAGGCCTTTGCTTCTTCGGAAGGTTAGTTTTTCATTTACACCAGCCAATGAATCCACAATATAAATCAGAAACTGTCTTTACCCCAAAGACAACCAGAGTGGCATAGTGGTAGACCTGAGAAGTTAATCATAACGTTTTCCATGTGGTTGCAGCCAGCGATTCATCGGTGCAGCCAATGGAGTTCTGGTGTTTGGAGTAATTGCATCGTTTGCAGCACTCGTGGTAACAAATTTTTGTTCAGACTCCTATGAGTTCATTAAAGGGAAAACCAAACCATAGATGACCATTTTTTGTTAGGCAGTTGCGAGTGGAAACTTGCACTGGGAAGTTCTTCTCAAGGCCAACTTTGAAGCCGTTCCCATGAGTATACCCATTATTGCCCTTTCATTTGTTTATCAGGTAGTCAAAGTCAATGTCATGATTAAACCTTAGATTCTTGGCTCCAAGATGAAGAAACTTTCTTAATTGACTGCTTTTCTTACAGAATGTAGTGCCAGTTCTCTGCACAGATCTTGAAGGAGACTTGCCGAAAGTAAGGTGACATCATACCCTGCAATGGTGATGGTGAACCTCACTCAATATGTTTGGATTAACTCAGCCTTCTGAATATCTCTCTATCTTCAGAACCGCGATTGTTCTTGGCACAGCCATTCCACTTGGCTTGTTTCTTGTGTGGAACGGTGTGATCCTTGGATCGTTTCCAGCAGATACTGGAGTAGCTGCTGAAAAGATGATTGATCCTCTGCAACAATTGAGCTCAAGCAATGTCATTGTCGGTGTAAGTTTAGTTGTTCTTGCTTATCTAATAAACTCTCACCAATCACCTCAAACCAGTCTTGTTTTGATCACACAGCCTTTTGTGGAAGCATTCTCTCTTTTAGCTATCGCAACATCTTATATCGGATTTGTCTTAGGCCTCGCTGACTTCTTCTCTGACTGTGAGTATCATCAAACAACCAAACTTAATGTTTTTCTTTTAAATCTACTGCCATGGAGACATAACTGTATAATAATCTTTGCTTTCATGAAAACTTTCAAGTATTGAAGCTCCCGAGTGGGCAGAACAAACCTCTTCTTTATCTTCTTACACTGGTTCCACCGCTTGTCCTCTCCCTACTGGACCCGGAGATTTTCTTCAAGGCCTTAGATTTTGCCGGGACATATGGAGGTATGTACTAGTCTCTTGAGACAGCTGAATGAGCAAGTAGACACGTTTAAACCAAAATCCTAACCTAACTTTGGTTTCTCTTCTGTAGTACTGGTATTGTTCGGAATTATCCCAGCTGCAATGTCTTGGTCAGATAGGTACTCAGTCTCATCATCATCAGCAACAAGCTTGCCAAAACTTGTTCCAGGAGGAAAACTTACCCTTTCAATTGTGATGGGTGCTGCAGGATACGTAATTCTTTCAGAAGTAATAGAGAATTTCTCACAGTACTTGAGCGTTTCTTAACACTAATGAAAAGTAACAAGTATTGATAGTTGAAGTTATTGTAACATGAAAAATGTCTTGCAACTAGAAATGAAAAATCTCAGCAAACAACACAAACGAAAACAAAACATGGAAATAAAAGTATGTTTTGGTAGAGGAGAGGTTATAAAGTCTCTAAATCTTGTTGAATGCGACGATGTCAACACTCTGGATGTACTCATTGTTAGGCTCTGAGGTGAGAAAGTCTTCAATGAGGTTGTCTGGGGAGACGAGGTCATCAACAATGGTGAGCATAATCGTGAGTTTCTTGATTCCGTAACCAACTGGTACCAGTTTTGCTGCAACAAATTAGATTCAATCAGAAAACTATCCTCCACAAAAAAAAAAAAAGATTCAAGCTTTACTCTAAATTCTAGACTTACAAGCTCCCCATAAAAGACCAGGCATCTCAACACTGCGAACAGCCTCCTCTAGTTTCTTCATGTCAGTCTCATCATCCCATGGCTTAACTTCCATTAGCACAGAGGACTTTCCACCTAACATAGAAATTCAAAAGGAGAATCATAAGACAAATATCAAAATTAAAGATGCAGCTACTCTATTTCAGAGTAACCAAATGTATTCACAATCAAAACTTTAAGACGCAACTAAGCTTTCAATACTATACAGACTCTATAACAAACAGAAGCTTACTCTCTTTGGGCTTCTTGGTATCCTTCTTAGCAGCCTCCCTCTCCTCTGCAGCTTTCTTCTCTTCTTCAGTCTCGTCACCAAACAGATCCATGTCATCATCATCATCAGCTGGTGCCTATTGACAATTCATGGAAATTAGCTATAACAAACTAAACATCCCCATAACCGAATTCTTATACTTTCCTCTACCAAACACAGCTCGTGAATCACTAATAGTATCAACGAGGCAAACCATTGTTCAATACTATAATGATTACCAATTTTCTAAGGTTATATGATCAAAGCATTGTTCATAGAAACTAAGATTTAAACAAGAATCAAGCTTTCAAGTAAAGGTACCTCAGCTTCAACAGCTGGAGCTGGAGCAGCAGAGCCACCGATGTTAACTCCAAGGGCTTTTCCAGGGAAACTGAAACAAATTGAAACTCAGTCAATTATTGAAAGATTGATTTATAAATCCAAATCTGAATCAATTATTCAAAATATTTCATAAAGGACGAACCTTTTAGCAAGGTGTGAAGCCACACACTCGTACCACTTGCTAGCATTGGGGAAAGCATCGCTGGGTTTCACTGGAACAGCAGCGTAAACCTTCACATCATCCACAGACAATTGATCTCTGCAAGATCAAATTCTCTTAAACGTTAAAAAGGGAATAGAAACAATGAATTAGGATTGGATGATAAAATTATGAAAAGTGATGAATTTTACCCGGAGATGTATGTTTTTCCGGCGAGGTGCTCCTCCACGGATTTAACACCCTCCTCTGTGTGCAGATCTGAAAAGGTAACTGCCATTGATGCTGCTTTGAGGTGTTAGTGAGGGAGAAAGATCAGAGTAAGAGAGAAAGAGAGACAGTGGAAGAGAGAACAAGCTGCTATAAAAAAAAAACCTAGTGTGTGTATAGCCTGAGACTGAGAAACCCTAAACCCGATTAAGAAATCAACTGTTATGGGCTAAGCTGAATTTTATAATTGGGCTTAGTTATGGGACGTAAAATGGGCCCATTTCAGAACTAAGAGAAAGTGGGAATCAAGGAGGGGGTTATTTGAGCCTTTACTATATCAAATGTTATTTTATGTGCAAGTTGGTCAAAGGTAATTTCATGTTGGCTTTTACACCTATCACGAAGAGCTTTCCAGCTCCAGAAGTTTTTGGTTGTGATCAAACGAAAATCTGAATAATTCAATGGACAAAATTTATCTTTTACGTCTACCTTTGAAAGCTGGCTATATCAGGACAAAATTTTGCATCTATATAAGACAAACTTATTAAACTATACATATACATTTCTATCGATTAAGCTTAACAACGAAAATGTAATGCATAAAACATTGTTAGTACAACATAACATGAAATTAGTTAAGCTCGAAAATACACATACGCATTGAAATTATCTGGTGCTCATTAAAGAAATAGGTTTAGTTTTGAATAATTTAATTTGAATTTGTTCGATGCGAGTTATTAGAAATATTCTGCCGTGCACATTAAAATCATGGTGCGTAGGTACGTAGTTTATAATTTTTTAAAAAAAATTATAAAATGTTGACTTGGATTTTTCATCGAAATACCAAATTCGTTGTTATCGACATTCAATATAATCTCATTTGTGAAAAGAACGGTATAAACGATGAGTGAATATATTCTTGATGTCGCCTTTGTCTTTTCCCTTTAAGATATGATATTATACCACGACCATTTCCGAAGCAGCTGTAGCCAGTTGCCACTGTTTCTCTGTAATTTTTTATTTGACTCTGCGTTAACCTTCTTTTTTTATTCTTCACCAAGCTGTGTGAGTGTAGCTTCTTGTTTCAAGGTCTTTTTTAACGAGAGCACATGCACATCATTTAATTAAACGAGGCTGGTTTTAATATTCCTTTGAAATATCATGATTTCTACACTACTTAGACCATCTCCAATTATTAATAAGTCATTAGGGGTTCTAACAAATCTAAATAATAATATTTTTATTATAATTTAATTAAATAATTAAAATTTAAATAAGAAAAAAACAATCCAATAAATAAAAGATAAATGTAGAATTCATCTTAAAAACCTCTCAAATGAAATTCTAAAATAAGAAACTTTAGATATGGATTCTAAGCTTTTTCACTCTTTCAGGTCCACTTTTTATTTCTTTATTAATAAAAAGATTTAGAACTTTTTTCTCAAAACCTCCAATTGCTCTTATATATTAAAAATGAAACTAAAAATATAAAACTGATTAGCGGGACACAAGAAAAAGGTGTCAATAAATTAAAATAAGGCTATATCACTTGTCATCGGAAGCATCAACGTGATTGTTTTTATTTAATTGATACCTAAATATTTGTTGTCTGTATTACTCTGGAATTCATTTTTTTTATTTTTTTGGTTCAAGTTCAACTAATTCGTTTGGTATCTAAAATGCACTTATAAGCTGGAGTGGAGTGCGCACTTTGAAAAATAAATACTAAAGTCTGAAGATTACTCCTCTCCTTGCTTGGCCTTTCAGTCTCCTTGTACGAACTCTTCTGCTCTTTCCCCTTCTTTCTTTTTCACCAAAGACATCTTTTTTATTCCTTTTAAGATTCTAAAAATGTGTTCTTGTTTTAGTCCACTGAAAGATACATAGTTCCACACCTGCTCTGTTTAGTCACTTTAGCTTCTGATTTACAACATTTATGTGGGCTTTCTTTTTAACTGTTCTTGTTTTTTTTTATTCGTAGTCATCCATTAAAATCTCTTCTAGCTTTTGCATTCTTTTGCTCTTCTCGCCTAATTGGTCACTTTTCTAAAAACATATCTAACCATACATTTGAAGTTTATTTCTCTCCATTTTCTACTATTTTTCCACCTAGACACTGTTGGTTTTCTTTTTCTATAAAAGTTTGAGTATTTTCTTTTCTATTATTGATCTAATCATTGGTACATTTCTACACTCGTGTGTCTTAGGAATTGGACCAGCTTTTTGGCTCTTTTAAGAGCCATTGGAGTCAAACTGCATCACAAACTCATTGGTTGGAGGTGACTTAATGATGGCAGAGAAGAGAGTCAGTAACGGAGAAGAAGTTGTTATCAATGTTTCAGACAAAGAAGAGTCAAAAGATCCAATAACATCTCATTCTTTCAATCCAGTGGCCTCACCAGAGTCAGATGCGGGAACTACGGAACCAGTGCCTCCGATAAGCATTCCTCCGCCTGAAATCTATAAGTTCGCTGGTAGTGTTCATAAGCCACCTAATATTCCAAGTCCTAACAATGAAGGTCTAGCTCGAAGGAAATCTCTTTCAAGGTCAGTTTACTCCAAGCCCAAGTCAAGGTTTGGGGGACAATCGTCTTTTCGATACGATAACACTACTAGGGCAGAGGAAAATGGTGGAACCCTTAGGGACCAGTTTGGTGCTGCTTCATTTGCAAGGAGTTCTTTTGATAGGGCTTCACCTAATAACAAATCGAATAGGAGTGTTGCGTCAGCAGCTTTGAGTAAAGTTGCTGAGGACGAAACCGATGAAAATGAAGAGATATACAAAAAGGTTAAGCTACACCGAGTGAAGCGTAGTGGAATGAAACCTCTGGCTCTGATTGAGTTGGTAGTTTTTTTGGTCATTTTGGCCGCTTTGGTTGTGAGCTTAACCATTGATGTAGTGCACGACCATCGCATTTTGGGTTTGGAAGTGTGGAAGTGGTGCATGCTTGTGATGGTGACGCTAAGTGGTATGTTCGTGACGAATTGGTTCATGCATTTTGTGGTGTTCCTCATAGAAAGAAACTATCTCCTAAGGAAAAAAGTGTTGTACTTTGTGCATGGTTTGAAGAAGAATGTTCAAGTCTTCATTTGGTTCAGCCTTAATCTGATTGCTTGGGTATTCCTGTTCGATGAGGACTATATACACTCTCGTAAGACCAGGAGATTTCTCGACTTTATAACTTGGACTATTGTCTCCCTTCTCGTTGGGTCAATACTTTTCTTGGTGAAGACTTTTGCCTTGAAAGTTCTTGCTTCAAAGTTCAACGTCAGAAACTTCTTTGAGAGAATTCAAGAATCTGTTTTCCACCAATACGTTCTCCAGACTCTCTCGGGACCTCCGCTTATAGAAGATGCAGAGAGAGTTGGACGCGAACCAAGCACGGGCCACCTTAGTTTCACGAGCACCAAGAATGGAAAAGTGAAAAACAAGAAAGTGATTGATATGGGAAAGGTTCACAAAATGAAGCAAGAGAAAGTCTCTGCTTGGACTATGCGAGTTTTGATCGAGGCTGTAGGAGCTTCAGGTATCTCAACCATATCTAATACTTTAGATGAAGTAAGCAATGAGAAAGAGCAAACTGACAAAGAGATAACTAATGAGATGGAAGCTGTGGCTGCTGCTTATGAAATCTTCAATAATGTTGCTCAGCCAAACCACAGGTGAGTGAGTCCTCTGTTTTTTATTTTCTCAAGTTTTCATCTTGATTATACAAGTTTGAATAGCAAACTTAAAATGCTTCTTAATGTTCAGTTACATAGAGGAAGATGATCTGTTGAGGTTCATGATTAAGGAAGAGGTAGATCTTGTACTCCCATTAATAGAAGGTGCCGACACCGGAAAAATCACACGCCAAGCTTTTACGGATTGGGTGGTAACATTCTTCAAACATTTTTCTAGATATCCTTAGTTTTTGTGTCCATGCCTATTCGGTTTTTATGTCTAGCCTTAGGGGGGTGTGTGTGTGTAAACTTGTGTTGTCATTTTTGACAGGTTAAAGTATACACAAGTCGAAAAGCATTAGGACATTCACTAAACGACACAAAAACAGCGGTTAAGCAAGTGGACAAACTTATAACAGGAGTCTTGACAATTGTCACATTGGTCATTTGGTTGGTACTTCTTGATATAGCAACGACCAAGCTTTTACTGGTCTTCTCCTCACAATTCGTGGGTCTTGCTTTCATGATCGGAAGCACTTGCAAGAATATCTTCGAATCCTTTGTGTTCGTCTTCGTGATGCACCCTTATGATGTTGGAGACCGTTGCGTTGTCGACGGTGTATTGGTAACGAACTTTACAAGTTTGTTTGCTCACTATTTGTTTACTATTCATTCAAAACATCTAATCCAATATTGGTTTTTTTGTGCTTTGAAGTTGCTGGTTGAAGAAATAGATCTTTTAACTACCGTGTTCCTCAAGATTGACAACGAGAAAGTATTCTATCCAAATGCGGTTTTAATATCGAAACCGATAAGCAACTTCTACAGAAGTCCTGATATGGGAGACTTCGTCGACTTCTCCATCGCATTCTCAACACCGGCTGCGAAAATCGCCACTCTCAAGGAAAAAGTCGCAGAGTAAGAATTTTTATTTTTAGGTTTGTTACATGTTATAGTTAAGTCACCTAACTACCATACAACAAACTCTTAAACCCTAAACCTATCTGAAACCACTCTTACTCACTCTGTATTGACGAGAAATTGGTTTGTATTTTGGTCAGATACTTGGCGCAGAACCCAACACATTGGTATCCAGAACCGTTGTTGATGGTGAAGGCGATTGAGAATATGAACAAGCTGAAAATGAATCTGCTTGTCCAACACACCATGAACTTCCAGGTATACGTAGAGAAGAATATAAGAAGAACCGCGTTGGTCATCGCACTCAAGCGGATGCTCGAGGAGCTTGAGATCGATTACAGCCTCCTTCCTCAAGATGTTCATCTCACTGGTCACAATTGATCGGTTCCTTGGCTCCTTTTTGCATTTTTTGTTTCCCACTAGCTAGTACTACTTAGTTAACTTGATTTGCTTCGGTTTAATTGAATTTGATTTGGTTCGGATTAATTTTCCTAAGAAACTTATCTCTCTATCCCTTCTTTTTGAACAGAAAACACTATTTTGATAGATTGGTTTAGGTAATACTGAGTAGTTTTAACCGGTTTTTAGACCATAATTGGGATAATTCAACTTCTGGATTTGGTTATGAAGATAAGTCTTTCTTAGTAAGCAATATAGTTTAGTTAACCAAAGTAAACCGGAATAACTTGAGGGAACAAGAAAAGGAAAAGGCCATGCAAAGTAGAAAAGAAAATCCAACCAACGTAATAAGACAACGCCCGGTTATGTGCGGAGAAAAGAAACCGGTTTTGTTTTTTTTTTTGACATGGGCATGGTATTATCTGAAATTGAACCGATTCTTCTTCAAATATGCCGGTACGCCACACCATGACCATGAATGAACCTCGCATTCTCTTCACTATAAACTTCTGTCTCTTTCTCCAGCCTGACCAATTTTTTAATTTCAAGATTGTAAAATGAATTTGGGTGTTAGGGAAAAAAAAAAAAAAAAAAATGGAAAATTACGCGAGAGAGATGGTCTTGTTGAGAGTAGCAGCAGAAATGAAAGAAGGAGCGTTTAAATACATCAACTCTCCTTGGACTCTCTCTTCGATTCTTCGATCCATTTCAATAACTTCAACCTCAAACTCTTGGTCCGATGCCATCACCCATCCCCACGTATCGGCAAATGATGGCACATGTGCTGTGTAAGCCTTCACGTCTGTTTTCATTTAAAACATTTAATTTGGACCAAACACAATGTCTCTTACAAGAAAAACTACAAAAGAGGTAGGCTTACACTTGAAGACTTGCTTCATAGTGTTGTAGATTGATGTGAAAACCTCCTTATGAGTGAATATTCCTGCTGGCCCAGCCTATTATTTTTAACAAAATTTATAAACAGTCTATTAAAATAGAGTTTATTGCTATTTATCTTCTCCTAAATTAAAATAAATAAATAGAGGACCTGGGTGACAAAAATGCCATTGGGGCTAAGTTTGGGTTTGAGAATGTTTTGGTAGAAGGATTTGGTGTAGAGCTGATAGCAAGGTCCACCTTCTACTGGGTCAGCTAAATCTCCAACTATGATATCAAACTTTTCTTCCCTTTTCTCCAGTTCAGCCCTTTTCACATTCAAATTATGATTTTTAGGGAATTTACAAGTCATAACTCTTTGTTTATATATTTTTAGTTTCCTTACTTTGCATCTTTGATCACAAGTTCAAGCTTCTCATTACAAAAAGCTTCGCTATTAACGGTCAGAAATCTCCTGCAAAAATCAACAACTTCCTGGAAGAAAAAAAAATTATCTGTTAGAATGAGTGTATATTTTTATGTGTGATAATATATTATACATAGAGATGATTAAAAAGTTAACCTGATCAATATCACACATGACGACTTTCTCGATCGTCTTGTGTTTTAGTATTTCTCTTGCAGCAGAGCCTTCACCTCCTCCCATTATAAACACTGTCTTCGGACTATTCAAAGAGCAACAGTTAAGTAAAGAATTACTACTCAAAGTAAACATTAATAAAAATTTATAGGGTATTTATTGTACAAATATAAGTTACTTAATTAGTTTTATATATACAAAAATATACAAGCGAAAAAACTAAATAAAGTGCATACTTGGGATGGAAAAGGAGTGCCGGGTGGATCAAACATTCATGGTAGATAAACTCATCTCTCTCTGCACTTTGCATTTTCCCATCAATCACAAGCACCTGTTTTAACTCATACTAATTAGTCTCCCACTTATATATCACTACTCTATAAAGAAATTGTAAATTAATAAATATATAGAACTGGAGAAAATAATTTTATTGTTTCATAAAAAAATGATTGACTAAAATGTACCTTTCCAAACCGTTTGGTGTCCAGCAGAACAATATCTTGGTACTCACTAGTTCCTTTATGGAGAACACTGTCGAGAAAAAAAGAAAATTAAGTAAATGACAAAAAATAAAAACGATGAAAAATTACAACTAAGGGAAACCAAAGTTAAGGCAGAAGAAAGAAGAAGAACCTGTTGAGGGCAAAAGACCATTTGAGATCATCATCGATGGTTTCTTCGTACCAATGGCAGTCATGATTGGGTGACGTGTCTTTGTGAATCTCCGGGAATCCAGTTCCGAACATGATCTCTACGACTTCTCCCATATCCAAAGTTAAGAAAAAGAGAAAGAGAGAGCTAGAGTGAGATCGATAGAGAGGAGTGGTAAGTAATGCTTCGTGATGGGATATACAAGAGAGACAACCTTTGCCTTTTTATAGAATCTTGTTGTGTGTACTGTGTAGGATGTGTGTAATATCGTGCGTTATCCGCAATTGGGAGAGAAATGTAAAATGTTAGCAAACAAAAAAAAATTTAAAAAAATTTTAAAAAAAATGAAAATGTTATAGCATGAGCAATGATTGCAACAGATAACCTCATATAAATCTTCTGACATATTTCCGCGGCATGCTTGTATTTTGCATTTTAACGTTTTCAACACTTCCTCATCGTGACATCATAATTGTTAGGGAATTTTAGTTGTACTTTTTAAAACTATAGTACTAGTTTACAATTTTTATTTATTAGAATAAATCATAGACCATGGTTGGATTTGGATCGGTCCAACAAAATGGTTTACTTAGTTTTAACTTTTAAAACATTGCTTTCTTCTATCTTAATTGACAACAGTTTTCTTTTTTTTTTCTCAAACTCTAATATCACTTTTAAGTTCAATCATGCTCTAAAAGTTATGACTTTCTAGTTTCTCCCACCAAAAATCTCAGTTCTTGTATTTATATTTTTCTTTGTTAACCAAAAAAATTATGTACATTTTGTCCGATAATCTCTTCGGTTCGGACAAGAGCATGTTAATTAGTCATTTCATCATTGATGTTAATTAACCTCCTCCGTCATTCTTCTCCCAAAAGATACTATAGAAGTTCAACTAGTATAGCTAGCAGCTTCCAAGTAACTTTTATCCTTTTGTTCACACTAATAAGTTCAAAATTTTGATATATATTTACAAATCCACATATGCACCATGTTAGAGCCAAATTCACATAGAATATATCACCAGCATGATTTTTTTTGTTCAGTTGAATTGAACTGTAAATCCAATAGAAAATTAAAGAAAATCAAAATCTTAAAAGATGATGAAAACGCTACGTACATTTTCATTACAAACCAATATTAATACACATGAGGAATCACTAATGTAACCAAAAGATAAAATCGATCAAACAATGTAGTTTAGCTTGGCTCACTTTATCTTTGCAAACGAAAAAACCATAATGTATAATATTATATGATTAGAAGGAAGAGTATGGGGTGGGAGTGCAGAAAACACGAAGCCAAGTGGGCTGTGGAGGATTGTGCAAATGTGAAATTACACATCACTGCGACACATCATGAAACAACACGCGTAGTCTGATTAATTACGATTTTGCCCCACTAGCATTTTAGTGGAATCTGCAGCTACGTACATATGTACACTTGTCAGTCCCCTCTCCTTCTCGACGCTGGAGGATACTTGTGACATTACAAACTTTTGATATGAAATATTTTGAGGAAACTCCATACGCTCTTAAATTGGGCATATCTTACAATTTAAACTTATTAAGCCATACATTTGAATAAGTTAAGAGATTTTTCATAACGAAAGACTATAGTTGGATGACTTAAACCAAAAAGATTAATGGAGTTAGCAGAATAATGGTCCCAATTTGTGATCCAATAATAAAAAAATTATGTATATTATTTCTCAAGATATTCGAAGAAACATATGAATTAGATTGGGACCCACGCCTGTGGTATGGATATGCACTCTTAATTAAGCGTGGAGTTAATCCACTCAAATGAGAATGATATCTTTGTTGGAGACTCCACTCTTTTTTTTCTTTTTTTCTTTTCTCTTTGTTAAAAGGTTTGGACTCTCCACTCTTTGTAATTTGTAACTTCTCTTTTACCTCTAGCAAATACTCCAGTAGTAAAAGGTTTGGAGTATGTTTCTTTTATCGAGTTTAGGGCTTTCAATTGAAAAATAAACGTGCCTTGTCATCATCATAACCATCACCATCACCATCATCGTCATTTTTCTTTCGATAACCTCATCATCAATATTACAAACAATTAATGTCCTCATGTGTTTGCGTACAGAAGATCTTGAAACGAAGCAAAATCCCCACGTTTCACCCTTTGTGTATATATAATCTGTAATATCTCTCGTTCTGTGTGTATATGTTTTATATTACCGCATATCTATAATATCTCTCGTCTTATGTGTATAGGTTCACGGACAGATGATCAAATATTCTAAAATAGAGCAAAGAAACGACACACTATATGGTCAATGTCGAGCGATACACATTACAACATATCTTTAACAAAAAAAGGAAGATGTCAAAAATTAAAACATTACAACACCACTTTTATAAGGAGTAGTGATATTTAGCGGATTCGTAATATTTCGTCTGTCTTGGCAGACAAAACACGCGCCACAAAATCTTTTAAATTTAGCAAATTGTTAACCATATGATTTGGTTATAGGATTGTGATGGGAAACATATATCACGCACACCATCTGAAGAAATAGTACTTACAAGATCATTTACATCTATCTAATCCACATGCATATTGAGATTATGATAAAGCTAGTGTAATAAATAAAATAAAAAACTAACTGCGTTGCATCCTTTATAGACGTTGGTTATGTAGAAGGTCTTAACACCATGCATTACTCTATGGTATTTAGTTACACTATAATTGTTATGTTTTTTTACATGAAACATTGTTTTTAACTTTTTGTAGTTAGGCACAAAAAATAGATGCATAACATGCGATGGTGGCGCATGGTGGAAAAACAAAATCAATGGGCAAATAGGTAAACCAAAAAGGACGACCACTTTTATTCGTGTCTTCAAAAGTGGCCTGCCTAATGAATAGCTTGCCGTCGGGTTGTCTTCCACACGTAATCTAGATTATACACATATAAACTTTTTATATATTACGAATTGTTGAAGAAAAAACATATACTTGCTGATGATATTTAATGGTGTGTGTTTAACTGTTTATAAGTTTATAACTTTATACAGCTTGGTTAAAAGACCAAGAAGGATTGTGTGGAAGCTGACTTTAGAATGATGTCAAATTATTTTTTTAATGAAAGCGTGAACAACTTTCCTCCAATATCTACGTCGTTAAAGTGGTTCCACTTATGACTTACCCAACCACACTTCAACTATGCATTATATATATCTAAATAGATTTGTGTGTGCACGAAGTTATTGCGAGCACAACACAAGCAAATGATCTAGAAATTTAGTTATTGAGGACCAACATGTTATAATATTAAAGTTCAAATTAAATAAATATCTAATGTATAGATTATTATAATAATTAAAATACAAATACACCCTAATTAATTATTTTCATATTTTGAAATTTGTTAGTAAACATGTTTGAATAACTCATGAGAAAAGAGCAAAAATGTGTATTTTCAGGTTGTTCTGTTTAAACTTGAAATTGAAAAGTCTTCTAAGATGGAAACCAAAAGAGGATATTTGGAATTCTGATCAATGGAAAAATTTAAGGAGTAGGAAAGCCATATGAATTAGCTTTCTTGCCAACAAAATATCATCTCGATTAGAGTTATGAGTATGAACTTCCGATGAAAAAAGAGTCTGAACTTCCATGAGACTAACAACAAAGAAAATGAGAGAGGTGAAGGCAACGCTGAGAAAAGAGACACCGCAACCATGTAATATAACCAATTCAACTGAAGTATTAATCTTATTCAACTACAGTAAAACTTATATAAATTAATACTTGATAAATTAATAAATACTATAAAATAATAAAATTTACTGGTCCCAACTCGGACCGGTGTAAAAATAAACAAAATTCGATAAGATAATAAGATAATAAATTTTTTAAAATCTCTATGTAAATATATAGTCCCATTAATAACATAAATTAATAATCATGTAAATTTGTATATATATATATATAAAGATAATATATACTTTTAGTAATTTTTAATAAATTTCTGTTACAACTCATCACTAAATTTTCTTATATAAGAAAATATTTTTTTGTGTGTTTAAACTATCTTATTGTTATATCGTTTATAAATTTTCATAAAAGTAAGCAAAAATTTTGATAAGTTTTTTTTAAAATTCTAAATATGTAATTTTTTTCAATAGTCGTATAGACTGTTTAAATACAACAATTGAAGTCACTAATAATAAATTTAAAATTTTGTTAATATTTTATATAAGTGAATTCATGTATGGTCTTTGTTATTTATCATTAAAATATTTTATTTAAAAAAAATTCAAGTTTAAAACTATTAACATTTATAACATCCAAAACATTAATTTTATTTAGATCAAATTGTTTTAATTTATGTTATTTGAAAATTTAATATATAAAACTCTCTATAAATTAATATTTCTATAAATTAATAAAATATTATGGTCCTAATATTATTAATTTATAGAGGTTTTACTGTATTTTGAAATTGCTATAATCTAATCATTAATATTTTGAAATTGCTATACTGTAACTCTAATCTTTCAACACAATATACATCTACATATGCGTCACCCTAAGTTATTAAAAACTAACATTAAGTCTACTATGCGTAACTTTTTGTTTTACAATTTTAATTTTACTAAAGAATTGAACGATTTTTAACAAAATAAAAAGAAATAGATAGTATTTGTCAACCATTTGTCACAACCATTGGGCCAACCTTGAAGCCATTCAATTGCTAGTTAAAAGATTGAAGGGTTTATTTTTTATTTATTTTTGTTATATTTAAGGGTTTATTGAGAGAACGTTATTTTTTTATTTTTGTTTACGACTAGTTTAGTTAAGTTAGTTGGCTTGGTTAAAGGAATATACGTCGGCAACTATTGACAAATAGGAATTAATACAAAAGATAAAATTTGGGGTTAATACCCTCGGCCTCTGCCTTATTCTCGGCCATAGAGACTGTAGCTGCGGCCACGTCCTCCTTGCTATCTTCCACGTCCACGGCCTCGGCCTCTACCTCGGCCATTAAACTCTTTATGGACATGGTTTGGTTCTTTCTTTTCTTCAGCGGCCGTAAAGGCTTCAGGAAGTGGAGTTGATCTAGGAGGTCTCATTTCACTATTTTTCATCAATAACTCATTGTTTTGCTCAGCTAGCAATAAACAAGAGATCAAACTTGCATATGTCTCGAAGCCTTTTCCATGATATTATTGTTTTAACAATATATTACTTGTGTGGAATGTAGAGTATGTCTTTTCAAGCATCTCTTCTTCAGTTATTTTTTTACCACACAATTTCAATTTAGAGACAATCTTAAATAGGGCCGAGTTATATTCATCCACGGATTTAAAATCCTAGAACCTTAGATTCCTCCATTCATACATTGCCTTTGGTAACATCACCGTTCTATGGTGATCATATCTTGTTTTCAACTCGTTCCAAAGATCAAGAGGATTTTCAATTGTCAAGTATTGATCTTTGAGACTCTCAGCAAGATGATGGCGAATTATCATAATTGTCATGTATCGATTTCTTTCATTCTCATTATTATTATCAACGGTACATTCGCCAAGTTCTTTAGACTTTAGAGTGATCTTAATATCCAATGCTCATTGTAGATAGTTATATCCCGAGAGAGTAAGAGCAGCAAATTCCAAGTTTTGGATATTCGACATCTGAAATTATGCATCATATTCTCTTAAGTATCACAAAATTTTAATATTCATGCATGGTGTAAAATAATTTTCATGATAATATTCTAGCAACTTAGCATGCTCAAAATACACGTTCAAATTATCATGCAGCTTAAATATTTATATATTGATCAGATTTTAATTTGTGACAATTATTATCATGCAATCGATTTAACAAAATAACAAGGTTATGTAAAATAAATTCATGCGATAATAATCTAGCAAAATTATATGATCGAATTTTCATGCAAGATCTTAACATATCTATGTGCTTTGATTGGATTTTAATTTATGATAATTAATCATGCAATCAAATTTATCAATTTATTAACAAAACAAAATAATTTTCATGTGATAATCGGATTTAGCATGCGAGTTCTAAATATATATGCTTGTCAGATTTTAATAAAATTTGTGACAATTATTATCGATCAATTTTAATCATGCAACATAATCATCAATCAAACAAACAATCATATGCGGATCAATTAGGGTTTATACATATATGTGCAATTTTCATATTAATTAGGGTTTCATAATTATTTAACCAAATTCATAACTTCATCGTGCAAATCAACAAACAAATAATAATTAATCACACAAGAATATTTGTGTCTTGCGACATTCCAGCAATCATACAATTAATATTGAACATGAAAAACCGAACATGCTATATAATTAGGGTTTTTATCGGAACAGCCGGATCATACATCCGAATACATGACTTCCGGCTAGCCGGAACAACCGAGCATCAGAACATATATCCGAATATAGATCATCTTTTAGAGTTTTGGAGATTTCCTAATTTAATTAGGGTTTACCGATTTCATGGTTATATATGTTCTAGGGTTTTAGAACTTACCTTAGAGATTCGGTTTGAAGTAGAAATCACGAACCATATATCTTCCTCAAGAAATACACTTAATCAATATTTTCACAACCCCGTTACCATGTATTGGGGGAACCGAGTCTCAGAGTGAAGTAAGATTGACTGGTTTCAAGAGATCTTCTTTGCTTTGCTTTGATCCGGTTGCTTTGTGATCGGCGGCGAGATTAGGGTTTTAGATGCGGCGGCTGATAACGTGCTGATAACTAGCTAGGGTTTTAGAGACTATCGTGCTGATAACATGTTGTAAACTAGAGAGAATTATGGGAGAATTTCGTGTGTTGTATTATTGATAATGAGGTTCCAATAGAACCTTTATATAGGAATCAATACAAGAGATAAAAGGTAAAATCCTATTCGGAATAGAAAAAGTATAAACCATCTTAAGTTTCATCGGATATGGACCTGATGGGACAGAATTAGAGTTTGACAATCCACAATCATTTATAACAACTTTTTATTTTTAATTTTAATATTTAAAATAAACACTTTTAGTCGTAATCAAAATTTAGAATAAACATATATTCTTACATTTTAAAATTTAACTTTACTGACAAATTAAACAATTTTCAAAATAAAAATAAAAATAGACATTATGTTTTCCCCAAAAATTAGATATTATTGTAACACTTAAAAGAAATAAAAATTATTTTATTTATTTTCGGAAATTGAAGCGTGTAAACTACCTCTGGTTAGAAAATGGCGAAATATCTTCAGCACTTCTCAGCTCTCCCGTAATCGATAAGCTAGGAGCCATGGCGGTCAGCTCATTCACCGTCCTCCCTCTATTTGGTTATAGCTCCACAACAAATAGATCTTCTTCTTCTTACTCATCTTCCAAACTTCTCCGCTTATCGCAATATCGTTCAACAAAACACCGATCAAATCCTCGTTATCCAAATGTGGTCGTATCGTTCTCACAGAATCAACCAGCTGATGATGATTCCGACGCCAACCTTTTCCTAGAATCCAATTCAATTGCTGATTACATGCGGTTCAAGCGCCGTCCCGACGCTGGAAATGGCACCAGCGAGTTGCAGACTGCAATCGTCAGTTATAAGAAACGTTTCCCTTGGATTCTTCTCAAACCTTTTCTTCAGGTACCTTTACTATCTCTGTTACTTGTGGGTTTCCACATAAACCGGAGAAAGTAACGTTTTTTAGATGTTGTCATCTCTATATTGCAGGTAGATTTGGTATCAACGATTCATATTGCAGATAAAGAGTGAGTCTTTCTTCTATTGAGTGTTATTAGGTTTCAATTATGTTTCTTGCGGTGACATGTTGATGATGTTTGGGTTTGGGTTTGTAGCTACTTCACAACTCTGCAAAAGGAGCTTGAACCATATGATTCAATCTTGTATGAGATGGTAGCTAGTAAAGAGACCTTGGAAAACAGAAGAAACCCAATTGCAGCTAAGAGGCTCAAGAGTTCACGTTCAAGAGGCTTTAGTATTCTGGGGTTCATTCAGAGGCAGATGGCAAGAGTACTAACACTTGATTTTCAGCTTGACTGTCTAGATTACGATTCTGAGAATTGGTATCATGCTGATCTCGATTTTGAGACATTCAAATTGCTTCAGGTTTGTTTTTTTTTGTTTGAGTAGTATCCTTTGGCTTCTGCATTGTTTCTTGTATCATGGTTGTATTATTTGAGTAAACGAGAAGCATTTTTACTTAAGTGTTTCCAAAATGCAGATTATCTGTTGAATAATGTCTAATTAATCTTCATTAGTGCTGTTTCATATTTGGTGTAGATGGAGAAAGGTGAAAGCTTCTTCTCATTTGCAAGGGACATGACTATTAGATCAACGAAAGCAATGATACAGCCAGCTTTGGTAACTGAAGGTCTTGACACTTGGAGGTCAAAGCTTCTATGGGTTTCACGGGTTTTTCCTATGCCTCTTGTCGGTCTTTTCCTTATTGGGGCTTTTTGTGCTGACTTTGGAGATCAGACTTCAGACTATCCAGAATTGGAAGCACTTTCACGCCTTGACTTTGGAGCTGCTATGAAAGTTTTCCTCGCTAAGAGATTAACATCTGAGTAAGCACTAACTTGTTAATGTTTCTGAGGTTTTTTTTTGCTGTCTACAACTCACGCACGCTTTTCTCTTTGAATTGTGTATATGCTTCAAAGATAGGGCAATACAGAGTAGATATATTCTCACTTAAAGGTCATGCAAAGATATCTTGGCTAGTGGGAAGTTAACAGTTTGTATTTTGATTTCTATTTGTGAAGGTTAACGCAAGTGACATCTGATATAGAGGAGAAATCTGTCATCATTGGCGAGAGAAACCGAGCAGCTACGGAAGCTTTAAGAAGAGCAATAGAGCAAGGTCACAACAGAATTGCAATTCTTTATGGAGGAGGCCACATGCCTGACTTGGGAAGACGACTTCGAGAAGAATTCGATCTAGTTCCTTGTGAGGTAAGATGGGTAACAGCTTGGTCTATCAAAGATCCAATGGACATGGAGATTACTTCATTTCCGATTCTCAGGAGAGTAGCTGAGGCATTGCGTTGGCCACTAAACCGGTACCAAACCTTAGCATTGCTAATATTTTCATCAGTCCTTGCACTGGATCTCTGCTTTTGGGAATTCTTCTTTGATTCAACCATTGACTGGGCTTCCCAGATAGCTACAGAGTTGTACCAATTTGTAGATAATACAAAAATTGTGTAAATCTTAGAATCATGTACAAACTCAAACAGTTTATAATCATAGTTATCACAGACGCCAAGTCTATTGTTAAGCGAACATGGCTCTTGTCCTCTTGATGTC
Organism: Cardamine occulta; assembly: GCA_028015245.1. Classification (NCBI taxonomy): domain Eukaryota; kingdom Viridiplantae; phylum Streptophyta; class Magnoliopsida; order Brassicales; family Brassicaceae; genus Cardamine; species Cardamine occulta. The sequence continues at coordinate 17,357,645 of CM051382.1, read as the reverse complement.
AAGTAGATAATACATCATTATAGGCCCAACTTAGCCCATTAAGCAGATGAGGTAAGATGGCTTTGGCTGACACGTGTTTACACGTGTTTGGTTATGTATATTTTACCTCATTAACTCAAAACTAATTACTTAAATATAAGGAAAAATAAAAAATAAAATATAAGAAAAATACCATAAAAAAAACTTTCAACTTTATAAATTTTTTCAACTAAAACTTCCAACTATTTGTGTTTCAAAAATAAACTTCAAAATTGACAAAATTTTCCAACAAAAAGCTCAAATTATTTTTGTTTCCGAAACAAACTTCCAAATATAAAGTGTTGCTTAGTTAAACCATCAAGTTCTCAATCTTGATTTCCAACGAAGATTAATTGACGGTCAGCGATAACTTCGTAAACACAGTAAATGCATGTTAACTATTTATTAATTTTGTCAGTTGTGAATAAAAATCCTAGATGAAAAAACTTAATCATTAGTCTGACTGAGGGTCAACTGAGGGTCAACAATAACTCCAGTTAACATAGTAAACGCATGTTAACTCCGTTAGTTTCGAATATGAATCTTAGATGAATAAATCGATTTTCTGTAGTTGTAAACTCATTTTTTCTTAGTAAATAACTAAATAACAACAAAAATACGTTAAAAATGGATAAACATAGTTAACAAATAGTTAACGGAGGTTATCATTGATCGTTAGTAAACCTAAAGCTGTCAGGCGGGTATGCCCGCGTCCGCCTGACCGTGCTCGCCACCATCCGCCGCTTCGTCCGACCGACGCAGGTCCGCCCGCTGAGGACCGCAGTCACCTAAATGGATGTCCACCCGCCCCGCTGAACATAGCAGATATGCGGGTCGGCCCGCGGGTATCTTCGATTCTCCACTTTTGTTCTTCATTTCTGATCTTCTTGATTCTTCTGAGTTCTTCATTATCCAATTCTAAATACTAATTGATGTTCCTAGTTAAAATTTTTGAGTTTTATTCTGCATTTATCTTTGATTTCGAATTGGGTTTCTTGCGATATGGGGGTTTCTTGTGAATTGGGGGTTTCTTACGATTGCTTGTTGAGTAATGTGATTTGTCACAAATTCATTGTTAAATGGGCATGCGATTCAGGTTTATTGAGTTTTTGAGATCATTATGAGGTTGAGTCATTGTTAAAAATCAGGTTTAAGAGCTTATAGACTTTAGAATTAGTTAAATTACTAACGTTAAGCTCTTTGTGCTGGTATTATGAAAACAAAAATCATGTTTAAGAGCTTACAGACTTTAGAATTAGTTAAATTACTAACGTTAAGCTCTTTGTGCTGGTATTATGAAAACAAAAATCATGTTTAAGAGCTTATAGACTTTAGAATTAGCCAAATTACTAGCGTTAAGTTCTTTGTGCTGGTTTTGTTTGAATGCAAAAGGTAAAGCAGTTGCCAACAAAAATTGGATTTAGAACCTAGACTCTCCCCTACTGATTCAACTCATTCTTTATTTTCGTATATTATCTATATACTTTCTTATTAGCTTTGAAAATTTTGTGTTACTACAGGCTCTCTTGAACATTAAGGCTTTTGAAGAGGATTTGCTGCACATGGCAACTTTGAAGCAGAAGTCTCGTATGCACTGCAAGTCTGCAAGATTTCTTTTCTGCATTTGTCTCGAAACATATAACTGAAAAGAGACTCTACAATTACCTTCTAAGCAACTTATTTGCTTCCCTAGGAGTTCATTCCATGGTTTGTACGGACAAATATAAAGCATAGTTATACTGAATAGGTATGGTTATTGTTTTACATGTCATTCATTTTTTTTCTTTATTCAGTCTTCATATGTGGGTTGATGCCCGAGTACAGATGAAGAAACAGAAAGAAAGAGAAGAGAAGATGTTGGAACATGTGAGATTTTACATGATGAATAACTTTGTTCCTTTGATCGATTAGTGTGCAAAAGCCAGCTTAGATTTTCAATTCTTAATGTGATGCTTTTTGATTCTGTGTTTGATGTAATTATGATAGTTAACCTAATTCTCTGCATCCTTTTTATGAATCTGGAAGCAATAAATGACTACAAGTCTACAATGTACATTCATCAAACAAATTGTTAACAGAGTGATATAAGTGGAAGGTGGTTGTTTAGAAGATTATGCAGGCGACTATAAGTCTACAATGTACATTTCGGATCACATTCTCTACTTATACCAAGTATGATTTGATATCTGTATAACTAAATTGAAATTTTCAATCAGTTAATGTAACATTATTTACTTGGAGAAGAATTTGGAAGCAAAAGCAAAGGAGCTGGAGACAGAAGCATAGCTAAAAGAGAAAGCACAAAGAGCAAAGGTCAGTGTCATCTCCTTCAAACGACATGCCCGCGGAACCCGCAAATCCGCAATGGGCAAGATTGCCAAGACCAACGTCTGCTTGGTCTGAGCCCATCACGCCCGCCAATCTGTGGAAAAACTTCGCAGTGTCCAGGCCCGCTCTGTGGTGGTACTAAATGGGCATGGTTCTTAGGCGGCGGTCGGCATTTACAGCTTTAAGTAAACCTTTAATGGTTTTTAATATTGAGAACTTGAGGGTTTAAGTAAGTAAAAATTTATGTTTATACGTTTGTTTTGGAAAAAAAATAGTTTGAGGTTTTTGTGAAAAAATTTTATCAACTTGAAGATTTCTTTTGGGAACACAAATAATATGAGATTTTAGTTGAAAAAAATTGTAAAATGAAGGTTGTTTATGGTATTTTCCGTAAAATGTAAGTTAAATTCTTGACTTGGGGACAAGTTCAACTCTTGTGGTATCTAAAAAGCTGCGCCCACAGTAGCGAAGATCACATTGTAGCACACAGCTAATTTTCTAATTCATACTCAATATATTCGGATCTTCAACACTTTATTCTCCTTGATCTGTTTCCTTCATTTCAATCCTTCTCTAATGGACTCCGTCTTCTCTTCCGTCGCTCGTGCTCCCGAAGATCCTATTCTCGGTGTACGTATCTTACTTTTTTTTCGCGTTTTGGTTGAGTTTTTATTTCGTCTTTGCTTTGATCCTTTTCGTTTTTTATTTTTCATAAATTGTGGGCGAGAGCCAATTTATGAGGGTTAAATCTGATCGCCGATGGTTACTCTATGAATTTTAGTGTGTCTTTTATGTGATCGGAGAGAGTTTTTGATCAATTTGTGTTTTGACTACAACTCGTTTGGATATATGATTCTGGGAAATTTAAATTAGATATAGATATGATCTGCTGTGATCAATGATTTGAGTATTATTAGTTTACGTTTTAACGTTTCAGGTTTATGATTTTTTTGAAAAAAACAGGTAACTGCTGCTTATAACAATGATCCAAGTCCTGTTAAGGTCAATTTGGGTGTTGGTGCCTATCGAACTGAGGTAATTCTTCGTTTTCTGCCTAAACTTCTCTAATCATCTTTTCAAATCTCAATGATTTGATTTAACCATTTTTGCAAGCTTAGACTTTGATTAGTTTGTTTTTGTTTTCCTTGGTTTTCAAAGGAAGGGAAGCCTCTCGTTCTTGACGTGGTGAGAAGGGCAGAGCAACAGCTAGTGAACGACCCGTGAGTTGAACATTATTACTATGTCCTGTAGCTTTCTCTACTTGTTCTTGTTTTTGCTAATGACTTAAATTTTTTCTGTATTCCTTTAAGGTCACGGGTCAAGGAATATATTCCCATTGTTGGAATTGCTGATTTTAACAAATTAAGCGCCAAGCTTATCCTAGGTGCTGATAGGTAATAATACATTTTTATGCTGATTTTTCATCATCTTCTTTTTTTTTTTTTTTTTTTTTGTGGCATTATATTCCCTTTGGTTTATATTGTATGATTTTTTATAAACATTCTTGTTTTGTTGCGCAGTCCTGCAATTCAAGAGAATAGAGTTACTACGATCCAGTGCTTGTCTGGTACTGGTTCGCTAAGAGTTGGGGCTGAGTTTCTAAAGAAACACTACAACCAAGTAAGCTTCTTGCGACTTAAGTTTTTTATATAGTTTCGACGGTCATGAAATTAGGTAATCAAAGAACTGTTGCTAATTGTGGTTCTCATTCTTTCAGAGTGTCATTTACATTCCAAAACCAACGTGGGGAAACCATCCCAAGGTTTTCAACCTGGCAGGCTTGTCTGTGGAATATTACCGCTACTATGATCCTGCAACCCGTGGACTTGACTTCCAAGGTTGGTTTTTAATTTTTCCATTAATTTTTGTCTTTCGCCTTCTTGGCTGTTGCACTGACATTGGCTTAGTTGCTTTTATCATTGATTATTGCTTGATTTATCCATCCATTTTACTTTTCCTACGTTTTCCTTGATATCACCGCAAGTGAAGTTATTTCCGTAAGGGTACTGATCATATTTTCAGAATTTTATGTTTAGAATTTGAGTAAAGAAATAAATCTCAAGATTGCATTCTGTCAATATATTTCATATAAGCCATTTGATAGAGTCTTGAACCTTGATGCCAAAAATAAAAACAGGCTTGCTCGATGATCTTCGTGCTGCACCATCTGGAGCTATTGTCTTACTTCATGCATGTGCTCACAATCCCACTGGAGTTGACCCAACCCCCGAACAATGGGAACAGATTCGACAATTAATAAGATCTAGAAGCTTATTACCCTTTTTTGATAGTGCATATCAGGTAACTCGTAAAGGAAGTCTTGTTTTGTTGCTTCATTCAACTGTTGTTTACGAACAAATGAAACCCAGTACAGTGTATGCTTACATCTTATGTGATGTAGAATAGGAGCAGTCTTGACTCCTTTTTCCTAACACTTTTGCAGGGTTTTGCAAGTGGTAGCCTTGACACAGATGCACAGTCAGTCCGTACTTTTGTTGCTGATGGCGGTGAATGCTTGATAGCTCAAAGTTATGCCAAAAATATGGGACTTTATGGGGAGCGTGTTGGTGCCCTTAGCATTGTAAGGAATCAAGCTTCTCAGTTTCATCTTTACTTCTATCCATCTGACATTATCATTAGACATATTTTCATCTTTTCTTAAGAAGAGTAAAATCATTTAGGTATTCAGATGCTTCACTATGGCATGCCTACTAATTATTTGTCTGAAAACTAAGCATCTAAAGTCTATTACACTTCAGGCTGCATATATATAACATGAAATATGCTCATCTTACTTTAGCTTTGCTATTTATCGTCACATAGTCCAATGCTACTGATACAGTGCAGAATACAGTATTCAAAAAGTGCATCTAATCTTTGTGATCTATTGTGAAGGTGTGCAAGTCGGCAGATGTGGCTAGTAAGGTTGAGAGTCAGGTGAAACTTGTTGTGCGGCCCATGTACTCAAGCCCACCTATTCATGGAGCATCAATTGTTGGCACCATTCTAAAAAGCAGGTAAATGTTTATCCTGTAATGGGAGGGCAATAAATACTAAGAAAGCCATGCTTTAGTTTAGAATTACATACTTCTGAATATTTTTTTGTAGGGGTAGGAACCTTTAATCCCGAGTTAATGCAATAGTAGTACACTTTTATTAGATAATGACATGCAGAAAAATATACTAGAATGGAACTTTGCATAATAAATTTTCTGAGTTAATAGGCAAGCAGAAAGAGAGATCTTTATCGTTTCTTCCTTATGCAGTAATTTGATAGTTTATGCTGTGTTGGAATCTGATACGAATATTTCTATTTATTAATTTAGGAAATGATTTAGTATTTCTATTTTCTTATTTCCTTTTCTCATAGGGTTTTGCTTTTATGTTTTATTATATATAGAGATGAAGTCTTGGTTAGAAGACTCATCCAAGCTAGGGTAAGCTTAGGAGGTTTCTATCGGATTAGGCCGAGGGAGAGAACATCGTTCTCTTGGGAGTTTTACTCTGTTCTTGTTACGTTATCTTTATTCAGTTTAAATATAAAGAGAGTTTTGGGTTTTATTCTTATTCTGGATTTTATCTCTAACAATTGGTCCGACCTGCCGGAATCAAGCTTAGAAATTTTTCTTTGTATTATCAAGCTTAGAAATTTGTGTCTTAATGGAATTACGTTCTGTTCTTAGTTTCTAAATATTCCTTGTATACATCTTGGCAGTGATATGTACAATGACTGGACCGTCGAGCTAAAAGGAATGGCTGACCGCATAATAAGCATGCGCCACCAGTTATTTGAAACTATAAAAGCTAAAGGTTTACTTTCAATGCTTTTTTCTCTGATTTTTCATTCCTTTTACCTTCTTTTCCGGGTCTGCAGAACCATTTGTAGATCCTATCTCTGTAACTTTTTGTTCTTGACACGACCTCCGGCTTGTAGGCACACCTGGTGACTGGAGTCACATTATAAAGCAGATTGGGATGTTTACTTTTACCGGATTGAACCAGGAGCAAGTTGCCTTCATGACCAAGGAGTATCACATTTACATGACATCTGACGGGTAAAAAACTTATATTCTGTCATTTTTGTTTCGATTGTTTTAGGCATAATATACAAGAGAATTTGGTTTTTGCAATGCATTGAAGCATGAGTACTTATCAAACAAAGATAGTTGCGAGAGGTTTCTAGTTCTTCGCTCCAAATGCAATATTACTTCTAAGAGGATTTAGCTGTAAAAACCAGATATATTTAGAACTATGTCCACGCGTTTCATTATGTTCTCATTTTCTAAACATTCTTACTATTGAAATTATAGTTGCATGATGAAACACAGGAAATTAGAAAATACTAGCACTATAGTTTGATGAATATTGTGAGCTTGAAACTAAGAAAGGGTGATGTTTGTGTATTGCAGGAGAATAAGCATGGCAGGTCTAAGTTCGAAGACAGTGCCTCACCTCGCTGATGCCGTACATGCTGCTGTTACCCGCCTGGGCTAAACTAGCGATGATACTTTTTGTTGTTTTTGTTTCAAATAAAATGGATTAAGAAAGAAAAAAAAACAGAGTTCTTGGCGTAAACTGTGAGTTTTCTTGATAATATTATATGTTTCCTTATGTCGTTTGACTAAGGGTGGTTAAACCAACCAAACCGATGATTGTGACATTGAGATCTACAATTTGTAAGGAAAATATTGGTTACTATAATTTGCAATATTATCTCCAAGGAATCCTACCCTTTGAAAGGCTCGAAATATGGTCAAGTGTTCTTTCAGTAGGTCTTTGTTTAATTATTATGTGCTTGTGTGAAAAAAAAATACTATCATCTCTCTTAAATACACAAATATATTTTCAAATACAGCAATCGATCGTTTGGAATTCTAAGGGAAATATCCGTAGGAAGACGAAAACTTGGGGGTAATAGAGCGAACAAGAATGATAAGAAAAGAAAAATGAATGAGGTTATATGGTTTTTGACATTTATTTAATTAGTTTAAAAAATATTATTTATGGTCAAATGATTATGTTTCAAAGTTCTATTAATCTTCTATTTTTTAAGTGTCCACGTATGTTAAACCATTCGCTAAACGGCACTTTTCAAAATGATAAAATTACACGACGTGATTAAACGATTAAACCATATCGGATATTAAAAGCAAATATTTTTAATTAGTATGATATACAGAAATGTTTAGACTTGGTCGGCGTGTTACATGCCTCCATGCTACTCTTTCCACTAACGAATTAGTCAGTCACATTTTAAAATTAAGATTGTATCACTTCGTAATTAGTTATTAAGTTCTAACAATAATTTTTTTTATTACCAAGCTCTAGCAGTATTTTCCACAATACTACTGGAGCTTGGTATTTTCCGTGTGAAACATAGGAGGATTACACTAGCCGGTTGAGCCAACCACATTTGGGTATATCAAGATTTAGACTTGTTTTATCAACAAAATGTACCTACAATCTCCAATAAAATGATATGTGATTAGTTCAAATAACGAACAAATATTTACTACCTTAATCCATGATCTTCTCTGAGTCCGAAACCTGAGAAGCGTGCATGGTGTAAATTCTGTCGACAGTTGAAAGATAAGATAAATAAAGAAAAAGTCGAAATATCCTTAACCGCCCTTCCACTATTTATCCTTTGTTTTTTTTTTGTCCTCCTAAAGAAAAACATGCACCGCACGTTGTCTCTCCAGCCCTAGAAAACTACTTCAACATTTCTTTGTTTCATTCATCTGCACTAACTCAAAAAAACAAAACCATAAAAAAAAATACAGAACATAAGTGTTTTTTGCTTCTTTGTTTTCATTTTTGTTTTGTTTCACTCGGTGGTGATAGAACAAAGACAAGGGAGAGCGAAAGGACTAGTTCTTGATCTGTACGTCTCTTTTTCTTCTCTTCCATTTTGTGGATTGCATTTGCTTTTTATTTTTATTTTATATACAAACAATCTAAGACAAGGAAAAAAAAGAGAAAAAAAAGAAAAGTGTGGGTAGAGAGAAATAAACTGAGAGGAGTAAATTGGGAATGGTGCGGACATTAGGACGTAAACTAAGTTGGCCAAGATCTTTCAGTTTTAGAAAGATGTTCGATGGTCGGAACTCTGGACATTCATCTTTCTCTTCTCGCGCTCCCGAGTGCGAACTTACCATTCAGAACGCTGCACCATCGGCTCGTAGAGGCAAGCAAAATAAGATATCAGGTACCACATTACAAATTTACAATATATGACTTTGTTTGGTAGATAAGATTTTATTTAAGGATTATTGTAATATGACCGTGCAAAAAAATATATTTGATCATCTAGATGTCCACATAAAAATTATTAATATGTTAAGAAAAATCATGCAATTAATTACAGAATGATGATATATGGGTAAAACAGTTCAACCCATTTTGTTCATTGGACAAAGAAACATCATCGACATCATTTTAATTATCATCATAATATATGTTGTCATATCTCCATCAGATGAATTGTCTATAGCATAATTGTTTTTAGATTGTATTTTTTGTAGATACATAGGATGGATATGAAAATCAATTGTAAGGAGTAGAATTACCCATATATATATAGTAGCTAGATTAATTATTTTCTTATTTCTATGTTGAAAATTCCTTACATCTTATGTGTATTGATTGATATATGTTTCAGACATGGAAGTGATGAAGGAAAGATTCGCAAAACTGCTGCTTGGAGAAGACATGTCAGGCGGTGGGGAAGGTGTGACCTCTGCGTTAGCTTTGTCAAATGCCATCACCAAACTCGCTGGTAAGTATTTGACATTACATACCTAAAACTTTAATGTCTTATTAAACATTTGCATTGTTACATATTTCACAAACTATGTGGCTTTGGTATTGGCAGATTCAATGTTTGGGGAGCAAATGAAATTGCAGCCTATGTATCCGGAGACAAAGGAGATTTGGAGAAAAGAAATGGATTGGTTATTATCTGTGGTTGATCACATTGTCCAGTTTGTTCCTTCAAAACAATTAGCCAAAAATGGCGGATTCACTGAGGTTAATGCATACTAGCATAACATTTGTTAGCCATTTCAAATATATCCTATTGACTATTTTGCTTATTAACCCTGAGTTTCTCTTTTGTAGATCATGGTGACAAAACAAAGAGATGATTTGCTGACAAACATACCAGCCTTACGCAAGCTTGACTCGGTTCTTCTCGTGAGTTTTTAACTGCATCCACACTTACAATTTAGATGAGTTGCGACCATTTAAAATATTGCAACATAATCATCTTTGTTCTTCTCATGCCGTAGTATCCTAACTAATGTAATTACTGCTTTGGCAGGAGAGTTTGGACAACTTCAAAGATCAGAAAGACTTTTGGTACGTGCCACGAGATGTTGAGGATCATACTGGGAACAATGGAGATTGGAGGAGGGATGAGAACTGGTGGTTACCAGTTGTTAAAGTTCCAACAGATGGTTTGTCTGAGGAATCACGTAGATGGTTACAGAATCAGAAAGATTCTGTTGCACAAGTCCTTAAAGCCGCTACAGCCATCAATGCTCAAGTATTGTCTGAAATGCACATCCCTGAAAACTACATTGACTCCCTTCCAAAGGTTATTAGAGTTATTCATGAGTGTTATTATTCTTTTCTACTTACAATAATTTGAGTAAAGCAGCTGATGAAACTGTTTCTTTTGTAGAATGGGAAGACAAGTTTGGGAGATTACCTTTACAAGAACATAACTGAGGAAGGGTTTGATCCTGACTACTTCATTTCTTTCTTGGATTTGTCAACGGAACACAAAGTTCTTGATCTAAAGAACAGGATTGAAGCTTCCATGGTGATCTGGAAGAGGAAGATGAACCAGAAAGAGAAAGACGGAAAATCGCAGTGGGGATCGAGTGTTAGCTTAGAGAAGAGAGAGCTTCTCGAGGTTCGAGCTGAGACCATTTTGGTTATGCTCAAACAAAAATTCCCTGGGATCCCACAATCCTCACTCGATATCTCCAAGATTAAAAACAACAAGGTAAGAAACACAACAAATACACAAAATGCATCAAGATTTACTTAAACTGACTAAAGAGTTTTGTTTACAGGACGTGGGACAAGCGATTTTGGAGAGCTATTCAAGGGTAATAGAAAGTCTTGCTTCAAAGATAATGAGAAGAATAGATGATGTTCTTGAAGCTGATGTGTTAGTTCAAAGACAACTGATGGCAGAGGCAGAGGTAAGATCAGAAAGCGAGGCAGAATCAGAATATGAAGAAACTGAAAAGGTTGTTACAGCAGAAACACCAAATTCGAGGAAACTATCAGACTTCATAGGGTGGAGATTGTCATCTGATACAAAGAAGCATAGTTCAATGAGTGATATAGAGTTCTTCCACAAAGTTGAGCAGGAGAAACCTATGATGAAGTCTCCAAGAGCTTTACCCAAGAAATTTTCATATCTATCAAAGTTAGAGAACTTGAGAACTCCAAGTGACAGACACTGATGATAGTGAAAACATGTAGTTGAGAACAGAGCATATATAGAAGAAACAAAAGAAACAAAGAGAGAGTGAGAGAGAGAGAATAGAGGAGAGGTTAAAAAGTGTGTGAGAATGTGTACATATAACAACAATTCAGGCATGAGTTTAGGATTTGGACATGAGTCTTTTGGTGTTTGATGACGTTTGTGTTAGAATTTGTCTGTTTTTTAATTAAGTTGCTTGTTTTGACTATTGCTTCCTGTTTTTTTTTTTTAAGAAGGAAGTGTGATTGTAATAATGTCTATAACATTGTTTCTTGATGGATTTTGAAGCTCAATCACCTTCAAAATGTACTCAGTGAAACTTTTTGATCCATGCCATGTGCATTGCATTTTATACTAAAGCATAATTAATCACACGTCTATCACTTAATTACACAATATTAATCATAAAATGTTAAGTACACAGCGCCAATGGCATTTTTCGTAATTTTGTTATTCCCATCAAAAACAAAAAACCATCGCTCATCGACCATATCGGCACTGGGGAATTAAAAATGAAGCAAGACATGGAGAAGATGGTGGCGGTAGGGCTCGTATGGGGAGCCACCAATGCTCTGATCCGCCGTGGCGCCTCGCCTGGGATAGTAAAAAGTCTTCGACAACAGATTCTCCTCCTCAGATCCGCCACAAAATCCTGATAGCTCTCCGCGATTGGATCAATCTACTTCTCTTCTGGCAATACTCTGTTCCTTTCCTCATCAACCTCTCCGCCTCCGCCACATTCTTCGCCCTCCTCAGCCACTCCCCTATCTCTCTTGCTGTTCCGGTCACCAACGCCACTACTTTTGCTGCAACTGCCGCGTTCGGGATCCTTTTAGGTGAAGAAACTCAAATCGGACTTGCTTTGCTAGGTACGACTTTTATTGTATTTGGAATTTGGCTATGCGTTTTGTGACTTGGAATTTTGTAAACCTTGAGATTTTTATTCTTGTCTGAGAATTGGTTCCTTCTTGTTCTAGCAAAGATTACAAATGCTTAAGGACAAATTGAGGTTTGATAACAAGTGCACTGTGTAAATTATAATGGTATGTATAGCAAATGGTAGTAACCATAACTGATTTAGTTGTCAATCTTTGCAAGCTAAATTAGCATTATTTGTCAGTCAGTGATGTCAAATGCAAAAGTTAGAATGAAAAATTTCTTCAATGCAAAATTTATGATTTTCCAAGAAAAGAAAAAAATAACACCGAAAAGGTTTACATGGATGGACGAAAGAAAAATGGTAAAAGAAAACACAAGGAAGTTGGATACATTAATGGTGGCATATACAATATAACGAAGAAGAAGGAAAAACTGATATTACGAGATTTTTGATATTAAGATGTTAACGGCATAAGACAAATGGGTAAAAAAAATCATCAGACGACCTGAATCCATTCACCAACGCTGGGAACACCTTTGTAGACGGCAAAGATAAGATAGTAACCCGGTGGAGCGATGTTTCCATTGGGCGGTGCGACAGCTTGGACATTGTAACCACCACCAGCAGCGTTGACACCATTGATACCCAAGAGAAGCATCCTCATGTTCATCGAGATACTGTGTGTGGTAAAAGCAGGGGCTAACATGTGAATCTTGAGGTTCTCCTTGGTACTGTCTTTTTGTTTAAGGTCAACCTTTACGTTAAAGAATTGTCCGTATCTGATCTGTTTTGGGAAACCGTTAGCGACGATCTTGGGTCTCAAGTTGGCTAGAGCCGGGTCGAGGTAAGGTGGGGAGAATTTCTCGAGACGAAGCTCTGTTGGGAACTCAACGTTGTACTTGTAACCATCGTTGGTGTTGCTACCACCGACAAGAACCTTACCATCAGGGAGAATAATGGCGGTTGAGTGGTACATACGTGGGATGGTGGTAGCTGCGAGCTCCTTGAAACGCTTGCCGATTTTAGCACGGGGCTTGTACAAGATGGGAGCAAAAGCAGGGTCTTTACCATAGCCCCATCCTGAACAACCACGTTTAGCTCCATTGACTAGAAGTACATCTCCGTTGGGGAGGATGACAGTGTCACTCATGACTCGTGGCGTTGGCATCATCTCTGTCTTCCATCGGGGTTTGGCGCTGTTGATTCTTATCCTGGCGCAGTCTTGCAATGCTGGTTCAAATACCTTTTTACCAGCGCGGTAATACGCGTCCTGTTTGGATCCACCGCAGACGAGGACCTCAGCTGGGATGACCTTGGGATTCTTCACGTAAAGATGGATGGGGAGGAGTGCGGAGGAACCTGATCCTGGGTAGTTACGGGCACCACCCGGGAGCTGAGGGAACTCTCTAATGACTTTGTTTGTTTTGGGGCTTAGAAGAATGGATCTGTTGTTTGCGAAAACAAAAAGGTTACCATCGGTGTTGAGCCATACGAAAGGGTAGAGGTTGTTCTCTTCTGGGTCGTCTGTTTGCTTGAGGAGCAATGAATCATAGAGCTTCTTGTTGTTTTGTCCCTCTGCTGGAATGTATTCGTAGTTCAAGGCGTCTCGTCCTCCAATCACAAGGAAGTTACCATCAGGGAGAGTGGCTTGCGTTGAGTACCATCTCTTCGCAGCTAATGCCTGAGGATATTCATGCCACACGCAGTTGTCACAGCTGGCTAGGTACCTCGCCGTGTTGGCTCCTCCTCCGTATCCTCCGGTACTCACCAATGTCCCGTTTATGGTCAGACCTCCCGATGAACACCATGTATCAGTTTGAAGCTAATCATCAAACATGAGAATGCAAATATTTAATTCAAGTCCAAATAGCCAAAACTTATTGGTTAATCAGAGAAAAAAAAAGAAGAAGATGGTGTGGTGGTGAGTTTTAACATACGGCTAGAGGCTTAATGGCAGCAGTGTTGATATCAAGAAGAACCGAATGAGCCCAACAATCGATTTTGTTGGTCTTGGCATTGACAACGTGACATGGTACACCCGGAGGCAGCTTAATCTTTGAGATTCTCCAAATGGTAGCGTCATAGAACTGGACCTTGTTGATGACTGGCATCAGGATCGCATGCATCGCTGACACACCCGAGTTTTGGGAGAAGAGCTCCCACTTACCAGGCCAGTTTGTGGGAGCATTGATAGCCCCACCTCGCTTTCTTCCCCCTTTTACACCTCTAGCCACAGGCTGTGGTTTCGCAACCTTCACGGCCCCATTGTCCCTAAAGCCGTTGAAGCCAGGGAGGAACGGAAGGAACGGTAGAGGGAAGATAGCCTCCGATACAGCGGCGAGCATAAGGACAGAAACTGTCCATATGACTCTTGTTGAGGCTCTCATTTTCTAATTTTTTTGAATTTTTTGTATCTTTTTTTTCTTCCCCTGTTATGGTTGGGGAAATGATAAATGGGATCCCAGGCTTATTTGGATTATGATGCCTGAACAAATCAGCTTTTGTTCTTAGGTATTTTATAGGTTATTTTTTACTTAACGTTTATTTTTAGCGATTGCTATTTTTAAAAGTGTGGTAAGAAGACGTCTACCTCAAACAACTTCTAGTTTTGTGGAGTTTCTGTGATACAAGAAAATATTGGGGTTCATATCTGTCCTTTGTGCTCTTCTTTTACAATGACGTGGTCATGCAAAAAATTTCTTAATTTGACGACATACAGCTAAGGGACTATTTCTTACAAAACATTCTGTTTGTTGACATTTTGTGTTAATCTTTATGAAATTGAAAGCCATAATATATGAAAAGGTAAATGAGCTCGCGTGTTTGTGTTGGGGTTTTGAAATATTTGGGACGTGAATACTTTCCAAAGTAAACAAAATTGAATTTAAAGTACTCTTTTAAAGTAATTGTAGTGTAAGAACATAAAATTTTTATTCACCAAAAAAAAAAGAACATAAAATTTGCTCATAAATATAGGTTCAAAAAGAGAAAAAAAAAACACCATGCAAGTATGCTACAACAATTTATCCATTCTAAAAAGTAATATTTTTAAGTCTTTTCTGTAGAATCATTCATCTAGCTTACCTAATAAAAAACTTCGGTTTTTTAACAAAAAAATTCAATCGATGCCTTTCAAACCTTTAATTTTGTTTGGTTTTAATGTTAATGACTTTCAAATCTTTTCCATAACATAGGCGTGGAACAAGTAATACTTCAGAGACCTCAGTTTTTTTAAAAGAACTTTCATTTACTAAAAACAGAATCATCAATAGCTGAAATGCACTGGTTTTTTTTTATTAAGCTGAGTTAAAAGCTTCGTTTGTGTATCTTTATAGTAACTCAAGAAATTAGTGTACAAATATAGAAAACACGTAACTAGTTGGTAACCTTGTTTTTTGAAATTTTCAGAAAGTAAAGAAAAAAGATTTAAACAGGAAAACCCATCTTCCTTAATTGAAGGTTGGTAACTTGGTATCCCAATTTGAAGTATATGAGATACAAGATGCCAAACAACAGAACGAGTCGTGCTTGTTTTAGTCCAATTATATCACATATGAAACCATATTTTGGTTGATAACTTACAAGCCTCCATGAAACCCTTAGTTTGCAGAGAAACCAAGAATATAGTCGTGGTTTAGATGCGGTTTTACATTACAAGCTTTGTTTTATCGGATAATATATTGCAAACAACTTTTCACTTGTTCCTCCTGCCTTCACAATCTGCATGCAATGTAGCCAAGAACCACTAGTTAACAACCAAAGCAAACCATCCAAACGCAAAAACGTTAAGACCTATTGAAAGAAATCTACATAACATTAACATTCCGAAGAAAAACCCTACCATCATGGTCTAATAAAGCATTTTTATAATTAACCTTAGCAATGAAATGAATAAATGGCATAGCTGAACAAATACAGAGGATGTTCAAGTTATCATGACCAACTAAAACTTTGTTTAGTATTATAACCAGTCCAACATTACAAGGAATATGCTAGCAAAAGCCAAAATCTTTGAATGAATCTAACTCAATATACGAAGGTAGATGCATCAAGAAGAACAAAGAGCAGCAATAAGGCAAATCTATTAACAATATAGACAAATAAAACAAAAGACCACAAGGGCATATAGCATCCAACATTTGGATTCATTGCAAAGCAAGTAACTGCATTATTAACTTAAAACTATTCAGAATATTCTCCCAAAACAAATTGATCCGAACAAATACAACATAAACCCTAAACAGAAGCTAAGATCCCAACTCAATTTGAATATCCTAAATTCATAATTACAGAAGAAGAAGAAGAAAAAACCCTGAATTTGTAGAAGCCTCAAAAGAAGAAAAAGTTGGAACCTTTATGAATCAAGAAGAAGATCGTTTTCCTTCACAATCAAGACTCTCATCGAAATTCTTAGAAGGGTATTTAGCAGTGACACCAGCGACCTCAAACACAAGATTATCACCGGAAGATCGAATCCCAGTAATAGACCACCACTTGAAAAACGCCCGGACCCGAATCCCTTGGAGCTCCGCGATCTTACCCTGAGAGATCCGACCCGTTACTTTATTGGAATAAGTAGCGAGGTAATTATCAGGTGGGAGCGTGATTTTGCATGCTCCGTGGAGGAAAAGAGAGAAGTCGCCGGAGGTTTGGTTGATGAAGTAATCTTTTACAGATAAAGGAAGCAGCCCATTATAAGAGTCTTTGTGGATATGTCGTGAGAATAAAACCATGATTTTTTTATGATCAAAAAGTTGAAACCACTGGTTTAGCTTCTTCAGCATCTTATTCTCTAATTTGATGTATGCATTATGCATATTCCCGCACATATGTATTATACAGAGAAAAACCTTCTGTATTTCGGAATTCGGATCGGGTCAACGATACTATTCAAATCTTATCCGTATTGTTCAATTTTCTTTTGTTAGGTGGTTAAGATGTAGTTATGCTTGGTTAGAGGTTGATTAAGTTTAATGTATTGATATATGAACCTTTGTACAAAGATTTATGTGTTTTGTTTAAATGAGTATTTTATTCCTTCGTTTTCTCCACATAACAATCATAGTGGTCTCATTGAAACCATTTCATGATTTTAAGGTTATTTTCTTGTTTCATAATATAATTTATATTTTTATGTAGTTTTAAATTTTACTAAACTTTGTGTGACTAATAGTATTTTGCAGTTTTTCATAATTAGCTAAAATTAGTTTTATTTTATATATCAAATTATTACTTTTTAAAATACAAAATAACTTCTTAATCTCTTTGATTTTAGCTTAAACATCTTATATTTTGATTTTGAAACCGAAGTACAACTTCCACTAATTATAACTACGGTCACGGTTCGGGTTTGGCGGTGGAAAGATTAAACCGGCATGCTTGAACTGCATCGTCAATGGATAAGAACATATACTCCTTTCCTATCTTCTCTACAAAATGAGATAACATCATCTTTTCTAACACTTCAAATCTTGGATTTATTATCACCATCTGCAATCACAAAGTATAAATCTTTTTATTTTGAGGTTTCCTAAAATATTAAAAGGACGCTTACAAAATGTATAAGGGTATAAATAAAACCTTTATGCCTTTTGATCGAAGGATTCTCTGGACTTCGAGTAGTGTTTCCATCCCTGTCATGTCAACGGATGAAACTCCTGAACCAACAATATTAAATTAGCAATAAAAAATGTTAATAAAATATAATATATTTGGTAACATATATTGTAGACAAAACATAGATATAAGTTTGGTAATGTGAAAATAAATAGAATTACCAGAGAGATCAAGGAGAAGAAACTCGACGGCTTCAGGTTCATCACGAATCCACCTTAAAATCCTTTCACGGACGTAAGTGCTATTGGCAAAAAAGATAGGAGAACCCAACTGAAGAATGACATATCCAAGCATGTCCTCGGCGGCTGAGTACTGTTCAATGTCTCGGAACATAACCGAGTTTGGTATTCTTCCCAATTTACAAGCCGAGGGTCTTGCAACGTACAACAACGCTCTTACGACAGAGATCCCGACGGAAATGATGAGACCGTAGTCCATGCTAATGAAAGAAACACCCAAAAAAGCGGACATGCAAACGAGGAAATCAAACTTGTCAACTTTGAAGAGATGATACATTTCTTCATAGTCGATGAGGCCTAACATAGCTGACATAATGATGGCTGAGAGACCAACGAGTGGTGTGTAGCTGAATAAAGGCGCAAGAAAGAGAAGCACAAGCATCATGCAAATGCCCATCACTACGTTCGACATTGGTGTCTTTGTCCCCGCGTTGTAGTTCACTGCTGTCTTTGAAAATGGTCCTGCATATTCCTTTGTGTTAGCGTTTCCGTTTTACAATTTACCATATATATATATATATATATACACTTAAGCTTCTAAAAGTTGTGAGGTTATTTGGGAGAAAATACGCTCTAACTTGCTAAGTGTAAAGTAAACAAAATGCAAACATACAATGAAAACCAAATGCGAACACTAATTAATATATAAAAATATTTAGTAAAAATATATTAATATAATTTATTTAATAGTAATTACCCGTTGTCAAATAGCAAGAAGTAAAGGAGCCAATTATGTTCATAAGACCAAATGCTATCATCTCTTTGTTCCCGTCGGTTTGTTCGTTCTTCATTACAGCAAAGCTTCTTCCGATCGCTATCCCTTCCTGAAATTATTCGTTCATCTTCTTATAATTATACACATATATATGGTAAAATTCATATGAGCTAAAGAAAAGATGGTAAAAATATTTACGGCCATAGCGATGAGCCCAGTGATGATTCCGGCCTTAATAACCATCGGTAGATACTTGGCTTCAAAGTTCAAATATTGAATAGAAGGAGGGTTTAGTCCTTTCTTTAAAGGACCAACCTGTGTGCAAATAGATACTATTAATAGATATATATATATATATATATATATATTATGTTTGCATGTGATTGTTATTTTTTTTTAGTATATTAAAAGTAAGGATATGAATCCATTGCTCACAGTTTGGATACCGTGTTCTGTTCCTTTCACCAAATAAGCAACTAAGCAACCCACAAGAACAACTACCATTGGACCCATTGCTGATACCCAAAATAGCTTTGGCTTTCTCTGTTTCTGCAATAGTTTCAATTATTTTGCAAGTATATTAATTCTTGTGATGAGGCACTTTGAGAAACCATTTAACTTTTAGCATATGTGAAAGGGTACTTGCCTATATGTATTTTTTCCAAAAAATCAAACTCAAAAAGTGAGGAATGATTATAGAAAAGAAAGGTGGAAGATTTTGAGAGGGTCCAAATCCAATGATTTTGTCCTTACTAAGCGGATAATTAAAGGATTTAAATAAATGAAATAAAGAAGAAAGGTGAAGAAGTTACTATGTATCGAGTGGATTGGAGGAAAATAAGAAAGCAGACCCCAGCCAATGCACTTTGCCACTTCCACTGCACCAAGTAACACCCTCCCAAGGTAATAATACAATCAACCACTTAATTTGATTTCTTGGATTTTTTTTTTGTAAGAAAAAGAAAGAGAAACAACCTCATTGCGGTGAGAGAAGACCGAGTGGAGTACTGAAACGACGTCGGTTTTGTGCGTAAAGTGGACTAAACCAAAGATGCCCTTAAGCTGTTGGAGGAGAATGATGATTGCGGTACCGCCCATGAAGCCTGTTATGGTCGAATGTGACAAGAAATCAACCAACATCCCCAACCTGTATGTACATGTTATATTCTTTAAGTCACTAAAGTTTTTAACATAAACATAAAGAGATATCAGAGACTGTATATTAAAAAAAAACCTCAAGAAGCCGAGTGCAAATTGGAATAGACCGGTGATGAAAGTAGCAGTGAAGATCAAATGAAGGTATAAGGCAGGATTCTTTTTCGACATTTCTTCACCGAATGTCTCAGAGATCAGCAAAGAGCATGCTGCCACTGTTCCCACTGCCAGATTGTTTGAACTTCCGAACACGGCATACACAAATGGCGGCACAAAACTTGAATCTGAATTCCCATAGTTTTTCAAGAAAAAATGGAATTATTAGATATATGTTTTCTTCTTCTTTCTAATAGATATATGAACCCTATCAAAAAATTATTTCTAAATGGAATTCCCTGCGAAATTTTTTGAAGCAATATATTAAAATCGATTGGAACGACTTTATTGTCAATTTTTGAAAAATGGAGAAAATTAACCTAGTGTTAAAAAAAAAAAATTCTAATATATGAGTTCTTTATAGTTGCCGTTATGTAAACAAAATAATTGAGACTAGTATATGCTTGAGCAACACCTAACTTACGTACGTATTGCCAATATCATATCTCTTTTTTTTTCTACTTAATTATATCAAATTAAAATTTTAACTTCTGTATTAAGTTCTTCTACCAAATTTTGTTACACAAGAGAAACAGGGTTAAACTTACCTAGATAGGTACTAATTAATATTTAGATTTCATTTTCAAATATCTTTCTAAATTAATTATGAAGATTTTCATTAATGATTTAAGTAAAAGTCAATTTTAAATTTTTTTATATTAATATTTTAAAAAGATACACTCTTGAAAAATAAAACTCAAGTGGCTTCATACTGTATATTCAGTTCCAGTATTACTTTTTACAATATATGCACGTTTTGATTAATATGGAGTCAAAAACAAACTACTGGCACCAAAGTGGTATGACGGAACAATACACTAACAATAAACAAACATATACAGTAAAATCAAGGCATGCAGAACGGAAATTTACTTTATACTAATTTTAGACAAAAATAATTTATTGGTTTCTGTTTTACAAAATCTAAGTTACACCTTTCTGCAAAATCACTTTGAGAAACACAACTTTACCGTTTTAAAAACGATCAATTAGTTCATCTTTTCTATTTCTTAATGATATACATCGGATATGTAATGATTCCTACAATATTGATGTTTTTTGTGTGTGTGAAAAGACATAAAAACTAGATTTTTTGATGATATAAAATCGATGTAGCATAAAAAAAGAAAAGAAAAAAGTAAGGGATCTCACATAGGCCTATGATGGGAGGGATGCTGGCGAGCTTAGCATAACTTATACCCTGAGGAACGGCAAGACTGGTGATTGTGATTCCGGCCAGCACATCGTATCTTAGTTTTTGGAGATTGTACTTTGGTAGCCACTCAAAGATTGGAACAAAATACTCCAACAATTTTTTTGTTTTCATCAAACCATTTGGCTCTTGTGATATCGGTTTGAATGGATCATCGGGAAAGAAGGTTTCTTTACATTTCGATCCAAATTTTCGAAAAAAGCTTCTCGGAGCCGAGAAATTTACTCCCCGGCCCTTCAGTGACGAGGAAGAGTTCGTTATAGCACTCTCCATAATTACAAAAGAAAACAGTTCTATGAGGAATACACACAACAAGCAAAGCAAGAGGGAAAATCTTTCTCTTTCGATATTCTATCTTTTTTTTTCCGATATTTTATCTTTTTTTTTTCAGATCTTTGCAGAGAACTGGAGAGTATGGTTGTCAATATATAGATCGATGGCCAAAGAAAGTGGGAAATATTTTTGTAGATTTATTCCACGGTTTGACCCATGATTTAATAGGGTGTGTGGTGGTCTTTCATCTTTTTTGGTAATAAAAACTGGTAGTCTTATCTATTCAGCACTTGATTCGGGATCTAATATCTATATATATATATAGTGCCAACCTATTTAGGTTTAACACATCTTTCAATATGTATATATACTTTTTGTTAAAACACATCTTTCAATATTGAATGTAGAAAAAAACAAATGTAGAAATATGATCGTTTTATACAAATTTAGGAAAAAACAATTTATTCATAACTTTTTTGTTTACTAATTAATACTGTAGTAGACCATATCTTAAAACTTATTGTATCAATTTAAAATAATAAAAAATCTATAACATATTACGGAAAAACAAAATCTATAACATATTAAAAACATATAATGCAAAAATAGTCATTAAAAATCTAGAAATAAAATGTTAAAAATGAAATCATTTAGTATAAGTTTTAAAAATATATTTGAATTTAAGGAAAAAGTATGCCACGAATTAGCCATGCATGAGATCTCTTGGTAAATTCGTAGAAAGTTGTGGCCATTTGGTGGCTTCCGCTAGCGATGTTTTTTTTCTTCTCTTTATGTGACATAACGACGTATGTGAAAAACTTTAAACTTTTGAACAAAGATAGTTGTATATTTATATATTTTTATTTTTAATACCATTCCAACACTGTATATAGAATCGCATTCACAACCATTCACAGATTTAACAAATCTTTTCATCGGCTAATATCAGCGCCTATGCACAAGTTTTATTATAAATTATTTTGTCTTAGTTTTTTTAAAGTAACTTATAATTATTTACTTAAATTGATCTTGAGATTTTTTTTCCTCAACAATTATCTTAAATTTTATATGTTTCCCAAATATGGTAATTTATAAACTACATGTTAGTTATTTTTTCAATAATATTATATATATATATATTTAATTTATAGCACAACAGAAAAAGAAGTAGAATTTGCCACAGACTCCTCTGAGCTAGTGAAGATACTGTCTACACCGGCGGATTGGCATGCTTTCTCGTTGCACTTGGAAGATTTCGTGATGATAAAGAATTTGTTCGCATTTTTTTCACTTTTTTTAATTTCTCATAATTTAAATTTAAAAGTAGATAAATTAGCACGGAGTGCCAGAATTTATCCGTATTTTATTATTTTGTATACTTTGTACCGCCGGTTTAGATTTATGAACTATTTTAATTAATATAGTTGTTGACAAAAATATATATTTAATTTATAGATCGATAAATATTATTTAAATTATAGAGTTTGTAAAAAATTATAAATTCATAATTCTAATGTACATATACTTTTAAACAATTATTGTTCCATGAATATGCTAATTTCTTGATCTTAGTTTTTTTTAAAAAAATTTCCAAATCATAAATAAGTAGTAACCCACATTTACTTGTGTATTGCTTTTAAAATAAAAGAAAATATGGAAAGCCATACAACTTACATTCAATACATTTAAAAAAAACTAAAAACTAAAAATTATCCTATATATAATTTTCATATTCTTCTATTTTTATTTTCATCAATTTACAATTTTGATTTTTTTTATATATATTTCATTGAATCCATCTTATTTTCCATCTTTTAATTATCATATGTTTGTATTCATTTTTCATTTTTTTCTATTTTATATAATATGTTATCTTCTAGACCGAGTATTGAATATTTTTGTTCATGGTTTATAATTTTATAGGTTGGAGTTAACTTCTTAACTTATTAAATCTCATTATTCGTTATTTTCTTAACTTGCATTAAAATTTAATTATTTTATTTGTTTAAAAATTGCAATTAAATCACTCAGAAAAGAAAATAAAATTATACATTTAAAATCTTGTATTATATAATTTATATGTTTTATGGTTTAAATTGAATTTGAATTGCATTTACTTATAATTTTTAATAGTTTAATTTAAGTTAATGTTTTTATGTATAATTAATAGTTGGACACATATTAATATTTATTTTTGTTACTTTTTATTTTTTAAAAAGAGATTAATTGCTTTTATAATTTGCATATGTAGAACAATAAAGTTGAGATGAATCAATAAAGGAGAGCTGATGTGTCGTTCCACAAAGAGTTCGGAACCTCAAAATATGTGACTTTAAATCGCAATCACCCCTAAATGGAAATTAATCTGGTAATTGAATGAGACTTATAACGACCCTATGAAACGTTACTTGTGATAACCCTATGGAATTAGTAACGATCCTAGTGAGAATCTCATCGTTGTCGAAGTTTATCGTATATAATCAAAATTATATCAAAAATTACATCAATCTAGTAAAAAACTACATCTCTTCGTCGGGAAATAACTGATCCTTGAGCGACGGGGCAATCCATTGAATCTGAATATAAGTAATCTCCCAAAGATCGTCATCTTCTTTCTGCACCAAAATCTCTTTCTCCTTCATTGTACCAATCATGGTGGTCAAAAGTTCAGGCACGACTTCCTGAAGTTTGTTATCTCCATACTCTCCCAAATCCGCTTTCATACACGTATCCATCCTCCTCAACACTCCTAACCAAAAGGTTCTAAACTCAGCACTCCCAACAATCTGTTCCAAGTAACGCAAGAAGACGTTCTTAAGCATTTTCATAGCTATCTTCAATGTCCCTTCCATGCTTCTCATCTCTCTTTCGGCGTTTTCGCGCCTCGAATAATCTAGTAGCTTCTCATGTAAGTCATCAATTGTTGGGAATATGACATGGTCGATGCAGTATATACACCCAGAAGGCGTGAATCCAAGATCTTCATGGCCCATGATAAAGCTTGTCTCAAGAGATATCACTGCTCTGTTCCTTATCTCTTCGCGGCGTGCAAGTGTCGTTTTTCGAAAAGCCTCAGAGAGTTTGAGGAAAAGATGATGAACAAAGTTAACCCCTCTCAAGCTATTCTCTTCCGCGGATGATGAACTGCTAGTGTTGCTTACCATACTGTAGTTATTCACTGTCTCCGTTGAAGCGGTTTTGTACCATTTTATTAGCATTGTTACTGAATCTGCCATAAGGTCTAATATTTTTAAGTTCTTCTCAACAGAGCTGTTTCTCAAGGCAACAAAACTGAAGGCGCAATCGATGCAATAGGCGTAACTTGACTGCGTAAGATGCGAGGCGTTGATCGACATTAAACCGATAAGAGCATCCACAGCTTGGTCTTTGGTCTCTGGATGTCTTCCACACAAAGAAAGTAGTTGTAAAACGCTTTTCCAACCAATATTAGTATGCATATTCCCAGAGTACTCTGTAATAATCTTGCTAACAAACTCTGTTATTGAATCGTAACATGTTTCGATGATTTCTTTATCTATCTTCCACATTATGTTTAAGGACCTGAAAATGAGCTCTTCTGGTAGATGATCTTGAGGGTTAGAAGCTAAAATCTTGATGCAGACCTTGAATAAACCAGGAAGTCCTTTTTCCACAAATGGAATTGGTGAAAAGAGTGGGAAGTTTGCTACATTGAGTAGATATTCATGGTAGCTTGGCCAGAACATGTTGAACCGGTGGATGTTAGATAAAGCAACGGCTATGATTAAATCCCAACAGAATTTAACTGTCTCTTCCTCTTCTATCGCTGTACTAAACTTCTGTCCTTTCCCAGCAGCTGCGTAGATTAAAGAACGACCTAGATTCAACACTGCAACATCTGGCAATATTGAACTTTTGCTGAATATTTGACCAATCCTGCATTGTTTTATGACTTTCAGGTTTTGTTCGAACTCACTCATTCCAAGAGCTACAGATTCTTCCACGCTGTCTAATGCCAAGAAGTGTGAGAACCGACCCATGAGACTAGCACCTTGTCGTCGGTTAAATTTAGCGTCTTGGTTAGGAACATTGTTCGTATCGGTTTCTGATCCACCATTGTTTAAGGTTTCTTCATCTGTTGTCTCAAACTCAATAGCAGACTGTGGAAGAAGTTGAAGCTTTCTTAGTTTCAAAAGACAATCCACAATGTTCCTCCACCCTCCTCTAATAGAATCACCAAAGTTGTTAGCTAGCGTAAAAACCGCGAGAGTAGCCATTCTCGGTTTTATATCGTGACTAAACGCAAACAAAGTCTCTTCTGGTGTGGTGTAAGGATTTAAAAGCGTTGTGAATTTACAAAAAGAAGCAATGAGCTCATCAAGAATGTCTTCAAGACCATATTGTGCAACTCTGGCTATAGAGATCAAAGCATCAACACATTCATGAAGCACTTCATCATCATCTGAATGCTCAAAGAATGCAGAAACTGCTGCTATTGATGGACCTGCAATGGTTGCAAACATATCCCTTCCTATTCTTCGATCAAACTGGCAGAGACTAAAGGGTTGTGTTGTCTTTGTTTTGTTCATCAGCTCAATCCATCTGTTTGGATTCATTTCCACCGGACCTGAATGTGTTGATAGAGCAAATGCGTTTGATGAAATGGATTGGAAAAGCTCAGAGAGGTATTCTCTTGGAAGGTCTTTTCCCGCGTTAATTGCTCGGTTGTTTCGAATAAACTCATCTTCTGTCATTTTCTTCTTAACCTGAGGATTATGTTGATCTGTATTGAGCATTATAAGAGAGTAGCATAGAATGTGAACTGTGTCTTTGCTTGCAAAGATATCAGATGATTGTTGGTCATAGAATCTCTCAGAGAAAGCTTCAATCATACGCTCAATCTTTTGTGATTCTCCTGGTAATCGAAATGACTCGAGGAATGTCCTCAACGCGGTATCTAGATTCATACCCGTGAACTCAAATGTGTATGTAAAGCTTTTAAGAACACTGAGATGTAGTTCATCAGGATCTCCAAGGTAATCTCCGATCATTGTCTTATCCAAACCCGGTGTAAATCTGAAAAATGAAGCTAATGCCATTGGATCAGGAGGATCTGAGAATAAGAAGTTATACTTCAAATACTCCAAACCCTTTTTCTCATCTCTATTGAAATGATTTGCAGCGATCGCTAGCTTTCTCTTCTGTGCTTTCCTCACTCTTATATGATCCACCCAAGTCTCAAAATCTTCCTTTGGCTTATCTAGCCAAAAGGGTATGTACTCATGAATCTCAACGGGACTTGGCTTAACAGAATTGGACTGATCATCTTCTTCATCACCTTCATCTTCCTTTTTATCCA
This sequence comes from Cardamine occulta, assembly GCA_028015245.1. Classification (NCBI taxonomy): domain Eukaryota; kingdom Viridiplantae; phylum Streptophyta; class Magnoliopsida; order Brassicales; family Brassicaceae; genus Cardamine; species Cardamine occulta. Next base: position 17,331,214 of record CM051382.1, on the reverse strand, counting down.
TATTGTCAGCAATGTTGTGAATCAAGATTACAAGACCTTCAAAGGCTTGGATTTGCAGAGAGGTTAAAGGACCGGAGGTAGGGAAGGTATGCCTGCATAGAACTTTTCCGGTTTCTTCGAAAATACTTCTACACATCGGATCACAGTCGTAGTTAACATAAGCTTCAACTATAAATGCGGGTTGTCGACAAAAGTTGATTAGCCCTTCAAGAGCAACTTCTTGTAACTGAAGGAAGCCTGTGAAAGCTGTAACTTTCAACAACACGAAGGAGAAGAAAGCTTCAAGTTGTAGCCTCATAAACCTATAATGATATCAATAACACATTGTCAAAATTAGTTTAGAAGTAAAAGAGATCAAGAGCTCCATGTAAAAAACAGAGGACTTACTTGCGGAGGAAGTGATATATATTGAGTATACAACTAGAGATCATGGAGAGCACGAGAGGGCTTGAAGAAGCTCCGTAATGGATCAAATGGTGAAAAAGATCGTCTTGAACCATTCGAAGAAGCTTGGAGTGTTGCCCAATCGCATCACCGCTTAACTCAATCACGCTATTGATTAAAACCAAAGCAAAAATCTGCACATCTTCATCTGCGGTGTGAACGCTTGTCCCTTCGGAGTTCTCAACAACCTCAACAACATTGAGCAACGAACATAAGAAATGGAAAATGTCAATGCAGCATCGGATTCCATATCCGCCACTCATGTCGATTTCGTCAGTGTCGGATTCTGAATCCCCACCACCTTCCTCTCCTCTGACCTCAAAATCAGGTAATCTAGAGAAGATGATCTGAATAAGCTCGTGCATTGTATATCTTCCATTTCGTTGCAGCAAATCTCCTCTACTAGCAGATTGTTGTACGACTTGGAAACATGTATTGACGATTGTGCAAACCGCTTGATCTTCTAATAATTCCTGTTTAATTCACAACTTATTAAGGTCTTATTTGCATTGAAAACTTCATTTCCAAGTAAAGTAAAAAAAACAAATGAACCCTAAAATAATGGCAAAGAAACAAGTGAAACCTAAACGTACCGAGGCAGGATGTTTCATGATTCCGGTTAAAACTTGAAGAATCCTCATCATCACGGCATCTTCCGACACCAAATCTGTTTTCTCCAAACGACAACTAGTAATCCCCGACACGATTGAATTCATAGCATCTTTAGCACCAGGTGTTTTCTCATCAAAAATCTCGATTTTAAGGATCTTTAAAATCGAAGAAAGGGCAACAGCTGTGGCGCTAGCAGGGATCTCATCGCTTTGAATAACTTCAAGGAAAGGAGAAAGGTAAACCGAAGGATCAATGGTGCGCCAATCTTGCTGAGGATTGAAGATAAGGGCTCTAAGAGATTTCAAAGATTGTTGGACTGATGAATCACAATGGTCTGTTTCTTGGGGAGAAAGGTAACTTTCAGGAAGGGGTCGACGAATGACGGCAAGAACTGCACCAACCTCCGTGTTAAGCATGCATGATATGCCTAACTCTTTTCGCTTTGCTTTCACCACGACTCTGTCCATTTCTCACCAAGCCACAATACTCTTCTTGCCGATAAAGAATAAAAAGAATCTGTCAACTGCTTTTTTTTGTTTCGTTTTATTATGTTTCTGTACGGTCTTGCCTTTGTTAGTGCAAAATCCAAACTATATTTGGTATGTAAGTTTTAGTGGATGAGACTCAGTGATGGGTGAGTTTCAACCATTTGTCTTCACATTTCTAGGAAAACTGCATCATCACCCACCGTCAATTTCTCTATGCCTTAAAGATAGATAGTGATGATTGCAATTCATGTAAGAAAATGTAAAGTATTTTCAATAATCCTTGTTTTCGACATTCAACTGTGAATCAATAAAATCAAGAAAAATTCATTGGAGAAATAAACAAATGTTTTATTGAAGACTCATGCATGCATTTTACATGTTTTTTAGCTAATTTATCATTGAATTAATTATTTTTCCAGTAATTTATTAGGTGCAATTAAAACCCTTTTTTTATGAAAACAGTAACTTTTTAGAAAATTAAATTTAATTAAATAAAGATACAAATGTATTCCTACTAAAAATAAAATTTGTTTTTTTGAGAAATTCAAAATATCAGATCATTTGTTTTTTTTTTTTTTTTTTTTTTTGGTAAATGGGCCATTCTGAATAAAAATCAAAACATTATTGGGAAAAAAAAACAAAAGCTGAAAAATATCGTCTTTTTCAGTCATCTTCTTCTTCTACTCGGAATTCAAAACCCTAGCTAATTTTTTCTCTTCCCTGTTCTAAGTTTTATCCCTAAGCTGTTCTTGTTTCTGACATTTCCTCAATTTCGCGTCGAGTACGGATTAACAATGATTGGAAACGATGATGTTCACTTCTCTTCATCTTCTATCAGAATCAATTCTTCGTCTTTTCAAGACCAATCTTTCCTTACCAATCTCCAATCCTGCTCTAAAACCTTAGTCTCTCAGCTCTCTAATACTCGCCTCTCACTGACTCGGCTATTTGACTCGCTGAAGAATCGTCACAGTTCTCCCCAAACTCGATCGATTCGTCGTCCCAATTCATCGACTCAGATGCTCAATTCAGTCACTCAGCTTATGATTGAGAATTCTTCACCATTCTCCTCAATTTCACTGTCGCTTATCCAATCTACCCAATCGAATTGGCCTGACTCGGAAGCTGAGAATGATGTGATAACAACACCTACACTAAACTCGCCTCTGCTTTGTTGCGCATCTTTGTCTCTAACTAGACCTAACGAGTCGAATCAGCCTGTTGAAGGAAAGGATATAATACAGCAGCAGCAGTCTCAGAAAGGTCACTCAGTGAGTCGAAATGCAGAGGAGCGAGTTCTGATTAGTGAGGTGTTAGTAAGAACGAAAGATGGCGAAGAACTTGAGAGGAAGGATTTGGAAATGGAGGCATTAGCTGCTTTGAAAGCTTGTCGAGCTAATTCAGCATTAACCATTCGTGAGGTACAAGAAGATGTGCATAGGATTATAGAAAGTGGCTACTTCTGTTCTTGTACTCCTGTTGCTGTTGATACACGCGATGGGATTCGATTGATGTTTCAGGTATATTCTTGATTATTACTCTTTTTAAAAACTTTGTCTTGGAGAAAAAAGGCTCTTTTTTATGTTTTTGGGATACAAATAATTCTCATTTTCTTGCCACAAGGTAGAACCAAACCAAGAATTTCATGGATTAGTCTGTGAAAACGCAAATGTTCTTCCTTCCAAGTTCATACAGGAAGCTTTCCGAGATGGATTTGGTACGCATTCTATATTTTGACTTTGTTGTTTTTGTCTTCTGTAATGTACTTATCGTTCAATTCATCTATCTATTTGAGGGTAAAATGAATTCATGATACTGGAACCTGAAAAAAATTGTAACACATGGTGTAAATATTTTCATGCTTCAAAACAGAGCATATGAATTTTTGATTGAATAGGGTAATTGTGAGTAAATGTTGATGTGAAGTTGTGTAGGGAAAGTGATTAATATTAAGAGACTGGAGGAAGCTATTACATCTATCAATGGCTGGTACATGGAGCGTGGTCTTTTTGGAATTGTAAGTATTCTTTTTAGACCATAACTATTTTCCCACAAATATTTTTTTCATCCTGGATTTGGTCTTTCACTTTGTGGTTAGAAATCAGTCATTCTGTTGTCTGCCATTGCAGGTTTCAGATATTGATACTCTTTCTGGAGGTATAGTAAGACTTCAAGTTGCTGAAGCAGAGGTTAACAACATATCCATTCGGTTCCTTGATCGTAAGACGTAAGCTGGTGCCAATCCCTTCCTTTTGAATGTAATTAATATTAAATCGCAGGCGCTTCTGGATGGCACTGCTAGCTTCCTTTTATTTCAACTATTAGATTAGGATTTTCAATTGATAATAGTGTATTCTATGTTTAGTGGCGAACCAACTAAAGGGAAGACTAGCCTTGAGACAATACTACGGCAGCTTACAACAAAGAAAGGACAGGTATTTTTTGGACTCTCAGCTTAGATGTAAAAATAAGTCGCTAACTATCATAGTTTACCTGGCTGTTATATTATGTTAGAAACCACTTCTCATTGCATCATCTATATTTGAAATCCTTTGGAAAGCTTATTTTGTTTTAAGTTTGATGTCTCTCTATGGTATCATGAATGTTTCTTCGCAAATTTTAACCTCTAAGATGCTATGGACCTCTACATATACATCTTGTCTAATCTGGATTTTGACCGATGTAGGTCTACAGCATGCTTCAAGGGAAGAGGGATGCAGACACTGTGCTAGCCATGGGAATCATGGAAGATGTTAGTATTATTCCCCAACCTGCAGGAGGTGAGTAGACATCTTCCTCGAATTTCAGCTAATGCTTTTATTTTCATTTTGTGCTTTGGTGCAGTAGTTTGAATGGAGAAAGTAAATGCCTTGCTTATCCTTCAGGCACAATAACAAAAGGTTTTGACAGTGTCTGACTCTGAAACTTTATTCTTTTCCTTGTTTTTTATTCCTCGGATTGCTAGATAGTGGGAAGGTTGATTTGATCATGAACTGTGTTGAGCGTCCCAGTGGAGGCTTCTCTGCTGGTGGTGGGATATCTAGTGGGTAAGTACTTTGTTTACTACTTACAATGTCTCCCTTTTTCTTTGGTAGCTTGACGACAAAGTTTGTCCATTTCTTATTTGTAGGATCACGAGTGGCCCCCTGTCAGGACTAATTGGAAGGTAGGATCATATGACATTGGTTTTTTTTTTTTTTCTTCTGTAGCATGAAATTATGTATATTGTATTTGTAACAATTTATTTTTCATTCTGGCCCAGACTGTGTTTACTTAGTGTATACATTACTGATGTAATTGAAGTAATTCTTTCATGCAGCTTTGCTTATTCCCACCGCAATTTGTTTGGAAGAAACCAGAAGCTTAACATTTCCCTAGAGAGGGGTCAAATCGACTCTATATTTCGTATAAACTACACTGATCCATGGATTGAAGGAGACGACAAGAGGACATCCAGATCTATTATGGTTCAGGTAAAACCTTTACTGGTTCTGGCTCGTTTGTTTATCTCAATGAGAATGCTAAGTTGACTAATAGACTAACTAGCTTCATATTGCGTTAGAATTCAAGAACACCGGGGAATCTTGTTCACGGCAATCAACCAGACAACGGTAGTCTCACAATAGGTCGGGTTACAGCAGGTCTTGAATACAGTCGGCCATTCAGGCCAAAGTGGAGTGGTACTGCTGGACTTATATTTCAGGTATCTACTATTTCTAATAGTTTCAAGTTCTGTACCAATCCAGAGCAATATTAGTGCTAAAGCAAATAAATTATATCTATTTCCAAACCAGTAAAGTCGTTTAGACTTCTTGACTAGCATCTGAGCATTTACTTCAACCATGTCAATGTTTAGAAAACTCGTCTGCATTATCTAAGCCGATGATGCCTGATGCCACCATAAGTTCTACCTGCACTGGATCTTGTACACTTTTCTACATATACCTTACCCCCAATTTCGTTTTAATTTGAATGTTTCAGCATGCTGGGGCTCGTGACGAACAAGGAAACCCTATCATTAAGGACTTCTACAGTAGCCCTCTAACCGCAAGGTATGTATGTTCCAAAGAATGAAATGTCTTTGGTTTTACTCACTGTTTCCACCAATGCTGTATTTGGCCAATTGTATTTACTGTATTCTATTTTTTTTTTTGCTCATGTAGTGGCAAGACCCATGATGATACCTTGCTAGCTAAATTGGAAAGCATTTATACTGGCTCAGGTGACCATGGATCAACAATGGTCAGTCTAAATCCTCTCTTGCTAACTACATCTTCCCCTTATTTTTTTCTATGCCTAATGCTATCTGCATTTCTATATCAGTTTGCCTTTAACATGGAACAAGGGCTTCCTGTATTGCCCGAATGGTTATTTTTCAATCGAGTGACTGCTCGTACCAGGAAAGGCATACACATTGGACCAACTCGTTTTCTTTTTAGGTATGCTAACCTCATTTCTGGCATAGAATTTTCTTAAGCTTTTGGGGGTTCGAATCATCATTTCCCAAGTTGTATATAGCTTATTTGACCTTGTTCATGTTTATAGTCTGTCTGGTGGACTTGTGTTGGGAAACTTTTCACCTCATGAAGCATTCGGCATCGGTGGAACAAATAGCGTAAGAGGTTACGAAGAGGGCGCTGTAGGATCTGGTCGGTCGTATGTAGTTGGCTCAGGGGAGATCTCTTTCCCAATGGTGAGATTTTTCTCTGAACATTCCTAAGATCTCATTTCCCAATGGTGTGAATATTATGATTCTCATTCTTTCCCTACTGTGCAGAGAGGACCAGTCGAGGGTGTTCTTTTTACAGATTATGGTACTGATCTGGGATCAGGACCCACAGTCCCAGGTACAGACTAAGCTTTTGTATTTTTTTTTTGCCTTCTGAGTCTTTCCATGTGATTGTATTTTCTGCCCTGTAGGTGATCCTGCGGGCGCTAGACTGAAGCCAGGCAGTGGTTACGGGTATGGTTTTGGAGTGCGTGTTGATTCCCCGTTGGGGCCTCTACGCCTTGAATATGCCTTCAACGATAAACACACTGGAAGGTTTCACTTTGGGGTTGGTCTCCGGAACTAACTTCCCCGTTTCATCTGTTTTTTTCTTATAAATTTTTCTTCCAATTCTAACATCATGGCATGCTCAATTATCTCTTAATGATTCTAAGAGTCTTTTGTTGGCCTTTCTAATACATATTCATCTATATGATGTTTGTTTACTTTGATTATTTATAGCATCACCTTATTTAACTCACTGTTTTGAGAGTGATTATTGAATCTAAAATGTCGACTCATTTTGACCAAACTACGAGATTCACAAATAAACTAAAATATTTTAATGGAAACCAAGCATTCTTGCATGTGCCACCACTAGAAGACTCGACAAAACAATGCAATCGCTAAAGGCCTTGAAGATAAAGGATATCAAATGAAAAGTTATAAGTGGTTAGGAAGATTAACCACAAGTATCATACCATTGATAACATCTGTAGTTTACCATCATATATGAATGTAGAATATTTGCAAAGATTATGATCCACACTTGTGAATGATGCTGTAAAAATTAAGTATAACTCTAGCATGGATATTATGATGTTGAATCTGACATCTTACAACGATGAAATAAAATTGCATATGATATCGGTCATCTGAGAATCATATTCAGGTCCTTCCATCTGAAAATGGCTAACGCCTTCAAGGAGGTGTGTTTCGGTGCGTCCCACGGCAGATTTCAGCTTCTTCTTGAGCTGGCTAACGCTAGTGAAGCCGTCTTGTGTTCCCATAATGAAGAGTTTGGGTTTAGGAGATGAGAGAATGGCCTTGTGGTGCCGCCCAAACAGAACAGAGGCCATTAGGCCAAATGGGTATCCCAAACTCACATATCCCACCACTTGCTCTACTTGATCCACCGCTGATCCTGCAATGGGTGCACCTGCAATTGAGAAGTTGGCATAAAATATATTAAATCTGTCTAAGAATATCCCATCAGAAGAGTAATGTGGTAAGACTGTACATTAGCTACACATGTCATATCAGGAAGTTACTCAGTGCCTATGATCAGTATGTGTAGGAAATGCATTAGATGCTGTAGAATTCATCTACAAATTTCTAATTTGTTCTTTGTTCTAAGAACAGCAAGAAATAAAGGAAAAAGAATTCTAAATCTAACACAAGGGCAAACCACAAGGCCACTGAAAGGGATAAAGGATTGGTGAGCGAAGATGCACCATGACAAAGTTGTAAGTTTAACAATAAAAGAGGACACTGAAAGCAATCTTAAAACTGATGCTTTACGATCTTTAACAAACTCCTGAAACAAACTAGCAGTTAGGGATATGTACAAGGGACATCGAACAGAGTCATGATACAAACAAGAAACAGAGTTATCTAATAACCTTTTTGGTAACTGGTAGATAAGAATAACAAAAGAGGATTTCCTTTATTTCAGCAGAGAGAGGGAAACTGTAATCTGACTCTACTCCAAGATCACCTAGACACTCTAAATTGAATCTTTTCAAAGTTAAAACAGTAGTAATCTTCTTATTTCCACCATCGACTGAACTTTCTTATATCATTCTCAAGTATACGTACTCCCTAGAGTTCATCATCTAGACTAAAACATCCGAATGTGGAAGACACCAAATAGGAACAAGAATGATAATTACATAAACTAAATCAACTAAACCACTTTCAGAACTTATACACCAACTGGAACAAAGTTATCTCAGGTGATAAACATCAAGTAAATGAGTAAACTCCTCATCACCTGCCACAGTGAAGTTGGAAACTTGGATAGCAAAACTTCAAACAAAAAACTAAAAGCATAACCTAGAACCAATAATTCTGTCATCATTCCGTGGTAATGACTAAATGACAAGTGACATAGGGAGCAAAAGCATCACAATGAATTAACTTTTCCACAAGAATGTTCATTTGAACATGAATCCACACATAGAATTGCAGATTAACTTGTTAGAAGCATTACCAGATCCAACACCAACTTCCATGTTTAAATCAGAAAAAACGAATCAAAGCATCAAGATTTTAACTTCCAATCAAAGTCTAACTAAGTCCAGATCAACAATTAGCACCAAAGGTTAAAAAGAATCAAAACTTACCAGCAGAAGAACCCACGAGCAAGATCCTATGAGCACCAATATTCTGAGAAAGCCACCGACAAACAGCAATCACATCTTTAACCTCAGCAAAGCCAGTAAGAGTAGCCTTTCCGGTGGATTTTCCGGCACCTCTAGTATCGAAAGTGACAGCCTTGAAACCCTTAGAGGCCAATTCAGAAGCTATGCCTTTGAGCAGACCTTGACAACCACCCAAGAGCGAGAATGGATGAACCAAAACTATTACTAGATTCTCATCGTTGCTTACTTCTTCATTTCTGGGTTTGAAGATTCTCGTGTGAAGCTTCACACCGTCCTCGGAATCAACTGTAGACGATTCCACTATAAAGTTTGACGACATTTTTGGAGAAATGTAGAAACTTTTTGTTTCGCAACGGTTTGGGTATTACAAACTACAAAGAGATTTTTTTTTTTTGGGTCAAACGATTACAAAGAGATCATAAGCAATATTTTCCAATAACCATCTCTACCAAACATGGATCTGTCATATCAAAGCAAATATTTTGTATTTTATCATTCCGTCGATATTTTTTTTTTGGTATTTATCAAAACATTTTTGATGTTGCAACTTCAATGTAAATTGTATCAACAAATTACTCTAAGGTTTGATGAAAATTTGGAAAACTAAAGGACTTTTATGTGTGCTTGGAGCTCATGATTTCTACGGCCGGTTTTGACTTTTCAGTGAATCCAAAAATCTAACATCCGGCTAACGAATTCAACCAACATACTCATTCACTAACACCTATTATAATTGCCTCGTAATTTGTTGTATTTTTATAGATATAAAGGGAAAATATATTTGATTTTATATTTTGTTTAGATTCTTTTCAACTATTTTCCATCTGATTCTCAATTTTTCTTTTTATGATTATAATTGCATCGTAACGACGCTTTTTCTTTTGTTAAAATTGTAAAATAGTTTCAACTCCATGATAAGTCACATAAATGTCTTGTTAAAATAATGTTTTCGTTCTTTTTTTGTCAACCTGTTATATTTATTTCTGAGTGAAATGGACCTAGTCACCTTGACTCAATCAATCCTCTTTTTTCTGCTATTAGTTTGGGTCAATTTGTTCAAAGCTAATATAAATTAAAATTCCTACGACTTATTTAGGAGTAATCTTGTGATCAATATATATTCCATTTAAGAGAAAAAAAATCATATGGTTTAAATTTCTCCTAAAAAAGAGAAGTATTTGTCCAACAAATCGGATGATTTAGCTCCCTGAATTTTGTTGACCAAATATATATATAAAAGCTCCCTAAGTTTCGTCGAAAAAAAAAACTCCCTGAAAATCTCACTTCTCATAATTATCGTAACAGTGTTATTTTTTTTTGCCTAAAATAATAAATTAAGCCACATCGTTATCATGTTAAGGTTATATAAGCAAGAAGGAAAAATAGCTGCTTCACTTTGTTATCCATTATCGTTAGATTTCACCTGGCTCTAGCTCTGTTTATCTGAGTAAAAGACTCTCGTTTTCAGTTTGATCAAACACGAGAAAGTTACAAACACAAATCCTTGAACCATAAATGACAAAAGGTTTTTCTAATCTTTCTGTATCGAAAGTGTCTCTTCGGCCAATTCTCATTGTCGACACAACGTCTTCTCCTTCTCCGGAGATTTTGCGAAAAAGGTTATATTTTGATACCTAAATATTACTTCGGATTTGTTAATTTTAGGGATGGACAACTTTTGCTTATACCGCATGCGTTCATAGAATTTTCTTTTTGGTTTTATATTCATATATATTTATTTTGTACATAAATTTTAGTGTTCTTCATACGAAAATGTATGATATTTTTAGAACATTGCTTTCTCGTTAGTGGTGAATTTTTGTACTGAAACGAGAGTCCTTTTTTTTTTTAATGAAACGAGATTCCTTGCAACAAGTTAATTCTATATATACGTGTGTTCTAATTTCTTATTATTAAGACGACCACGGTAAAACCTAATCACATGTTAACTTGTTACAGATACCCTAAATGGCGGCTATGGATCCAAGAAACAATGGCTACATTGCTCCGCTAAATGTAACCCTCACAACTCAAATGAATATAAAATAACTAATATTTTTCGAATGTTTAATTTGAATGACACGTATATGATTTCAAGGAGCGGGATAGAGATGAAGTTGGTGAAGTGGTAGAGGTTCAAGATGATCATAGTGTGGTGTCTCTCAAGTCCAACGATTCTGAGCTCAAGAAGAAAATAAAAGACCACAAGGAGAAGAGTGGATGGACAAACGCAATCATTTTGTTAGGTATGATCTATTTTTACAGAAATTATAAAGATCTTGTTTATAATTAACTACAAATATTCTTACATAATTCACCATTAATTTTGAACAGCAAATCAAGGGTTAGCAACCTTGGCCTTCTTTGGTGTGGGAGTAAACTTGGTGTTGTTCCTAACACGTGTTATGGGACAAGGAAACGCTGAGGCTGCGAACAATGTAAGCAAATGGACCGGAACAGTTTACATGTTTTCACTTGTGGGTGCATTTCTTAGTGACTCCTATTGGGGTCGTTACTTGACATGCACTATCTTCCAAGTCATCTTTGTCCTCGGTGTTGGTCTCCTCTCTTTCGTTTCTTGGTTTTTCTTGATTAAACCTCGAGGTTGTGGCGATGGAGAACTTTTATGCAACCCTGCTTCATTACTCGGCGTTGCTATCTTTTATTTATCTGTTTATCTGGTAGCGTTTGGATATGGTGGTCATCAGCCAACATTGGCTACTTTCGGTGCAGACCAGTTTGATGAAGACAAAAATTCCAAAGCTGCGTTCTTCAGCTACTTCTACTTTGCCCTCAACGTTGGATCTCTCTTTTCAAACACTATCCTTGTTTATTTTGAGGATAAAGGGTTGTGGACTGAAGGGTTTTTGGTGTCACTAGGCTCTGCCATTATCGCTTTGGCGGCCTTTCTGGCCCCAACAAGACGTTATCGTTATGTTAAGCCTTGTGGGAACCCGTTGCCACGTGTGGCGCAGGTATTTGTGGCCACTGCTCGGAAATGGAGTGTTGAGCGACCGAGAAATCCACAAGAGTTATATGAAGTTGAAGGCCCTGAATCCGCGATTAAAGGAAGTAGAAAGATATTTCATAGTACCAAATTTGGCTTCTTGGATAAAGCAGCAGTCATAACAGACAATGACAGGTAATCTTAGATATTTCATATCTAAACAACATACACTAACATAAGTCTAATTGGTATATTCATATATTGAACGTAAGCTAACTTATTGTTTGATCTAGGAATGGTACAAGGAACACATGGAGGTTGTGCAGTGTAACTCAAGTTGAAGAAGCAAAATGTGTGATGAAGTTGCTTCCAATATGGCTATGCACTATAATCTACTCAGTGATCTTTACGCAAATGGCGTCATTGTTTGTAGAGCAAGGTGATGTGATGAATGCTTACATCGGAAAATTTCACATCCCTGCAGCGAGCATGTCGGTGTTTGACATATTCAGCGTCTTAGTATCAACTGGAATCTACCGCCATATCATATTTCCATACGTGAGACCCACGGAACTTATGCGAATGGGGTTAGGGTTAATCATAGGTATAATGGCAATGGTGGCTGCAGGGTTAACAGAGATCCAACGACTAAGACGAGTAGTCCCAGGGCAAAAGGAGAGTGAGCTCACCATTTTATGGCAAATACCACAGTATGTCCTTGTAGGAGCGAGTGAGGTGTTCATGTACGTTGGACAGTTAGAGTTCTTCAACGGACAAGCACCAGATGGACTAAAAAACTTAGGAAGCTCGTTGTGTATGGCATCGATGGCATTAGGTAACTATGTGAGCAGTTTGATGGTGAATATTGTTATGGCCATAACCAATAGAGGCGAGAACCTTGGGTGGATACCTGAAAATCTCAACGAGGGTCATATGGATCGGTTTTATTTTCTAATTGCCGTATTAGCTGCCATCGATTTTGTGTTTTATTTGATCTTTGCAAGGTGGTACCAACCCCTAAGCCATGATGAAGATAGCATCAAAGTTTCTGGTGGGAAACAGAAGGGCCTCACAGAGTTGGACCAAGTTTGATTTTTTTCCATTTAGATTTAGATTTTCAGCAAGAGGTTGTCTTTTGAGATGTTTCTTGTAGTCGAATAATTGGTAGAAATAGATTTTCTTAATTTTTCCAAATTCAAGTGTTCGTTCGGGATAGCTGAAAAATAGCATAATCAATAAAAATTATTTGAAAAAATTCTTGACCTAAGACCATCTCCAATGGTTAAAACTTCTAAGAGTTTCTTAAACAAAAAAAATGATTATTTTAATAGAATTTAGTGATATAATTAAACTTTAATTTAAACAAAAAAATAGAACCAATATATGTGTTCCTATGGGTTCTAACAAAGAACTTTAAGAACTTTTTTCTCTTTCATATTTTTTATTTTTTATTAATAAAAATTTTAAGAACCCCTCTTAAGAACTCTTCTTAGAACCTCAATTGGAGGTGTTCTAAGGGGGATTATGAACCGAAAGTCTAGAACCTCCGGATTAAAAAAAAAAAAAAAAATTTGGTTGGCTCGAGGAAATGTTTTGTTAATTTCTATTGATTTTTTTAACATTTGAATTGCATCATATTAATGAGAATGATCAATGTGAAGATATGGTGTGATACATTGGGGAACATATAGAAATGGAACTTAGCATCAATGTTGATGGGGAGCTGATCCTTTGCCAAATAGCTACTTGATTATCCAATCTTGGAACCCATCGAACTTCAGCATTTGTGAACTTACTCTGCCATTGTTAATTTCTATTGTCTTATAAAATTATTAGCCATGAGAACTGAACGTTTGTAGACATTGGTAATGCTAGCCGATAGGATTGAACTGAAATATGATATTTTGTCAAAATTTCAACTGTAAATTAAATACAATATATTAAACAAGATGGCATGAAAGTTTTTTTGAAAGTGTGAAAAGATGTTGCAAAAACGTGATCTTTAAAAAAAAAAAAAGTGTAATCGAAGCTTTATCTGTTTTGAGTTTAACATTATCAATAAGTTTTTTTGAAAGTGTGAAAAGATGTTGCAAAAACGTGATCTTTAAAAAAAAAAAAAAAGTATAACCGAAGCTTTTATCTGTTTTGAGTTTAACATTATCAGTAAATTGGTGATATTTATAGTTGATTCATGATTGGGTATCAGAAAAATATTTTGGAAATTTGTTTCTCCCAAAATATAAAATCATTGATTTTTCGTAGTATGAATTTTCTCTCTCTAATTGTCATTTATGATTAGTCTGAGTTTAAGGTTGAAAAATATCTTCTGTTTTAGTATTTTAAATATTGGTTGAGTTTTGAATCTACTCACAACTTTGAATTTTATTATTTATAAATCATTATATTTCATATTTATAAGATATCTAACTTATATATTATTTTATCTTATAAACGCATATAACGCCTATATTTTTTTAAAAACGCCTATAACACTTACAACATAGCGTTTTCTTGAACAGTAACCGATTATTGTTAGTGTTGTTAGTCCAGTTTCATTCGGAGTTAACTCAATTTGGTTCATTACAAAGATAATAATACAGAGAAAGGCTAAGACAAACATAACCGGAAACAAAAAAAAAAGAAAGAAAAAGCAAATCTAGTGGAAAAGAGGAACCAAACACTAAAGCAAGATTTAAGGTAGAACATAGTAAAGGATGTTAAAAAGTCGAAAAAATAAATTAGGGAGAGAACAAAGTAGCATAAATTTCTAAGAACACTTGGACAATAACCTTGTGGTGTTGACGAGAGTTCAACGACAGAAAACACTGTAGAAGCTGTTGTAATTCAGCCGCTGCAAATATCTGTCTCTCAACAATCATCTCCACCATTGATGTCCTAAAATCCTCGTAAGGATCCTTAGACTTCTTCACCACCGCAAAACTCTCCGCCTTCGAAGAGTCTGATCGTGAGGATAAGCTTTTAGAAGAAAAGAGTGTCTCTGTATCATCATCTTCACTTTCTTCTTTGTCTCCTTCGTTTTCTTCATCATCGCTACAAGACCAGTACCAAGAACCAGTTGACTTAAAACGTGAGGCAAAGAGAGGATCAGAACCAAACTGTGATCTTTGTTTCCTGTTTGTCTTAATCTTCTTCCTTAAGTCTCGAAATGAACGGCTCTCTTCGTAGAAAGGGTTTGGTGGGAATATAGGTAAAGCACGAGGGCAAGAGTTATTAGCATGATGAGACTTTGGTTTTGGAGGTTTGGTTTTGACTTGGGTAGAGAAGAACCTCTCGGAAGACGCTGCTTGACTTGTAACAGCACAAGTCTCAACGACGTCGTATAGATCTCGTGGTCGGCAAGAGCTGAGAGATGACCGGACTATTCTTGAAACGCGGAGCCTCATTCTTTTCTCCATGTTTAGAGTTTATCAAGAGAGAAAGAGACTATTGTAGAAGAAGATGATGTATTAAAGTAGTGTCATACAGTTACACTATAAGACTTTTGTGGTAAAGGAGAGATAAATTCTCTGTTTTTAATTTTTTTCTTGTTTTGGGTTTCATTTTTTCGTAATATTAATGATTAAATTTAATGATTACAACTTTTTACGTTTACTCCTTCTGCAATGTCTTTTGTCTTTTCATTGTCGTCTTTAACTTAAACTATTCGAATTGCTGACACAAAAATTAACCAATTGGAATTTCCTTGTTGCATTTTTCTCTCTGTTTTTATCTTACACACACACAAAAATTAACTATTTGGAATTTCGGATAGCTTGACCTTTCTTTGCTCGTTTTTCCACATATTTAAAATTTTAATTTTGAAAATTTGTCAAAAAGGCTGTATTTTAATGTTTGGCATCTAGTAAAAGTCAGTTCTCATTAGCTATTCGAATTCCTCGTTATCAGGCAATTTTTTTTTTAAAATTACTTGTAAAGAGGAGAGTTGGTTAAAAGTACCTATTATACTCGGCAAATTTATCACTGTAAAAACGAAAAAAAGGAAATGCATCTGTAGATTGAGAGTCTTGTCAAGAGACTCTATGTTTCTTGGATTTTCATTGGCTTCTCCAATTTTTTTAAAAACCACTCACAATATTCGTATCCTCTGCATAAACTGAATATAAATGGTTTTGAATTCAATATTTTGTTGTTTAATAGTTTCAGACTCTGTGAACACATTGAAATTGTGAATGTTATATCCAATGTTCTCAAAATCGCTAGGCGCTAGTCGGGCGGCAAGGGTGGGCCTAGCGCCTAACCAATAAATCGGAGATTAAACGGGGATTAATCGGAGATTAATTTTAGAGTTTTAAGACTATTTTAATGTTTTTAAAATATATTTATCCATTATAATTAAATTTTTCTATAATATTGTTTTTAAAATTGCATTAAAGACATAAAAACATATTTTTAAAAAACAAATTATGATTTTTATTAAAATTTTGAACATAAGTTATTGTAAAATATCATAAAATCCCAATCTAAATGTCTGAATAACAAAAAAAAAAAATTATCTGACGGTGAAAATGGGTCTAACGATTAGGCGTTCGTCGGGGCGGCGAGGGTGGGCCTAGAGACTAAACGGAGAGTAATCGAAGCTAGGCGGAGATTTTTAGAACAGAGGTTATATCCAAACGTTGTTTTCTATGACAACACGGTTATTACAATTTACAACTATACTTTTTCGTTGTTGGTCATACATATAACTTTTTTTGTTGGTCATCAAAGCATACATATAACTTATAATCCATGTTTTTGGGACAATATTTGGGTTTACCTCTAGGTGTCATTCACTTTGTTCACGTCTTCTATATTTATCCAATAAGATTGTGACACGTAATATTATATTTAAATACAAATATGAAACTAAAACTAAATAAATAAAACATATAAAACTATACCCTAAGGGATACGATTCATCTAACCTAATGGTTAAATTTTTATTTTTATTTTTAAATTTATTTGTTTTTTATTTTTATTTGAATATAATATAACATATTTAAATAAAAATAAAAAATTAAAATTAAATAAATAAAACATATAAAATTATACTCTAAAAGATACAACTAAACGAACCGAAAAGTTAAAATTTTTTTTTTTTTAATTTGTTTTATTTATTTATCTATTTAAATATAATATGATATGTCATAATCTTATTTGATGGATTTAGAAAAGATGAATTATTGGGTTCACCCATATTTTTGCCATAATAGAATCTACAAAATTAGATTGTCACATAATTTAGGTATTTTCAGAAAAAAAAAATTCTTTTTCAATACTCGGACTTATCACCAAACTTATTTTCATCATCGATTTAAAAAGATATACAACGTTGTAATTGTATCACCAGATATATTGATTGCATGTTGATGTTAACAGGAGTATTATTATAAAAAAACAATTAAGCGCTTTGTGTTAATTTTAAATTAGGAATTCAATAGGTCACCAATTGAAATTCGAAACCTAAGTATAGATAGTCAAATGGGATTTCGTTAAAATTACAAAATTTCCTACCAATACAATTGATTTTAACATTCTCAAATTGAAACTTTCTCCCCTGAATTCGTGCATCGGTTCTCGAGTGTGATCGTTTTATTCGAAAAGGCAACTTAATTCGAATTAAATGATTGAAAATGACAATTATACAGAAAGGTAAAATATTAGAAATATAAAATAACATTGACTTTTTATATGAAAAGAGAGAGAAACATTTACCAATAAGCAACACTTTTCAAAAAAATTACCAATAATATTTGTTTTAAAACCTCAATGCTTTGTTGAAAGGAAAAAAAAATCCCATCTAGGCATCTACTCCTCGTGACTTTGGGTATTTAAACATTTTTTTTTGTTAAAAGGTATCTAAAGTAAACATGTGGTGCACTTACCTTTGATAAAATGAATATTGAAAAGAAAAAAAAATGATTATTATTGATCAAATCGCATGTTTAGCCGTAATCATTTTATATTTTAGGTTTGAAACTGCAACGCCTATGTATTAAAGCTATAATCCTTTAAGCTTGTTGTTGAGTGCAGTGGCACTATAAGTTCCATATTTATTATTATTCCCATGTTGAAACATCCAATTTTTTTGTTTGTTTTGGGTTTTAATGTTAAGCTGAAACATTCTATTTGTCTTAGGTATTAGTGTATATTACCCACATAATATGCAGAAAAAGTAAAAGGAAATTTTTTTGATGTTGTTTGAATATTTAAACAATGTAGTATATGAATATAGTACTAATAAATTAGTGAAATATGAGCTGGAAAGTTACAAATATATAAACCGCTGTACTGAAATAGAGATAGGGATCGAACCATTTTGCTCTTTGGTGACAGAGATCCTGGCCAAGTGGAGAACAACTGGCCTGCCTATATGGTCTCCTCAAATTAGCATGGTTTTAAATTCAGCTTGTAGAGCTTGACTTTCTAAATGCAATATTGAGGACGATGATATATAATTCTTTTTAGAAGTGAATATGGCTTTTTTGGGTAAACTAATTTCCCATTTCACGTAAAAGTGTAAGGTTTTGGTGTGGTGGCCGCCTGGCCGGTGGGGGACCATATCTGCGTCCTTTCTGAATTTTAAATTCTCACTATTCTTTCAAATATTAAATGTTTTTTTTAATCAATGTTAAGGTCTATTACATATCTAATATTCTTAGCTTTGTAGGATTTGTAGATAGACCGTTTAGATGTTCACCTTATTCAAATACGATTTTACCTAATCTAAATTAGAAAAGGAATTTTTAGAAACTATCATTTCTTGAATGATAATTCCTTCATACATATTTTGCTTTTTGAAGTGAAGATTTTAGAAATCGATTTCCTAAAACAAAACTGCCAGGCTATAGAAACGTAAAGGTGAAACTACATTCTGTGGTCAGTGAAAAATGACAGTAGAAAAGCTAAGAAATCATAAACCGAGTGCTCTACGGAGGCAAAATCGACTGGACCCAGACGGCTACATGCTAGACTAATCGATTCGTCCCAGATGTTCTTCTCCGCCTACGCCTCTTCTGCCGGATTCTCCAAATGCTTAGTAGCACTAGAACTCCTACACACACAAACCATCAAATGGTACAAATCAGAGCAAAACCCGGAAAAGTTTGGAAACAAAGAAACATATTAGATCATGCAATAAAAGGTTAAGCAGACTAAAGATCTTCAAAAAGGTTGGGTATATTACCACTAGCTGCAACACCAGCAGGTACTATCCAGCGAGTAGCAACGAGAAATGGTATGTCAATCTGCAAATTGAGAGCAAAGTTATAGAAACCTTTTGGTCCCTCCAAAATTACTTAGAAAAACTAGAAGATAACAAGAATTACTTCGTCTCTATTGAAAAGGCCTCCCAGATACTTGCTCCTGGAAGAACTAAGATCATCTCCTTCTTTGGCTGATACCCAACGCGTTGGTCTTGTATTCTCCACTGTGAAATTCAACCCTCGGCCCAAATCAATGCCACGATATCCGGGCAGTCTACGGTTTCTTCCTCTGATATCTAAGTTATATCCTTTAGTCCCCCATACTTCAAATCTAGAGTCACTCTCACAGACTAGCTCCTTTCCGATCACAGAAGAGTATGTTGAAAAATTTACATCAGTTCTCCGGGACGGCAGTTGGTTATCGTCTGTGATTACGGGTGAATATCTCTTGGCAAATTTTGAGAAAAGTACAGGGTCTTTGATATTTGAACTGGTAAAATCTAGCATTTTCTTTAGGAGCCAGTAGCAGTTGGTGACCATGTGGCTACTGTCCAGGCAATTTGAGTCTCCATAAACACCAATTCTGCCTTCACCGATGTCTAAAAGCCCAAGAACAGCAGGGTCTTCCTGTAAACATAGCCACATTATCAAAACAAATCTCTGCAACTAATTTAAAACAATTGCAAGGCACAGTTGGAAGCAAAGAGAAATGGTTTCTCATTACCTTCGAAGACCCAGTTAGCAGTAGATTCTGTGTAGCGCCACTCTCAGAGCTGTCCAGTAAAGGAAAAGTGTGCAAAAACCCACCAGCAGGAAACCTGACTATGTTTGTCCCAGAAGCATATCGACTCTGCTCACCGTCAATACTGAAATCCCCATTCAGAATTTTGTCTCCAAACGCAATCCCGAATGATGCCAGAAGGTTATTAAGTGCAGGGATATTTGCACCTCCGGTGACTGGAGTCCACCAACTGCGAGTGTTATCATCGAAGAATCTCATCTTCACCATGGTATCGACATTATACCACTCAGCAAACACAACCAGACCCAGTCCTGTATTGATAACGTCATCTCTGAGTTTTTCAATTTCTTCTGGAAAATACTCATCTTCGAGGTCAACCATCAAAAAGGTTCCATATTGCTGAGCATCGAAACATGTAATGGGAGAACCAAGAGTCTCGATGTAGTATCCAGCATCACGTAACATGTTGAACATGATGTGAAAGTTTGTATGCAGGTGATCACCATGCCAATCAAGAATGTCATTGCGGACATCCAAAGAGTCTCTGGGAATATAACCTGGAGGATATTTAATGCTGTGAAATTGATCCCACAAAACACGTTTTGCTCGTGGTGGAGTGGGAATAACTTTCAGTTTCAACTGAAGAGAACAAGTACTCTTTCTAAACCCACTTTCTCCAGGGGCTGCTGGGCTATAGACTTTCACGGTTACATTGCCCTCTATTTCACCTGTGAACTGTGCACCTTCTTCCTTGATCTGCATGTGTAAAGCTAGATAACCAGTCCAGGGCCATATGACATCGGGGTACTTAAAGTGAATACTCAGAAGGTTTCCTTCCTCGTTTGCAGGATGCCATGTTGGTGTACTTTCAATATAGCCAATGACACCCATACCATTTAGAATTGTCGTGTTGAATATGACAGGCATAGCACCCGCATATAGTGGCTGACGACAAAAGGGCCAGGAATATGGACAATCATTATAATCAAGAATGCTCGGGAAAATGCTTGCTCGGGGGTGGTAGCTCTTTAAAATTTCATATGATTCTAATCTGACAAAGAGTCCAAAAATTAGAGACTAAACAAATAAAATAAAGAATCCAATGGTGATTTCCAACATGGATAAGTTTACTTACAGATCGACTCTTCCTGCACCCTGCTCATACATATTAGGAACTGAAAGCTTCGCAGCACCTTCGACCAATGCCTGCTTCATGCTTGCTGGATTGAGCAGATTCTTCCTTCTAGCTTCAGGAATAACACTTACAAGCAGGCAAACAATACCAGCAACAACAGGACTAGCCACACTTGTTCCAGACAAGCTTTTACAACCAGTGCTGATCTTGGACCCCATAATGTCACGGCCATATGCAACCACATCTGGTTTGACACGGCCATATCTGTAAGCAAAATCTTTGTAAGTTAGGATTTGCAAGGAAACAGGCATTTCATATCGCTATGATTGTATGGTTTCTAAAACGGGAATGTAGAAGCAGCAAAGAAATACAGTACCCATGAGGAAGTTCCCAGGTGCTCATGCCACGAGATGAAAATGAAGCTATATGATCATCATAGTCAATACCACCAACACCTATGACATCACTCTGGTCAGCTGGATTATTTAACGTTCCGTAAAGTGGCCCATCATTTCCAATTGCAGACACCATAATGATATTGCTCGCTGTTATTTCCCACACCTGTTTAAAGATAATCAGCGCCTCTAGAACCACACTGCTGTTCATATATTGTAGAGAGAAACAACACCACTAGACTCAACAGGATAATGTTAACTTTAACCAAGAGATTAAGGAACAATTACCTTCTCTACAAAAGGTAGATCCAAGTAATCCGGTCCCCCAATGCTCAAATTTAATACATCCATATTTGTTGCTATAGCATAATTGAAAGCATCAAGAAACCATGAGGTGTATGATACCTGCAACAAGCTGAGCGCAAACTTCTCATAACCTATATGATTAAAATAACTTGCATATCTGGGAAATACATGTATGAGATGAGTAAGGGCGAAGAGGGGACAAAGAGAAAAGGAAGACACTCAAATATATAGCGGTCAATTATACTGTCTTGAGAACAAAATAAAGATCATCATGTAGATCAATGGACTTTTGGATCATGACAGAGTTGTTTAATTGAAGAGTGGTTAAACCCCTTGCCACATAAGGAGACGTATCTGTTGTGTGATCATGCATTACCTGGGCATCTGTGAACACTCGGAAAGCATATATTTCCGTGTCTGAGGCAAAACCAAGACATTCTGAATTTTGACCAGCAATAACACCAGCAACAAATGTCCCATGCCCCAGGTTGTCATTCAAAGTGTTCTCATTTGTCCAATTGGTACGCTCCTGAAAGTTACTGCGTCAATACCAGCTTCAGAGCTTAACATTACAAGTAGAAGATCAAAGACAACTAGTTGCTTTAAACACTACTCTTATTTGAATATCTTTGACAGATTACTATGGCGTTTAATCACTTTCTCCAAATAATGGTACCTTGATCTTACGAAAATGGGGATGGTCAACTCTTATTCCGGTATCAAATATGGCCATTTTGACTTTAGCACCAGTGTACCCTTTCTTCCAGAGAACATCTGCTCCAAACATAGACGTGACTTGAGTCTTCTGCAAATTAGAAAAAACTTTAACTTGTAAAAGACCTCACTTACAGTTTACGATATGATCATAACAGTGATAATTTGACAACCTCTCACCTGACCGAGAAGATGTCGATTCCAGTTTAACGTGGTGTTACTTGTAGCTGCCATAGCAGAGTTATCAGCTCCGTCTTCGAAAGACATCGAAGTGAATATCTTCCCCGGACGTTTCTTCCCGTCGAGAAAAGATCCTCCAAGCAACACTCTCTGATATTTAAACTCCACGTTCACGTCTTTCACCATCGCTAGCTTCTCAATCTCTCCAGCCACGGCCTCTTTCCCACTTTCCTCGATCCATAGAACACCAAAGTCAGTCGGATACTTCGCCGCCGGGTTAATCCTCTCGATCCAACCCCAACCACCGGATCGGACCTTCGATTCAAGGTAAATTCGATGATCTTTCGCTGGTTTGTACTGCTTAAATCGGATTATGTAGTTGGTATGCGTTGCAGTCTCAAACTCCGAACGAGTTACGTTCTCTGGATTGAGATTTTGTTGCTGAGGACGGTAAGTGCTGGGACGGAGCCAGAAGAGAATAACGGCGAGGAAAATGACGAGGATATAGGATCTGTACGCTCCTGCAAGCACCATCATGGCGATGGTTGAATTTGGGTTTGATCGAAAGATTCGCAGACGCACATGCCGTAACTGGGGGGAAATTGCTTCACTCCTATTGTGACTTTGATTTTCTCTGAGCTCTGATGAACACGGCAGAGTTTGGTGGTGGAACCGGCTGGTTGGTTCAGCTTTCGGTTTATTCAGTTCGGTTCGATTTAAATTCAATTTCTGTTTTAGATCGATGAATTTCGGTTTGGTTTGGTTATTTTACCACCCTCCATTATTAGCCAGCCATCTAGCTCTTTTCGTTTTGTCACAAGTCAAAGGTCGTCAAGACCAAATAATACAGACACTTCACTTGGGTCGGAGACTCGTAGTGAAGGTTTTACCGTCGGTGCTTCTTCAACTCCATCATCTCTATGTTTTTTCTACTTCAAGAGTTTCAATTTACTATTTGACTTGACCGATTGAAGCTTTTTGTTTTCCAATTGAAAGATTGTTTTTTTTTTGTTTTGTTTCTTGAATGTATCGACATGATAAGTTTCTGAAGCTCGTTGTTAAATACATGAACTTGACTGTTTTCTGGGTTTGAATCTGTGTAATTTCCTCTCATGGAGACCATTAGATCTGAGCTACGAAAACATTACCGAAATGGAAGGCTGAAATGGGGTATTCTTGTTGGGATTATGGCTCTTACTCATATGTTGTTGCTACTTTCATATGGCAAAAGACTTAATCTTTCTAATGATAACAAGGCGTTGATGGCTCCATCACAAAATGCTCTTCTTAGAAACACACTTGCGGTTAACGTTTCTGAGGTTTCTGCAGGCTCGGGGCTTCATGTCTTGGAGAAAAATGGGTATGTTTCAGGTTTTGGACAAAGGAATGAGTCAGAGGATGATGATGGGTTTGTAGATGATGTTGATTTTGAAAGCTTTGAAGATGCAAAGGACAGTGTCATCATCAAAGAAGTTGCTGGAAGCAGTGAAAGTCTTTTCCCTTCAGAGAAAACTGTAATGCAAAATGAGAGTCAGGTCCAGAATGTGTCGGTTCGAACGCACAAAAACGTCAAGAGCTCTATGTTAAGTGCAGATTCTTCCATAGATGCTCCTGGTTCCTCGGGGAGGAATCTACCTGTTTCTGGAAATAGTTCCTTGCTAGTTCCTAAGCAAGTAAGTAAGAAGAAGAAGAAGATGCGGTGTGACCTTCCACCAAAAACTGTGACAACAATAGATGAGATGAATCGGACTTTAGCAAGGCACCGTAGAACTTCACGCGCAATGGTATGTATGCAGCTTGTCCCTTTTACTTTCTTCTTACCTGTGGAGCTTTAGTTATTGTGCAATTGAGAAAAATACTGCTTCCAATGTAGCGACCTCGTTGGTCTTCTAAGAGAGATGAGGAGATATTGGCTGCAAGGAAGGAGATAGAGAATGCGCCTATTGCAAGATCTGAACGGGAACTCTACTCTCCACTATTCCGTAATGTTTCCATGTTTAAGAGGTAAGATTGCACAATTTAGACATAATTCTAAACTAGGTTTGCTGATTAAGAAAATGAGTAACGGTATATACACAAATTTATGAATTATCATTAGTGTTGTTAGTCCTATGTAGTTGAAAGTTTAGTAAAATCAGTACCATATGGTCCTTTGTTTCTGTTTGGAAGGTTATATTGTGAAGAGAGGAAAAGGGAAAAGGAAGCCTGAGTTCATACTATATGTTTAGTTCACAAATTTGTTCTTTTTGGTAATGTTTTCCTATAAAAGGTATTCTTGACATACCCGATTCAGTTATACGTCTCAGGAGTTATGACCTTATGGAACGGATGCTCAAGGTTTATGTATATAAGGAAGGAAACCGTCCCATTTTCCATACGCCAATACTCAAGGGATTGTATGCATCAGAGGGATGGTTCATGAAGTTGATGGAAGGAAACAAGCAGTACACTGTAAAGGACCCAAGAAGGGCTCACTTGTACTATATGCCATTTAGTGCACGTATGCTAGAATACAAGCTTTATGTGCGAAATTCTCACAACCGAACTAACCTACGCCAGTTTCTTAAGGAATACACTGAGCAGATCAGTTCCAAGTACCCTTTCTTCAATAGAACCGATGGAGCTGATCATTTTCTTGTCGCTTGTCATGATTGGGTATGCATCTCCTTCATTTCTTCAGATTGAACTAATCAGCAATGGTTAAACAATATTATATGTTTAACTTGGGTGCACTAAACAGGCACCATATGAGACAAGGCACCACATGGAGCACTGCATCAAAGCTCTATGCAATGCAGATGTCACTGCAGGTTTCAAGATTGGAAGAGACATCTCACTACCTGAAACATATGTCCGAGCTGCCAAAAACCCACTTCGTGATTTGGGTGGAAAACCGCCGTCTCAAAGGCGGACCTTGGCTTTCTATGCTGGAAGCATGCACGGTTACTTACGGCCCATTCTGCTACAGCACTGGAAAGACAAAGACCCGGATATGAAAATCTACGGGAGAATGCCACTTGGTGTGGCGAGCAAGATGAATTACATAGAGCAGATGAAAAGCAGCAAGTACTGCATTTGTCCTAAAGGTTACGAGGTCAACAGCCCGAGGGTGGTTGAATCGATTTTCTACGAGTGTGTCCCTGTGATTATATCAGACAACTTTGTACTGCCTTTCTTTGAGGTTCTTGATTGGAGCACGTTCTCGGTCATTGTTGCGGAGAAAGACATCCCGAGGTTGAAAGATATTTTGTCGTCGATACCAGAAGAGAAATACGTGAAGATGCAGATGGCGGTAAGAAAGGCGCAAAGACACTTTCTGTGGCATGCTAAACCAGAGAAATATGATCTGTTTCATATGGTTTTGCATTCTATTTGGTATAACAGAGTGTTTCAAGCAAAGCATAGATGATAATATACTATGGACTGCTATGGTAAACACTGAAGAGTGAGTTAGATCCAATGTGCTTTTCTGTTATATGAGTAAGAATAGCTTACTAAGTTGAATCTACCTTTGTAAATATTGACTGTGCCACATATTCTCAATAGTAACATTTCATCTTTTTGTGAAAGAATAAAGATCATTGGTACATTTCATCTGTATGGTATGTTGGTTTAATCTTCAAAAAAACTTTACAATGCTAAAGGAAAATAAACAACTAAACTAGAAATGTGTTCTATCTTATCTGCAAAGACCAAATCCTACAAATACCGGTTTCAACTCATTCCGGTTTAGACCTTGACTCAAGTATTAAAATTCGGATCTGATTTCGACCTGATGATCCATGGGCTTTTGGCCCACCATTACAGCCCTACTGTCACAAACATTTACAACGGTGCCTAAAACGTTGTCGTTGAAGTTGAAGAGAAATTCGCTTTAGACCAGTTCCCACAAAGCTCTTCGTCGTCGCGAGCGAGAACCAAAAGCCATGAACAGTGAGAAGCCAGACGAACCATCGGTGGAGATCGATGATTCGAGCAATGTTCTCGATCTCACTAGCTATCAGCTCCACAATCTCGATTCGATCGAGTTGCCGCCGACCCTGACTGAGCTGGACCTTACGGCGAACCGTTTGTCGGGATTGGACTCGAGGATCGCTCAGCTCTCCACGCTCAAGAAGCTGTCTATTCGCCAAAACCTAATTGATGATTCCGCCGTCGAGCCTTTGTCTCGCTGGGACGCGTTGTCCGATCTCGAGGTGATTCTCCACTCTCCTGATTCCTTTGTAAAATGGTGAAATGTGAATTTGTTGTTGGCCGTAGAACCAATTGGGTTGGCTGATTTCTTTTTGCATTTCATGATGTATGTATACATATTTCATCTTTAATCTTCACTAGAATTGAATTGGCATTTATATAGTTCGAGAGGTCATAGAAATAAGCTTAAATCTCTGTGGGAGGGGATAAAGAAGAGATAACAAGCTTCATGGATTTTTGTTTTCTCATTATGATTTTTTTATGCAGGAGCTAATTCTCAGAGATAACAAGCTCGCAAAAGTACCAGATATCAGCATATTCTCAAAGCTTTTGGTTTTCGACATATCTTTCAATGAAATTACTTCATTGCAAGGATTATCCAAGGCCTCTAGCATATTGAAGGAGCTCTATGTGTCTAAAAATGAAGTTAACAAGATTATGGAGATTGAACACTTACACGACTTGCAGATTCTTGAGTTGGGGTCGAATAGATTACGGGTTTGTCCCCCTTTTTTGATATTTTCTAATCGCTTTGCATTGTTTCAGCGATTAATATTAAAGCATTGAGGTTTCAGGTAATGGAAAATTTGGAAAACTTCACAAATTTAGAAGAATTATGGCTTGGAAGAAACCGTATCAAAGTTGTCAACCTGTGTGGGCTCAATTGTATTAAAAAGATTAGCTTGCAGAGCAATCGATTGACCTCTATGAAAGGATTTGAGGTATGCATTATTTACCTTTCTGCAGATATCCTCATACCATCATTTTTATTCTTTTTGATGCATGAAAAATATTTGCTCAGGACTGTGTTGCACTAGAAGAATTATATTTGAGCCATAATGGTATCTCAAAAATGGAAGGCTTGAGTGCACTGGTTAACCTACGGGTATTGGATGTATCGAACAACAAGCTCACATCGGTTGATGACATTCAGAACCTCACAAAGTATTTCACCTTTCCCTTGCTTTAGACCGATTTTGTCTTTTGGTTGATTTTTTTTTCTCTATCCTGACTTTATCTTAACCTATAGGTTGGAAGATTTATGGCTTAACGACAACCAGATAGAATCACTTGAAGAAATCACAGAAGCTGTTACAGGATCTAAAGAGAAGCTTACCACTATCTACCTCGAAAATAACCCTTGTGTAAGTTTTACCATAATCGAGGTCTTTCAGTCACTTTTCATCAAATTCTTGTCATACATTATTGTAGGAGCTCCTATCTTGGCTGTGCTTTTTTTTATATGGCATGTTAGTGTAATGATGTGCATATGATCCCATTGCGGGTATTGTTCAATCTGCATCATAATCTAGATAAGTCAATTTCTCTGTATCTTTTGATTATGCGTTAGAGACCTTGGGTTTTTATAAGGTTTTGTATGCATTAAAGAACAGAAGTTGAGTATCACAACTTCGTTGTAGTTTTCTGCATCTGTCAGTTCATTTATTTGGGTGTGATCAAAAGTATTCTTTAAATTATTAATTTCACTTTGCATCCTTTAAGCAATATCTAGTTCAGGTATTTCAATTGATGTTGTCTATCTTGTCTCAGGCCAAGTCTTCTGATTATGTTGCTGTGATCAGAAAAATCTTCCCAAATGTGGAGCAAATAGATTCTAACTTATTTGCTTAAAGATGGATACTCCTCTTGTGCTCTTTTTATGAATGTCTGCTTCCTCATGGTTCAGACTTCAGAGCATGAGCATCGAATTCAGGATCTCAGGTACAACACAGATTTTTCGAGATATGCATGTGTCTGCTGTTTATCATAAAGACGTGTGGACAAGCAAAATTAAGTCGCTCGCTCTCTTTATCGATATTTAACAAAACGTTTTGAAATTCTCCCGTGTTCCCTTGCAAGTAAATCAATACTTGTTTTTGGTCTGTAACAGTATGTGGATTTTGTGTGTAAAAGGGAATCCCGAGTCTTCTGAGGTTGTCTTTGTTTCGACCAACAGTAATTTGAATACTTTGATTCATATCTTTGACTTTTCCCCTGTCGTTCTTATATTTATTGTTTCTTGTGATTGATCAGTATTGGGAAGTTGATATTGCAGATTTTTTCTAATTTTTAGTTCTTATAACTTTTGGTTTCTAATTGCGACAAAATCATAAAAGTAATTTTTATTAGTCGCTTATATGTTCACAAAACTTATGTTCACTTGATGCCATTTCAACCGTATCCTGCAGAAACACTATACCCGGTAATAAGATGAAATAAATCCCGCGGGCTTTGGGCCCGTTATAACAATCGTATGCTTAAAAAATGAAGATATTCGAATTAAGGTTTTGGTTGACCGGATATTTTATCGGTTTGCAAAGTCAACTCCCCTCAGTCGCTCACCGGTTTGATTTGATTGTTACTTTACAGCACACAAGAAAACCGGATCGCATTAGATGACTTGTAGCGAATGAACACATGACATGTGTTAAATCCACGAAGGCTGGGTCAGTCGTTTAACTTACTCCTACTAGTTACCGCTGCTTAACATGTAATTCCCGTGAGGTAGTTTTGCCGGAGATACTAGGTTTTTTTTTCGTCGAAAAACCCTTCGACCTTTGAAGTCGTTTCTGTCTTTGTTCTCACTCTCTCCTTAATCCGATTCTTCGAGCCGGAGAGCTCAGCTTCCGCCGCGTAAAATGGCGGCTCTTGAGAGCCCACAGCCTGGAACCACGTCTGCGATGAGGCATGCTTTCGGGAATGTTCTCTCAGTCCTGATCCTCGTTCTCATTGGAGTCCTCGCTTTCTCGATCCGACTCTTCTCTGTGAGTTCACTCATGTCTCTGCTCGTTTGATTTATTCCAGTGTTCTTCAATACGCTAGGCTCTAGATCCGATCAGACTACGTTAGATCCGATCTTCATATCTGCGAGTGATAGGTGTTCATCCAATGCTTGCTCTGAGATTTGCATCTTGATATTATTCGACAATTGGGAGAATGCTTGGAATTAGTTAATTTTTTTCCTCTAGTAAATTCAGCAATTCTTCACACTACTTCGCAGATGACGCTGATTCTTGATTGAGTTTATCAATCTCATACGTATCATTTTGATTATTTTCTTAGTAATGTTCATTGATTTATTTTCAGGTCATAAAGTATGAAAGTGTGATTCATGAGTTTGATCCTTACTTCAATTATAGAGTCACGCAGGTTCCCTTTCTTTTCTTATATCCACGATATTTAGTTTAGCTTTGTGGGCGAGTTCTCCTATTAATTTTTTGTTTATTTCAGTTCTTATCGAAGAATGGAATATACGAGTTCTGGAATTGGTTTGATGATCGGACCTGGTAATTTGACTATTTGAGGATCAGAATTTTAGAGCTCTTGGTCTATTGCTATCTTCAATAGCATTATACTTATTTTGTTTCCTCATTTTATTTGATTTTAGGTATCCTCTTGGCCGTGTGATTGGAGGAACTGTTTACCCTGGGTTAACGTTGACTGCTGGAACCATCTGGTGGTGAGTGGAGTTTCACCTTTATCAGCTACTATTTGACACACAGTAACACACTTATGGGTTCAGTTTTAAATTTTAATATTTATATCCATCTGCCGCAGGGTCTTAAATTCGATAAACATTCCTCTGTCAGTGGAGACTGTTTGTGTCTTCACTGCACCTGTATTTTCAGCTTTCGCATCCTGGGCAACTTACCTTTTGACCAAGGTTTGTCTTTTTTTCTAACATGATTTTTCTAGTTGTCCAAAGCCAGTTAATCCAACAGTATTTATTTGCATTCTAACAGGAAGTTAAGGGATCCGGTGCAGGACTAGCAGCTGCTGCTCTTTTGGCAATGGTAATTTATTCAATTGGTATATGTGGAATTTTTCTTCAAGTGATGTTTCGGAAGAGCTCTGAACAGCAAACTATAAGTTCTTAGAACATCATGGCTATGACTTTTAATAAGTTCTTTGATGTCATGTACACTATTAAGCATTGGTGCATCGTTTAATGGAATTTCCCACAAAAGTCTAGTGATGCGATTCTTTAGAATGTTTGTTCTTTTTACTAAATGGTTATCTTTGCAGGTTCCCTCATATATATCCCGATCTGTAGCTGGAAGCTATGACAATGAAGCTGTTGCCATCTTTGCTTTGATCTATACTTTTTATCTTTACATAAAGGTTAGGGTTTTCTCCAATAGTATGTAAAGTCGTTTTGATTTTTCACCCTATGGAACATGTGTATGATAAAATCTCTTCAACAACCAACACCAAGCTTTGTCTTGTTAATTTCAGTTTCTTAGTTGCCATTTCCTGATAAATTTATTCTTTCTGGTGATCCTTATCTTGAATTTTATGCAGACATTGAATACAGGTTCCTTGTTTTATGCCACCCTGAATGCCATTGCATACTTCTATATGGTATGACTTGGGATAATTCCCCATTTTTTCTCCTTTTCCTCTTCATTATTATTCTCTGCTTAATGTTTAGTTTTTTTCCCCCTCATTTAGGTATGTTCTTGGGGAGGTTACACCTTCATTATCAATCTGATACCAATGCATGTGCTTCTGTGTATTGTAACTGGCCGATACTCTCCCCGACTGTACATTGCCTATGCTCCTTTGGTATGAATCTTCTTCCTTCTGGTGACAGATAAAAATATTTTAATAATCAATACCAGAATAGGCCTTTCTCTGTTTTTTCCTTGAAAAATCTGAATGTATAAGTGAGACTCGGTTATATTATTTTCTGCCCCGGCATGGACTCTAGCTATTAGTTATTCTAAAGCTGTTTTGTAAGTGCACAAAAACTTAATTTATAAAATGACTGAGAAATATAAGAGACGTAACTGCTTTTAAGCCATAAAATTTCCCAAACTGTCTATTGGATGCTTAATTAGGAAGCTCCGTAATGATTGAGATGGTTTTGAAAAATATAGATACCCTTCATTAGTATTATTCTGAAATTAATTGTCAGTTGGAGTTGAGTGGTTGTATACTGAACAATATACTGAAAGTTATTGACACCAAGTGTGTACATGCGTATGCAGGTTGTGTTAGGCACGCTGTTAGCTGCATTGGTACCTGTTGTTGGTTTCAATGCGGTTTTGACTTCTGAACATTTTGCCTCGTTTTTGGTGAGTTTTTTCTTCATTATTTTGTTACATATGCCACTTCATTTAGTGCTTTATTTATTTATTTTGATTTTGCGTGTTAAATTGACCAGGGATTAAGTCTATGCCTGCAGAGTAATCTAAGCTATAAATTTGAAGCCTTTTTGAAATTCTAAGTTTTCCCTTGTGAGATATGTTAATATTTACAGACCACCATACACACTAATTGTACGAAGTAAAGTGCATAAATATGGATATATTGGTTTTAAGTTTGATGTTTGTGCAAATGGACAGAATCTTGTACTAATTCTCTTCATTTACTTCTACTTTTGTTAAGAAAATTTTATCGGTGAATTATGCAGGTTTTTATCATCATTCACGTTGTAGCTCTCGTATACTACATCAAAGGCATTCTTTCTCCAAAAATGTTCAAAGTTGCTGTGACACTTGTTGTGTCTATTGGCCTGTAAGCTTTCTTGTACTGTTGTTTTCTTACATGTCTCTAGATATCCTGGACTTTGAGTCATGAGATAAAATATTTGTCTCCGCTCCGTTTCTTTTACAGGGTTGTGTGTTTCCTAGTTGTGGCAATTCTTGTGGCACTGGTGGCTTCAAGTCCAACAGGAGGATGGAGTGGTAGAAGTTTAAGTCTACTTGATCCGTGAGTGGTTATAGTTTTTCAATCTTTATTTCTCCTAGTGATTTAGTTTCTTCACAAATTTCGAGTATGTCCTTGTCCACATTTTAGGAATTCTGCTTTATCATTTTATAGTTGTAACATATCTGACACTTCCCTGTTGACATGTTCTTGTTTTCTTTATCTATCATACAACAGAACTTATGCAAGCAAGTATATTCCAATTATTGCAAGTGTCAGTGAACATCAACCTCCAACTTGGCCATCTTATTTCATGGATATCAATGTTTTGGCTTTCTTGGTCCCTGCTGGCATTATTGTGAGTTAAATGTTTATTGTAGCTAGATTTTGTACTGAATAGCATTACTTTTTAATAGTTTTATCCATATATCTATTGTTGATTATTTCCCCTTTTCTTATGTTCAGGCGTGCTTTTCGCCTCTATCTGATGCCAGCTCTTTTGTGGTCCTTTACATTGTAATGTCTGTGTACTTTTCTGGAGTTATGGTGAGTTGCATATGACGAATTGCGGTTCCATCTTTCCGTTGCCTAGTTCTTCTCTTCAACCCTGTATTCACCTCAGCTGTCTTCCTGATCTCTTAGGTTCGTCTTATGCTCGTACTTGCTCCAGCAGCATGCATCATGTCTGGTATTGCTCTCTCTCAAGCTTTTGATGTTTTTACGGGATCCATCAAATACCAGTTAGGAGGGTCGTCTAATTCCACAGATGATGTAAGTATGCTTCTCTCTCTACTTTATTCTCTTGATGAATCATCTGTGGTATCCAAGTGTGGACAACAAATGGTTTGCGTTTTGACTGTTAGGCAGAGGACACTTCCACTAGCAATGCCTCAAAAGATGATGCTTCTGCGAGTAAGACTGATAAGGGTGAAGAAATTGTAAAAGAGCGGTCTTCAAAAAAGGGCAAGAAGAAAGAGAGAGAACCTGCTGATAAACCTTCTGTTAAGTCCAAGATTAAGAAGAAGGCTCTTGTTTTGCCTCTTGAAGCCTCCATAGTTGCACTTCTTCTCCTCATAATGTTGGGTGCTTTCTATGTGGTATGCAGTCTTTCTTTGAGTTGTTATTTATATGGTCCCATATTTTACATTTAGTTTAGACGACAAAGTGCATGTGACAAGACTTTCAAATGCATACTTTTGTTTTGTAGATCCATTGTGTTTGGGCAGCTGCAGAAGCATATTCAGCACCATCAATAGTGTTGACATCCCAATCGCGTGATGGCCTACACGTCTTTGATGATTTTAGAGAGTCTTATGCATGGTTAAGCCATAATACTGATGTGGATGACAAAGTAAGTTATTTTTTGACAAAAACTAGGTTTTAGATCATATTAAGCCTCCTTTGGTAGAGGTAAGCTGTCTTTGATATATGAACTTGTCTGAGTTTGGTTTGCAAAAACAAAATCATGTAGGTGGCATCATGGTGGGACTATGGTTACCAGACGACAGCTATGGCTAAAAGAACTGTTATTGTTGACAACAACACCTGGAATAATACTCACATTGCCACTGTTGGCACTGCAATGTCATCTCCAGAAAAGGCGGCGTGGGAAATATTCAACTCCTTGGATGTGAAATACGTTCTTGTCGTCTTTGGTGGTATGTGTTTGGCTCATGATTGTTATCTTTTGTATTATCTCTCTGAAGTATATTCTCTGATCGGACAATCATTTCATCAGGTCTTATTGGTTATCCAAGTGATGATATTAACAAGTTTCTGTGGATGGTTCGTATTGGAGGTGGCGTCTTTCCTCATATAAAGGAAGCTGATTATCTGGTACTTTTCTTGTTTCATTCAGTTTTAGCAACACGTTTTGATGGCTCAATAATTTTGAAGACTTTGAATCTGAACCCGGTTACCTATTAATTGCTTTGCAAAGAGAGATGGGCAATACCGGATTGATTCTGAGGCCACTCCAACAATGTTGAACTGCCTTATGTACAAGCTCTCTTACTACAGGTACTATACTTTACTGTAAATGTAACCTTGAACTCTGTTTACAAGGCTCAGTTTTTTTTAATGTCTTACGTCAGGTTTGTAGAGACAGATGGTAAAGCTTATGATCGGGTCAGACGGACAGAAATTGGGAAGAAGAATTTTAAACTCACACATTTCGAAGAGGTGAGATTTAGATTCTTTACTACAAAAACGGTGGCGCATTGATTCAACGTAGACTGGTAAATGTGACTTTTTTTTTGTCATCAGGTTTTCACGAGTCACCATTGGATGGTTCGGATATACAAGCTGAAACCTGCCAGGAACAGGATTCGTGGTAGATCAAAGAAGGTAAAGCACCTGAAAAGAATTTGGGAAAATATTATAAAATCCACCTACGTATTATTGAAGCCTGCCTATTCAAGACTTATAGATCTCTACATATTTGAATCATACCCGTATTAACTGAATGTCGACTTCAATTGTTAAAAAATTAGGTATCATTTGGAAGTTGAGACATAATAATAACGTCGCTTTTGTTTTGTTTCCAGAAAGCAAGCTCTGGATCGAAGAGTTCGAAATCAGCGAAGAAGAACCCGTGGGTCTAGAAATCCTAGATTTTTCAAATGTTGGGTACTGAGTTATATCTTAACTCTTAGGTCTGTCTTTACTGTCGAGGAAGTTGTTGCAGACGCAGTCAAGTTTCTGGTGTAGGATTCGTAACAATTTTGTTAACTTTATTTGGATCTGTTAAGGCACATTTTATGTTTGTTAAGGAGATTTACAAGTATGGTGGCCAAATCTGG
Organism: Cardamine occulta; assembly: GCA_028015245.1. Taxonomy (NCBI): domain Eukaryota; kingdom Viridiplantae; phylum Streptophyta; class Magnoliopsida; order Brassicales; family Brassicaceae; genus Cardamine; species Cardamine occulta. The sequence continues at coordinate 17,296,247 of CM051382.1, read as the reverse complement.
TCCCAATCCAACCAAAACAAAATAAAAAATTCGAAATAGCTTCAGTTTGCGTTCTTAAATATTCATTTGATAGCCCATAAAAAAATTAATTAATTTGAGCTGTTTAATAATTATACAAATCTGAGTCCAAATTAGTAAGATATCCCAAATTAGCATTTTTTTTTATGTTAACGATTTTTTTAATTGTATCTCTTGACAACGAATACATATACGTATACCAAAATAATTTATTATTGATTTTTTGTTTGGTCATCAAACCATCATATGTATATGTATGAAGTTTTTCGATCAACTACTTTTTTTCTAATGAGAGCCAATCGGGCGACGTATTTATATGGAAAAAAAAACAAATACTGCATAATTTTACACATTTTATCAAATAATCAGCACGAACATTTTCGCTTCGTGAAATAAACATAATTCTAATTAAAGAACCCGCAAATATTTTTATAATGCAAATGATGGTCAATTTTCTGGATTGGAAAGACAAAAACATAAAATAGGTGAAGTATCCAGATAATATCCACTCGTTCCCTCATCCCTCTTAACCAACAAACCTCTTTCCTACTTCTTCTTCTCTTATGTATCTCTCTCATTTTTTGTATCTATTTATTGCGAGATGATCTACATGTTTACATGAAGATTTAAATTCTCAAGTACAGTATGGACAACTAGTAATATTTGTTTAGTATGAATTAACTGTTTGTATTATATGCTTTGCGCAGGATGACTCACGATAGGTTTGCATTGTTTTTTTATTAGGAAACAAAAAGTCATAACTCGACATAATTTTATATGATTTGACAAAAAAAATTCAACAAAATATTATATCAACCTACGGAAGCAATTACGTCTATCACCAAATTACTGTACGCAACCATATCTATATTTTACTGGTTCAAAAAAAGAGAAGTAAAAACTAGTAGATACATAAGATGAAATGGTAATTAATCAGAATGTTGTATCATAATTTGTACAATATGTCTCGGATAAGTGATTTTTTTTTGTTTTTGTAACACCTTTTTTTGAGGCAAATACCTTTTAGGTTTAAAAGATCTTTTTATTAGTTGTGTAATAACTAATGAGGTAGAAATATCTAGCAAATTTTCTATATAGGCATACAATCCGAAATTATTAGAAATACTCCCTCTGTTTCACAATAGATGATGTTAAAGATATTTTACACAAATTAAGAAAATAATCATTACTTTTTTAATATATATTATTTTCTCTTACTAAGAATTATTTTAATAATTATAAACCAATAGTAACATAGTTCTTTTCAATCATTACATCTTGATATTTACAATTTATCAATAAAAATAAAGTAAAAAGATTAAAACATCAAACTTTCTGAAACAAGATAAAGTAGATAAAACATCATCTATTCTGAAACGGAGGGAGTATAAATCTTGAAAATATTCTATTTTCTTCATCTTAAACAAAATATTTTAAAATATTTCACAAGATGGAGAAGATAAATTTTGGAAAAGATAAAGAGAGCAAATCTATACTATTAATCGAGAGGGGAGACAGAAAAAATTACAAGCCATTTGAGCCGTTTAACGATATTTACGAAAAATACTACTCAGTTTTAGTTGTGAAAAAGAAAAATTGTGGCGTTAAAAACACTTTCCACGCGGATCCGAGCCGATCCGAGCTGATCTCAGTTCTGATTTTTTTGTATATTTTAACGAATATTTTCTAATAATTTATATTTCTAAACCTACTTTTCGGTCTGCGTGTCTGTGAAATGGGTCAGAACTGAGATCCGCGTGGAAAATGTCTTTAACGCCACAAAATTTTTTATTTTTTTCACAACTAAAACTGAGTGGTATTTTTCATAAATATCGTTAAACGGCTCAAATGACTTGTAATTTTTTCTGTCCCCCTTTCGATTAATAGTATAAATGGTTACAGCAACATACATTGATTTCAAACATACACATAAATTCAATATATATATATATATACTATTAAAAAAGAGGTACTCGTGGATCTATTACCAAACAGATTTTTTAGAGTACTTAAATGAAATACTTTCAGCTCTGCATCCAAACACTATTTATTTACTTATCTAATATTACAAATACTTATAACCAAACACAATTATTTCCTTATCTTATATTACATTTTAATTGTATGAATTATGATTCTTCTATCACCTTTGTTTGATCTTATTTTCAAATTATTTTGAATGATTATATAATACATATAATTAATAAAAAATTATATTTTTTCTGTATATGTTGCGATTCAAAATTTTTAAAACAGATATATATTACTCAATCGATAAAGAAATAATGTGTATTCTACGTTCCACATAGGATAAAATATTTAGGCGCTGATTCAGACATAAAATAATTATATTAAATAGATCGGTTACGAGACGTAAAGCTTTCGACTGATACGGGATCTGATGGGTTTTTGTCTCAAAATGGACATATAACTAATTTTATAATATTGAATATATATATATATATATATAATACTAGAACTACCTTTTATAATAATTAATTTTTCATACAAATAGATTAAATTATCAATCCAAAACAGATAATTATATAACATGGATTGGTTATAGGATGACAAGTTTCCGACGAGTACTGGACATTACATGTTTCCGTCCCAAAATAGATAGGTTTAAAATAAATATTAGATAACTAATCATATAATATATACTAAAAATAATAATATATATCAATATAATGAAATTTTTTTTTTAATTAGTAATCTAATATGGTAAAAAAAGATGTAACTGTATTACATTATAAGTTATAAGAGACCGTCAAAAGCTATTAATCTCAGTATATGTTTTGTTTTTTTGGTATTGATATATGATGTCGATACATGTTCTTGTTTTCATTTAGTTAGAAATTTTTTTTACATTAATTTAATATCTAATTTTTTAGGATTTGTTCTAAATTATTTCAATGAGAATAAATAACATAATTAATTTCGCATAGGTTTGAAACATATTATAAACCGTAAAAAACAAAATACTATAAATATATGTTAAACAAAAAATTAAAAATATATTTATAAACCATAAAACACACAAAAATAATAAATTAACTTACCAGAATAAAATACAAATATTTAGTAAAAAAAATAACATATTTATATTAAAATAATTGATCTGCGGTGTAACGCGGGTTCGAATATAATATATATATAAATATACTGACTATACTAACAAATCACATTTCCCATACACAAAACACTAAAATTTTTTGATGTTTAAATACTTCATCAATTAAACAAACCATTCTTAGTCAAACTGTAAAATTCATATCCATAAAACATCAGACCTCGGCGTAGCACGGATTAATAATCTAATAACTATTTAAAAGCCTAGATACGTGGACCTGTAAAAGGGCATGCTTCAGTGTTTTGTGACCATGACTCTAATCGAAAAACACGTCTCTTATAGAGAAAGTCGTAAACTGAAACATAACTTTAAAATATTTTTACGTTGGGTAACTTTGGTTAAAGCCTAGAAAATGCCAATAACGTACAAATGCTAGTATATACTCTATAGTTTATACTTATTAAATATTTTTAGCACTTATTTTAAGCACGTAGCCGCTAATTTCTAATAGGAAAATCCAGTAAGTACTACCAACTGCTAACTATACATTTTGGATAATATTTTTAAAATAGAAAAGTCAAATATATTTTAACAACTTCAAAAGTCAAAAACCTTTGTAACTATAAAAAGTCAACGTTGATATTTGGGCAGCAACATTGCTCGTATAAAAATCCTAAGACATGTTCGGATGTTTGAAGACAAAGAAAAAATCAAGTGAAAAAGAAGTTTGACACTCTTAAAATAAGAAAGAGTAGTTTATTGAGACAAATTCAATTCCATGTAGCAAGTAAAACAATGACTACCTTTAACAAAAAAAAAAAAAGATACAATGACTCGAAGAGGCCTTGCCAAAAACAAACAAACAATTAAACTAAATACTATGTCTCTTCGTTGATAACAAAATATATCAGGTAGTTTATCAATGACATGAACGATCTTATAAAGCAGGAACTGATCAGATTTTGTATCATATATATAATATAAAGATACTAGCTCGTATCTATAAAAGATATTATGTCTGTCTAGATCCTAATATATTGTGTATGCACTAAGGAGTAAGGATACTTAGTCTCGTTTTCGTTTTTTTTTTTTTTTAAATGTTTTCTTCTTCTGTATTTGATGTTAAACAGACAATAAGATATCCCCTGTATATTTTGAGGAGCAACCATTGGTTCTTCCGCGTTGAAACTGGAATTTTTTTTTTTAATTTAGAGAAATAACTTGCATTTTAGTTATACCACTAATCAAGAGTCTTATTGGAGAACTAATCAGCAAAAATACAATGACGTTGCGAGTGATTAGATATAACTAGGACAAAGTTAATTGGGATCAAAAAATGCTTTTTGTTTTCTTTCTCGTTAAGAGTTTACAAATGGTCGCAATCCCCCCCCCCCCCCCCCCAAAAAAAAAAAAAAAAAACCCCGATTATTCCACCACAACAAAAATATTATAAATAAATAAATAAAACAACTCAAATCTCAAAGCATAGGATTGATGTCGTCAGTCAGCAGCGACAGTGACCACATAGATCAATGGATCCGATAAGTCCCCGTTACTTTGCGCTGTTATCACCACATCAACGTCTTCAGTGCACGTTAGTTTTCTGGCTCTCTTTGCTTCTCTTTCCCAATCTGTAGTAGCCACGACATAAAGCATCATGGCTGCACAACATATCTGAGCCGCGAAAAGACCTAACCAAAGCCCACAAAATCCATAATCGGCCCAAAACGTTAGCCCAACCGCTACAGGCGTTCCAACGAGGTAAAACGCGCCTAGGTTTATGTTCGCTGCCATAGACGGCCGAGCGGTTCCTCTAACAACCCCACAACCTACTGTTTGCGGGCAGTTCCCGAGCTCGCAGAGCCCGAGAATTGGCAGGGCGGCCGCGGTTAATTGGATAATACCAATGTCATTTGTGAAAATCCGTCCCCAGACATCGCTTACGCCCCAAGCAAATGCAGACGCGGTCATACCCATTAGACACGCAAAGGAAACCGCCACTATGGCTGATAACCTAGCCCTGTTCGGGCGGTTTGAACCAAGTTCGTTACCTACGCGGGTGGAGACCGCGAACCCTAGAGACGATGGGAAAATGTAAAGCAAAGACGTCGTTTGGATAAGAATGCCCATTGCAGCCACTGGAATTTGAGGGTATATGAGTAAACCACATAGAACGGTCATGATCTCGTACCACCACCACTCTAGGCATACGCCGACGCAGCTAGGTATGGCCAGCCTGATCAGTGGACCCCAGTCTTTGAAACATTCCGAGCTGGGGCGAGTCCACGTTGGCTCGTGTAGACCTTTCATCCAAACGTGGGTCACAAGGAAGATGACAACAAAGAGATTTGAAGCGGCTGCGGCCATTGAAACACCGATTAAACCCCATCCGAGGTAAGAAACGAGGAGAAAATTGATGGGTATGTGGAAGATGGTGCCGGCGAGTGTTGCGAGAGTTATAGGGCTTGTGATACCTTGTGCTCGAAGGTATATACGAAGAGGGTGAAGGAAGGAATTGGAGAGCAAATCAGGAAGAGAGCAAAGGATATATGTTTGGGCTAATGATGCGATAGGTGGATCTTGATGCAGATAGACCATGATCTTCCCCAAGTTGAACCATAGAGTAACGATTACTAGCGAACAAGAGAGTAAGAAAAGTATGGTTCGTTGAAGATGTAGAGAGAGGAGTTTAGGTTTGCCGGCTCCAAAGGCTTGTGAACAGAGTGGGTCCATGGCGAGTGAAAGGCCTGCGAGAACGGAGTAGCCAGTGATGTTACCGAAGGCAATGGCCAAGGAACCCCCAGCGAGATCTAGTTGACTAATATGACCGAGGAAGAGCATTGAGGTAGCTGTGCGAGCGAAGAGGATAAGGGCGGCGAGGATTGTCGGGAAAGCTAATGAGAAGAGAGACTTTGCTTCTGTTTTAAGCTCAGTGATTGTCGGGAAAATGCTGGTAAGGCTTTGCTTTTCGAGGTCCATTTTCGAAAGAAGATTTGTGTGACTGGTGATGTTTTGGGTTTCCATTAGTCTGTGAAAATAAGCACAAGACTATTAATAAGAGTTTATGGATATGATTCTCTAAAAATCAGAACGCTTCTCCTTGTATATATACCACAAGGAATCCTATATGTGTGCCACGTCTAAGAGGTCAGATTTTAATTTGTGACCTTTCTCCTATATATAAATGTGAAATATTTATTTATAAGTTGACTATTGGCTTTTTCTGTATATAAAAAAAGTTAATTACAGAAAGAATTGTGAATAATAAAATGTAGTAAAACATGTTATTTACCAACAATGCCTATTTTTATTAAAACAATATCTCTGAAAAATTGAAAGTTGGCAATTTGGCATTATTTCTAGTTTATCTAATTAATGTTTATAACCCTTAATAAATATATTTATTTATGTGCAATATATTGTAAAACACCACGTCATATTTTATTCTTAAAATTTATAAGCAATATATTATAAAACACCACGTCACATTTTATCCTTGAAATTTATGTGCAATGTATTATAGAGCACCACATCACATTTTTAAAATAAAATCATATGGATTTCAATATGTTTATAACCCTTAATAAACATATTTATTTATGTGCAATATATTGTAGAACACCACGTCATATTTTATTCTTAAAACTTATATCCAATATATTGTAAAACACCACGTCACATTTTATTCTTAAAATTTATATGCAATATATTGTAAAATACCACGTCACATTTTATCCTTGAAATTTATGTGCAATGTATTATAGAGAACCACATCACATTTTTAAAATAAAATCATATGGATTTTGATATGTTTATAACCCTTAATAAACATATTTATTTATATATTTATTTATGTGCAATATATTGTAGAACACCACGTCATATTTAATTCTTAAAACTTATATGCAATATATTGTATAACACCACTGTCACATTTTATCCTTGAAATTTATATGCAATATATTGTAAAACACCACGTCACATTTTATCTTTGAAATTTATGTGAAATGTATTATAGAGCACCACATCACATTTTTAAAATAAAATCATATGGATTTTGATATATTGTAAAATACCACTATCACATTTTATCCTTGAAATTTATGTGCAATATATTGTAGAAAACCATGTTACATTTTATCTTTAAAATTTATGTATAATATATTGTAGAACACCACATCACATTTTTACAATAAAATCATAAGGATTTCAATATATTGTAAAATACCACGTCACATTTTATCCTTGAAATTTATGTGCAATATATTGTATAACAGCACATCACTTTTTACAATAAAATCATATGAATTTCAATATATTGTAAAACACCACGTCACATTTTATCCTTGAAATTTATGTGCAATATATTGTAGAACACCATGTCACATGTTTACAATAAAATCATATGAATTACAGTAAAATAATAAATATGTAATTTTCTTAGCTAGATTTTACATTAAAGCTGAAAATTCTGGTTTATATGGTGTTGCTGTTGGAATTATCTAGTTTATATGATTAATTACATAAATTAATTAAATTTTAAATAAATTTATAAATATTATCCTTGAAATTACAGTGTGTACAATGTATTGTAGCACACTATAGGTGCTATGTTTTTATTATAAAATGATAGGCATTTCAATAATATTAAAATTATAAATATGCAATTTTCATGGCTAAATTTAAAATTTAATATGTTATATATAACATTTATTTTCATCGTCTTATATATAATAAATTATAAAACGTAGTGATACATGCAATTTATCAAAAAATGCTTATTTTGTAAAAACAATATTTCTTAAAAAGTGAAATTTCTAGAATTCAAATTTTTGGATATAAAAAATTAATACATTTGAAATATATTAAAAATCTGTTTTGGTTTTTAGTTCAATTATTTTGGTTAGATTTGGAACGAATGAGAACAATTTATCCAGATTGAACAACAACAATATTATTTTAACATATTGCAGACGAAATATTATTTTAATCGAAATCAACTCTTAACGGCAATATGTTTTTTTTTTTTTTTGCAAAGGAAATATTATTTTAATCGAAATCAACATAACTTCTTTAAATACCAACCATTAGTCAAGTTAATATATATGTAGGTCCGGCCCAGCATTTTATATGGCCCTAAACATATTTTCTAGGGCCTTTTAGAAAATAGCAAAATATAAATAAAATGTGTCCTCTCAAGTCTTAGTTAAGATTTAAAAATATATATATATATATATACTTGCATCCTTGCATTATATAAGTTTCAAATTTTCAATATTGATGCATTCCAATTTTCAACCATCAAGTGGATTAGATAGATAAGAAACTCACAATTCATGTTCCAAAGAAGCAATGGCATTAGGGGAGTCTCTGAAATAGAGAGTTATTACTTCTACAATAAAGTTAGGGTTTGTGTCTTTCGCCAAGGCCTCTAGCTGAGTATACTGACGATCGAGGTACCCCTGCATCAATATTTATTCTGAAATATTACACGAGATTCCGCAGAAAATCTGTGTTTTTATTGTTTGATGTGTGAAATAAATATTTTTATAAAAACATAATTATTAAAAAAAAAAGAATAGTACTGTGTTCAAAACACAAAACAACCAGATTGCTTTGTGTAATCTATATACGCTTGTGTGCATTAGTTTGAAATTTACTAACCTCGTCAAATAAAGATTGTCTCATCTCTTGAACTCGTAGATGCAGGGATTTGACCTCCATTTGAAATATAAAATTTTTGTTTGGAAATAAGTTTTTGCAAGATAGAGAAGAATAGTATATATAGGGTCAAGAAGAGAAAAATGCGTGTATATGTTGCATGTACAGAAATCCATGTATATATGGCAATAAAGTGAAAGCATAAAATTGTAATTTATTGAGAATATCTTGAAGCAACCTCTTGTTGATCAACATTTGCAAAAACTTAAAATTGTATTTATTTCTCTAAGATGTTTAATAATCGTATATTTCAAGTAGCCATGGGTGCAATGGCTCTAAACATCTGCAACTTAGTCAAGAAAGCCTGATACCAAATCTTAGAAAAATGAAGACATAATCTGGAAGTAATAAAAAAAATCTAACATTAGAATAATTTATTTAGCTGAACTACAAAATGATTTAAAGATTTAAATTGTATTGTGGCTAACTTGTAAGTTCCCATATACTGTATAATAGACGTGCGGCACGTGCCGACGTTGGCAAATTGGTTTACCAGTAAGAAAAACTAATTTCATACAAAAAAATTTCGTCAATGGCTCACAGATCACTTAAACACGGGTTATGGAAATGTTGAAAATGAAAAGAAATTTGACTGTACTTTTAAACTTCTAGCTAGAGTGATCAGGCCGGTTCAGAGTTTTTTTTAGAGATCCAATTAAGCGGATTTTAAATTACAAAACAGTATAATTTTTGCTATTAATTTTTTAAATAACAATACTTAGGTTCACCTCCTCTTTTTCTAGTCAATCAAAATATGCCATGTAATATTATCATTAATTATTTTTTCTAAATCTAATCAATTAATCACTAATCACTCTTTCTAAATCTAATCAATAAAAATATATCAACTAAGATTATATTTAAAAAAGAAAATTATAATTATAATTAAACAAATAAAATAAATTTAAAAAATAAAATAAATTAAAAAAACCATCCAATAAGATTATTCACGTAATATTGTATTTAAAGAAAAATAATAAATTAAAACTAAATAAATAAACCATATAAAACTACTAAGGGATAAAACTCAGCGAATCCAAGAGTTAAAATTTTTAATTTTTATTTTTTTTTATTTATTTAATTTTTATTTTTTATTTAAATAAAAATAATAAATTAAAACTAAATAAATAAAACATATAAGGGATACAATTGGATGAACCCAAGGGCTAAAATTTTAAAATATTTAATTTGTTTAATTTTAATTTATTATTTGACTAAAATTAAATCAATAAAACATATAAAACTATACCCTAAGAGATACAACTCAGCGAACCCAAGAGCTAAAATTTTAAAATATTTAATTTGTTTAATTTTTTTAGTTTTAATTTATTATTTAAATAAAATAATAACTAAAATATATCGTAAAGGATACAACTCAGCGAACCGAATGACTAAAATTAAATAAAATATACTGTATAAAACTAAACCCTAAGGGATACAACTCAGTGAACCTAAGGGAAAAAATTTTAAAATATTTAATTTGTTTAATTTTTTCGTTTTAATTTATTATTTAAATAAAATAATAACTAAAATATACCCTAAATGATACAACTCAACGAACCGAAGGGATAAAATTAAATAAAACATACTGTATCAAAATATACCCTAAGGGATACAACTCAGCGAACCCATGAGCTAAAATTTTAAAATATTTAATTTGTTTAGTTTTAATTTATTATTTAAATAAAAATAATAACTAAAACTAAATAAATAAAACATATAAAAATATACCCTAAGAGATACAACTCAACGAACTCAAATGCTAAAATTTTAAAATATTTAATTTGTTTATTTTTTTTAGTTTTAGTTAATTATTTTAATAAAAATAATAACTAAAACTAAATAAAACATATAAAACTATATATCCTAATAGATACAGCTCAGTGAACCCAAAAATTAAAAAAATTAACTTTTTAATTTATTTCTTTATTGAATTTTAATTTATTATTTTTATTTAAATATAATATTACGTGGCATAATCTTATTGGATGAATTTAGAATAGGTGAATAAATAGGGGTGAACCCAAGTATTTTTCTTTTTTAAATGTCATTGTGTAAAGTTTAGATTCTTAGGAAAGAGTGATCAGAGATTTAAAAAATCTGACTTAATAAATGTTTTAAAATCAAAGTACATATGAAATAAAATAATTAATCTGTAAACTTTTAACGGATTTCTTAACAAGGACAACGAGACATTAAGTTGTATATAAATATAATGCCCCGACTGCTTCTGTCTGTATATGGATCGATCTTTCGGCTATTGGATTCTTTCCTCACCTGATGGCAAGACTTGCTACTCCAAACCGCTCGTAAAAATTGTCGTTAACTGTCTTTTTAGATCACAATGCATGCATATATTTCTATTAGTAACTGATTTTCTACTGAAATTTGATAAAAAGGATACATATGCCTTTATAAGACCCAAATCCTTGTCTAGCATAATTGCAAAATAGTGAATGTACCAAACTAGGGACCAAAACAGATCATTAAACTAACCGAACTAGGAAAATAGATGAACCCAAATTAAAATCGGTCGTGGTAAACCCAAATTAAAATCTGCATCAATATTTATTTGAATATTGCAAAATATATAGTATATATATGTTGAAGTGATGAAGTCCGATCATTTGAGAAACTCTTTAATTCCGAGGTAATTGTTCTCTCGCTTTTGGTGTAACATATTTCCTGGATAACCAAGATTTTCAGTTGAAATAATGACTCTAATCATAACAGAACCCAGCTGAACTCAATAATGATTGGCTCACTGACAGTTACCCAAACTCCAAAGTGGTAATTTCTGATGCTTATGTTCTTTCAACCTTTAAATATGTTGTGGTCCGGGACAGAGCCGGCTCTAAGTTTTCAATGGCTAGAAGCAAAAAAAAAAAAAAAAAAAAAAAATTGGTCCCTCTACAAAAAATAAAAGAAAAACAAATTGGTCATTTACACATAAAAGAAAGAGAAAATCTCATTTATGTATTCGGATTTAAGACCTTTAAGTCTTTAACTTTGTGAAAGATTAAAATACATTCATTAACCCACCACATGAACCAATAACAACATCAAATGAAAAATTCGCCCCGAAATTTTATTAAAGTGAAGGTCTCAAACACATGTTTATATTCAAGGCCATCTCTCGTCGGAGACACATTCCAGTTTCAAAGGCTAGGTATTTTCGGGCATTTCTAAATAAAGAACAGTGCGCGGGGAGCGGATGAAGAGTGTATGAGTACATTTCCATGGATTATGTGGTACATTTGGAAGGCAAAGAACCAGAAGATTTTTGAGAATGTTAGTGAGCAACCTCAAGATATTTTTGGATTAGCCATTCAAGAAGAAGCATGGAAACGAGTTAACACCAAGGAGGACCCCACCGAGGAGACGAGTGGAAAGGGCGAGAGAGAGGAGAATCTACCCTTTGATATCCCACTTTGCTATACGGATGGATCGTGGCATAGCACCGACCCTAGGAGTGGCCAAGGTTGAATTGTGACTATCGGAGAGGAGATGCAACATGTAGGTTTGAAAGGATCTCGGCGTTGCCTTTCTCCATTTCATACAGAGTTGGAGGCCCTGGTATGGGCTATTCAGTGTTTAGTAGCCAATGCAAATTCGGACGTCATGTTCCTCACAGATTGTGCAGATCTCATCATAATGACGGCAAGCCTAGAAGATTAACCATTGTTTGCTTCAGAGTTACGCGACTTCTTACTTTATAGGAATTTTTTAGATCCGTTAGGATTAAATATATTCAGCGTAGTGAGAATGTCAGTGCAAATCATCTTGCGAAATGTGCAAGAGCACGATGTTTCTGTTTTTTCTATGTAAATACATTGGTTCCTGATTGGCTCTACTCCGAAGAGAATCACTAAAACCAATATCTTAATATATGGGTTCAACGACAAAAAAATAAAATAAAAAAACAATGATTTTTTTAAATCCGAAAATCAACACTGACATGACTTGCGATGTACTAGGTTATTAAACGGTTGACAAAGACTCTAACCCGGGAAAGCGTGTGTTTAACCGGACGGTCACACTCAAAGACAGGCTAGACAGCTAAGAGATTGGAAATAGAAACACACCATATAAACATTTGATGGTGATAACGTACAGTGAATGGAATCTTGGTCAATAGGCATGTTGTGTAATAGCTAGGATACATTTTGGTTTGGTTCGATATAGGTTCAGATCGTTCGGTCTATAATTTATTTCTTAAGGTCTAAAATACTAACGTCAATTGGTTCTAAGCTTCTATCTTAAAACTTGCGTCCAACTCTTCCTTTTAGATTATTCACTTTGGTGATAGATTGTTTTATTTTCTTTTATAGTAACTAAACAATTGTAATGAGAGCACTCGAATATTTCTTAACTTACAAAATGAATCTTCCGATCACTAAATCATCAATGAGTTGGTTGTTTGATATGATTGTTGAATTTTGTACAAGACAACTGCGTTTGTGTTGATGGTTGAGTTTATATTTAAAATGGCTAGGATTTGAAAGGGTACATTTAATTTTTAAAAATTTTAAAAATACCTTGTTTTAGTTTTTTTTTATTCGAAAAATACTTTCTCTTTATTTAGTATAGTTTTAAAAGAAAAATACTGTTATTGTTTGACTAAAATTACCTTTTTAAAAGTGAATATAATTTCTATAAAAAAAACTCAATTAAAAAAAATCGAGTATATCTTTTATACTACAGAAAAATTAAAGATTTTATTTGGCAAAAACATATAGAAAATCTCTTTAAAACCCCTTATATATCTCTTATTAATTGACTAAAATACAAAAATTTTGAAAAAATCACAAGATCTTGACCTTCGATGAAACAATTATTTGGACTAATTTTTTCTAAATTCAATAAGTTTCTAAACAATTCTTTTTTCAGATGAGAAATAAATATTTTTTTTATCAAATGAAATTCAAATGAATGTTTTATTCTCTGTTGTTGAATAATCCATATTTGATTCATGTTGCTTATGAGAGCTAATACTCTGTTTTTGCTTTTATGATTTGTTGTACATGAATGTTGAAAACAAATCCTTAGTTAGAGTAATCATGAAAAAAACTTATATTTTAATTTTTCTATGTTTCAAATGGTTATTTAAGTAGATTTTCTTATATAAAATCAATAAAACATCTTTATCTCAAAACTTTTAAAATAATAATAATAATAATTGTTATTATTTAGAAAATTCGTTTATATTTATTGAAAATAAATGACTTGTAAATTAAATAAGGATAAAATTGTCATATTATATATATATATATAAATATTTATTTAAAATAAATAAATGAAGAAGATATTTTCAAATAAAAAATATAAATAGGGTAGTTTGCAAAAAAATTTCTTTAATTTTTGGTCATTTTCAACTTGTATATACATATTTAATACACGGTATTTTCGTGGCTACAGGACACAAATCCCTGTATTTATTTGTTTAATTTTGAATTTCAATATAAATAAAGTCCCATAAATATAAATTATACTAAAAATAAGTTTCGATGGAAACCACAGTTCACGAGAAGAGAGTTATGTCCCCACCACAAACCAACAAGAAAGGAAATAACTCAATAAGAGAGTCACGGGCACTGAAAGAAAACATCAATTGATAGAATAAAAGCCACCTAAGTTTTGAACAAAACTTTTCATTTTTTATATATAACATCAAAAATTAAATGTACACATCTCAGTGGATTCTCATCACTCATCACCGATCACCATTGCAACTTTACTTCCACATTCATAAATGTTTTTGGATGGTGGCAGTGGCAGCATCGGTTTGGTACGCAGTAGTGCAAGCAACAAAACAAATTAATGTTATCCACAGCAATATAAAGCGTTACCTTGCCTATTAATAGAATATTTTAGTCCGCATGCAATAGACTAAATATGTTATGTTTACTGCCAGTATTTAAAAGCCACATCGAAATGGAAAGAAAAACATTTGGTGACTATAACAAGTTTTTATTCTGTCGAACTAATATTTTTACATTGCTTATCACATTAAAGATTTGGCTATCTAGCAAATATTCCCCATCAATTCTCTTTTTCGTTTTGACAAAAATTGATATAACCTCCTAGCACATAATTTTATTTTCGGCTGACCCTTGTAAAAAATGTCAGCTATAATTGAGTTTAGTGACACTTTATAAACGCAACGAACAGGAGATGAAATTTATCTATGAGGTTTGGTGTTAAGTCATAACGTCATTAGTCATACAACCTTGACTAAATAATAACTTATTTTAAATGATTATACTGCATATATAGTCCAAGAAAATTTCAACTTGACAATGTTTAGTTTGACACGTGTAAGCCATATAGAAAACATGGAATTTGTGAATGAATATATTAATATTCACTTTGGATTTGAATTGTTTGAGAAAACCTATGTCATTCTCTTTTCATTCAACAAAAACTTCAAAATCTTAAATGATTCTCTCATTTTTAAGGATATACGAAAAGCTTTTTAAAAAAGTTGACTTAGTGATTATTGTCAATATTAGCTACACTATATATCATGTTTTAATTTGTTAAATATGCTTCATAGTACAGTGGTATACATAAATTTGCCCGGCATCTTGGCATATGGAGTTCAACTCCATCTTCCTTTAAAATGAAGAATATGGACTAGTGGACCAGATTATTGTGATCTATATTATACATTTCATCTAAAATCAACAAATCTAAAAACACCACATATATATATATATATATACACATACGTATATTTTTTTCTCCATTTTATTGTGGGTTGGTTTCTATAACTAAATAATAGAGTCTCCTTGTATTTTTATATGACATTTTGCTAAGCCTCTCCTTCTACGTGGATGTGAGTGGAGCCACCCCGTGACCCCTTTTCTCTTCTGTCTCTTTTCACCTAATTCCCTTACCAAAGTACCAAACACTCGACTACCTCCAACAACACCACACACACATATATATATATACACATACATATTGAGAAATCACAGCCATATATTGTTGGTCGTACTTTGTATCTTTGGCTAAACACAAACGACCAAAACAAAAAAAAAACTCCTTATATTTTGTAATTGATTCTAATTGTCGTCTAGATGCTCAAATTCAATTCATCAACCCAAGCTCCCAATTTATTTTTCTTCCTCCTTCTCCTTCTCGTTATCCTTCTTTGTTTAACACAAACACAATGCCACACCAAAGGTTTACGATTACGACCAAGAAACCAGAAGAATGTGAACACGACGAGTGATCAGACACAAAACCCGGAAGACGAATTCTTGAGATGGGTGAGATTCGTTGGGAGCCTTAAACACTCTGTGTTCAAATCAGCCAAGAACAAACTCTTCCCTTCCTATACACTCACTGTTCATAAGAAATCTAATAAAGGTGATTTCACTAAAATCCAAGATGCCATTGATTCTCTCCCTCTCATCAACCTTGTTCGTGTCGTCATCAAAGTTCATGCCGGAGTTTACAAGTAAGCACAAGTTTTTCTTTCACTTCATATTTTACATAACATCTCTATATATATCTCAGGTGATTAGTCTAAGTTTTGGTGTGATTACATTTTAAGCAAAACATATTTGAATATTATCCTCCTCTCCGTTCTCAACATTTGATCTTAAATTCTTTATTTATTTGTTAAATATATAATGACTTTTTAAGGTATAGACGACAGAATATTAATTAAGCCGATCTTACAAGGTTCTTACATATAAATAATAGTGTTTGGTACAGTTTACAATTGATCAAATTCCAAACTAGTACCACATTTGTAGATTTATATTCTTTTTTTAATTATTATTATTTTCATTTTTTATTATTTCAATTTTTTTTTTTGAAATACGGATGTATATTTCAACAGTCAAGAACCGTAGACTCTAGAGTTTTGTCTACATACATTTTGTAGTTTTGCTATTTGTTTTCACTCTGTTTAAGCAGTAAGGCGATTCCATATCTTTTCATTTCGTCCGTCCCTGCATCTGCATGAGCCAAAAATTAATTATGAAATTAAAAGAGTCTAAACACGTAATGCCAATAAAGAAATGTAGCAATCAATGATCTCTCCCTCAAAATCAACACTATACACGATCACGTGAACTCGGATTTTTTTGTAATATGCATTAAAGGTGGTGTACACTACTAACCTTAGCTGGATGTATAATCTCTAGGAAAATGACTTTTACAGTGAAGTTTTGGGTATAAAGCCCCATGGGTCCACATACATTCCACGCTTACAAATTACAATACATAGTTTTATATACTAAGATTTATAATAAATTTAAGCAAAATATTAATGATAATGAAACATTTGGGGGAAATGAGTGTAGGGAGAAGGTGAACATACCCGCAATGAAGGCATTCATAACAATAGAAGGAGAAGGAGCAGAGATGACAACAGTGGAATGGGGAGACACTGCACAAACACCTGACTCAAGAGGCAACCCCATGGGCACCTTCAACTCTGCCTCTTTTGCCGTAAATTCTCCTTTCTTTGTAGCCAAGAACATCACTTTCAAGGTTAACATATTACCATTTACTCATATATATTTGTTTTAAATCTTATTTGGATTTCTAAGTTTTAAATCCATCTTAACGGTCTTATCTATATTTTAGAACACGACCCCGGTGCCCTTGCCAGGCGCGGTTGGAAAGCAAGCGGTGGCATTGAGGGTATCAGCGGACAATGCCGCGTTTTTCGGATGTAAGATGCTTGGTGCTCAAGACACTCTCTATGATCATTTGGGAAGACATTATTACAAAGACTGTTACATTGAGGGATCAGTTGACTTCATCTTCGGCAATGCCCTTTCTCTCTATGAGGTAAATTAACATGCTCACTTCGAATACCTCATAGTTGTCCTCTGCATCTAGCGTATTCTAGAGCATTGTCCAAAGTTTATACATAGCAATTTTAGATTGGTCCTTGCTCTAACAAGATGTGATGTTTAGGGTTGCCATGTGCACGCAATAGCGGATAAGCTAGGAGCAGTGACGGCACAGGGAAGGAGTAGTGTGCTAGAGGACACAGGATTCTCGTTCGTAAAGTGTAAGGTGACAGGGACAGGAGTTTTGTACCTTGGGAGAGCATGGGGTCCTTTCTCAAGAGTCGTCTTTGCTTATACCTATATGGACAACATCATCCTTCCTAAAGGCTGGTATAATTGGGGTGACCCTTCTCGTGAGATGTACGTTTACTTTCACTCCTCTTATTTTGGCCTCATTACTAGCTAAAGTAGTCGGCGTAACTCTGACTCAACAAGCTTTAGAGAACATTGATATAAATACTTGATTATTATAATTGTACAACACATTTCAAGTCAACTTTAGAAACCGAAATTGGAAAAAGAGATACGAACTTCGACTGAAAGGCTTGTTTCATCTATTACAGAGTTCTAGGTCCCACCACTACACATTTCAGACCGACTTCATTTTTGTCTTATTACCCCCAAAAAGTTGCTTTTAATAGTTTTATACTTTGTGTACGCGCGTGCATTCGTATAGATATATTGATCGCTTAATTAAAGCCAATTAACGTAGGCGTGGATGGTCTCTTC
>CM051382.1:17227790-17277790 GCA_028015245.1 Cardamine occulta | reverse complement strand
TAGTGTTCCAAAACGTATAAATAGAAAAAGATGTGAATAATAACTTAAAAAAGAAAAAAATTGTGCAGGACGGTGTTCTATGGGCAGTACAAGTGCACAGGAGCAGGAGCAAACTATGGAGGGAGGGTGGCTTGGGCAAGAGAGCTCACTGACGAAGAAGCTAAGCCTTTTATATCTCTTACCTTCATCGACGGCTCTGAATGGATCAGACTCTAACTATTACACTTTTTTTTCTTCTTTTCCAACTAATTAATCATGTACATTTTCCCATTGATCAAATAAAAATTAACTTTTTTTTTTGAACATTTCACATACTTTATGCACAACTCATTCAAATGATCTGACGCCCATTCTACAGCCAAAACATTGCCGACCAAGTCCCATCTTCCCACACTTTCCACTTAGATATATATATATTCGAAAATTTGCGGTGTGGTCCAATGGATTTTTTTTTTTGTTAAAATGGTTCTATGGGTTTTCCGAAACGAATTTTCAACTGAAAATCTACATTTTATTAAAGAAAAATAGAAACAGTTTTCTAATCTATCAAATTAGAAGGACTACACTTTTTGATTGTTACTATCATCTCTAATGGTTCTGAATTTCTCACCAGCAAAAATTACACCTAAAACTTCTATACATTATCCAACCGCCATTTTTAATATACTAACACCTAACAATAGCACTAAGAGATATTTTATGTTCCATCACGAATGGGTCCCAAAACCAATGATATGGTAATAGATTATGTAAGCTAATCTATATTCTAAGTGAAGATGATATTAAAGTAAAAAAGATTCCTCCGAAGATCAATAATTGCGAAGATCCAAATCCCTCTTTCGGAAACCATCACACACACTCTTAAACAAACAGCAAACAACCAAAAAGCCTCTCCATCGATGTTTACTAAGAAGAAGCTCCATTGATGATGTCAAATCAACAGTTCTCGCCTTCATAATCGCTTCTTTATCTTACTCCTTCTTCTTCCTCTTTTCTTCTTTACCAAAACCTCACTACCACAAGCTCTTCCTCTCCGCTTCCTTCTCCGACAACGCTTCCGTCGCTCTAAACCTCCGTACCCTCACTCGCCGTCCTCATGTAGCTGGTTCTGTGGCCAACGCTGAAGCCACCGCATATGTTCTCTCCTCCTTCACTTCCTTTTCACTCAAATCACTTGTTGTCGCTTACCAAGTATCTTTAACTTACCCAGTTCATCGCTCTCTTGTACTAACACCAACCGAATCGACAAAACCAATCACTTTCTTGCTGGCACAAGAACATGTCGGAGACAATCCTTATGCAGATGAAGTGTTACCTACTTTCCATGGATACGCTAAGTCAGGTAATGTTTCAGGACCAGTGGTTTATGCAAATTACGGGAGAGTAGATGATTTCTTGAGACTCAAGAAAGAGATGGGTGTGTATGTCTCTGGAGCCGTTGTAATTGCGAGGTACGGAAAGATTTACAGAGGAGACATAGTGCAGAACGCATACGAGGCTGGAGCTGTAGGTGCTGTGATCTATACAGATAAGAGAGATTACGGCGGAGATGAGTGGTTTCCGGCAGCTAGGTGGATGCCACCGAGTGGTGTTCAAGTAGGTACTGTTTAACGACTCCTGGATGGGCAAGTGTTGATGGGTGTGAGAGATTATCAGACAAAGCCGTTGAATTGAGTGGCGATGTTCCGCTTATACCTTCGTTGCCTATATCAGCGGCTGATGCTGAAATGATACTGAAGACCATAGATGGAGATGTTTATCCAGTGGGGCCTGGACCTGGGATCTTGAACCTAAGCTACACTGTGAGTTTGTGTTTTAGATGTGTGTTTTTACTTACTCAAGGTTTTAAAATTTGGGTTGGGTTTCAGGGGGAAACAGTTATAGCCCAAATTGAGAATGTTATTGAGTGATTGAAGGAGTAGAAGAGCCTGATAGGTACATTTTCAATTGTATTTGTGGATAGTGTATATATACTAACTTGCTAGGGTTTGTATTGGGATGATTTTGTTAGATATGTGATTCTTGGAAACCATCGAGACGCTTGGACTTTTGGAGCTGTTGATCCGAATAGTGGGACTGCAGTACTTTTGGAGGCGAGTATAAGCTTTCTCCAACATGTATATGCTGAAAAAGGTTTTATATGGTTGCATTGCAATGAGAGATGATGTTGAAACTAATGTAGATTGCACAAAGACTAGATAAGCTGCAGAAAATAGGATGGAAGCCTCGGCGTACGATTATTCTGTGTAACTGGGATGCTGAGGAGTATGGCCTGGTCTCTAGTCGTCTCTCTACCTCGCTTTGTGTATGTGTGTGTTTTGTAATGTCGAAAGTAGCTGAAAGTTTTGGTTTGATGTATTTTGTTCTGTAGATTGGATCAACAGAATGGGAAGAAGAAAACAGATATATGCTTAGTTCGAGAGCAGTGGCCTATTTGAATGTAGACTGTGCGGTATCTGGCCCAGGATTCCATGCCTCTGCGACTCCACAACTCGATGAGGTACTTTAACAAAGCATCTGGGTGGTATATATAAACAGTCTTCTAAGCTAATCTTGAATGGTAAGTGTTAATTGTTTCTGTTGCAAGGACACATAATCAAGAACTTTTATTTAACTCTCTGCAGGTCCGCGATCCAGATAACATAATGCAAACCATCTACGAATCGTGGATAGGATCAAGCAACTCTGGTGTGGTAAGTGAAGAAGACACTAGGTTTGATTATGAACTTTGTCTTATGGTATACTTGGTATGTGAAGATCGGAAGATTAGGGGGCGGAGGATCGGATTACGCACCATTTGTGCAGCATGTTGGCGTTCCAGCAGTAGACATGCTTTTCGGAGGAGGTAAATCTCTAAATCAGCCACTCACACTAACACTACATGAGCCAAACATTATGGTTTGTAGTATAAACACCGAGTTAAAAAGTTTCTAAACAAACATAAATAACAGGCTATCCAGTCTATCACTCAATGTATGATGACTTCACTTGGATGGAAAAATCTGGAGACCCGATGTTTCAGCGACATGTCGCAATGGCTAGTGTTCTTGGTTTGGTCGCTCTTCGGTTAGCAGACGATGAATTCTTACCATTCAACTATACTACCTATGCGTCAGAACTCAAGGTAACTAAACTATTTGATATCTTTCAAAACATATTGCCAGGGAAATTACTGAGCTAAAAGATTGTTGTAATGGTATTAGTCTGCCTGCATAAACAGAAAAGTGCAGAAGATTTGGAGAAGCTAGGCCATAGCATAGATGTTTCTCCGTTAATCAAATCGATCGAAGATCTATCTACAGCTGCAAAAAGGATAAACATAGAGAAAGAGGTAATGGCGTTAGTTTACATTTGACAAAGCTAACAAGTAAAAAAACTGGTTTATTGAGAGTAGCTTTTGAGTGGACTTTGCAGGCAATTAAAGGAGCTCTTAAAGTGAGGGAGCTTAATGACAGATTAATGATGGCTGAAAGAGCTTTAACAGATCGAGATGGACTCTCCGAAAGACCATGGTACAAGCATTTGGTATACGGACCATCAAAGTATGATGACTACGGATCTAAATCATTTCCAGGAGTTGATGATGCAATAGAGAATGCTAAGAAGCTAAACACCAAAGTATCTTGGGAAAATGTTCAACATCAGATTTGGAGAGTCTCTAGAGCTAAGACATGCATCACTTGTCTTAAAAGGCGAATTAAGATGATATCAAGAATTGCTCATATTGGTTCAGCACAATGTGGAAGATTCTATCACAATCATTCAATAAAAATTCAAAATTTGTAATTTTAGAAGCCCAGACAAGTTTGTATGTTTCGAACCTTCCCATTTGTTTCGTTATCTTCTCCCCCTGCTCCGTTCGCCGCTCTATTGCAACCTCCGGTGAGAGCTGGCGAAATTAAAATCAGTCCACATCGTCCTTATCAAGCCCGATGGATATAAAGGCCCATATAAAAGCCCATTAGTAAAGCCCAAAACACAATTAGAAGCTCGTGTTCATGTTTCTTCTATACCAGACTACCACGAATTCAGGAGTCGTGCTCACCGTTCAGTTCAGAACAAACGAAAAGCAGCACAATGATAAACCCCATCACTTTAACCCGGAAAACACCACTTCCGTTCAATTCTCTTGGGTTTTCCGGTAATCATACTACGTATTTCGGTCGAAGGACTCTAACTGTAGCTGGTTTGAGCAGGGCAATTTCGTTTGGGTACAAAAATAGTTCACTGAATTTTGGTCGTAGCTATTGGTCTGGGCGTTCCGGTACTGGGTTTGGGCATATGGGTCGGGTCTCTTCAGTCTCAGGTGGAAGTTCAGGTGGCTCAGGTGGTTCAGGGGGTGGTGGTTCTGGCGGTGGAGGTGAAGGTGAAGGTAGCGGCGGAAACGGAAACAAGTGGTCATTCCTCTCATGGTAAAGCTTCTTTCTTTTTCTTGTCTCTACTCTTTTCTTTTGTAAAGATGTTTCTTTGAAACGCAAATGCGTTGAAGCAGACACTGGAAATTTCCATGGAGTTAAAACATAATTACACTTTGAATGCCTTTTGGTTTGATTTATGTGGTGATTGCTTCAGGTACCTGGCTCTTCTCTCAGATTCTCCTGTTTTGACCAAAGCTGTGACATCAGCACTTCTGACTCTCATTGGAGATTTGATCTGTCAGGTAACTCTCTTAATGATGTGCTTTGAATCTCAGTAGTTTATGTTTGATGTTTAGATTCTCAATTTTCAGGATACTAGCGAGATAGGCTATGTAGTTTATTTCTGTTATTTGCTTCATCGTATTCTTCTGTCTTTGTGGCTATTAAAAAGCAACATTGCTTACTCTTAATATACTTGGTTTCAGCTTGCAATCAATAAGACCTCATCACTGGACAAGAAGAGGACACTCACGTTTACCATCTTGGGCTTAGGGCTAGTCGGTCCAGCATTACATTTCTGGTATTTCCGTGGAACTTTAATCCTCACAACACTCGTAGACAGTGTAAATGCATGTTTTGCATCTATAAATATGCCATTATTTATGTCTATACGTGTTAAATTTTCTATGTGTTGTATTGCTTTCCTTGCATACTCTTATGACACCTGCCAAAGCTTATATTAGTTTTCTGCTCCATTTGATAAATCACTTATGCTTGCTCTCTGAAATCTTGCTACTCCATTAGGTATTTGTATTTGAGCAAAGTGGTGACAGCTTCTGGATTAACAGGCGCGGTTTTGCGGCTTTTACTGGATCAGGTAGCAAATTTGCCTATTTTCCAACCAACAATTCTCTTCCCATCTTGCTTCCTCTGTGTAAACACCAATTGTGTTCTTCTTTTTGCAGTTTGTTTTTGCTCCTGTTTTTGTTGGAGTTTTCTTATCAGCAGTCGTGACACTTGAAGGAAAACCATCAAATGTCATACCAAAGCTACAGCAGGTTAGATTAAAAGCTATTCAAACTTTTTATTTCCAGGAGAATGTTTATCGTATGGTGCAGGAGCCTAAATTTGATACTTTGTATCTTTTATTCTAACTGAATCCATGAATTGGTGTTTGCACATTGCGTAGGAGTGGACTGGCGCAGTGCTAGCAAATTGGCAGCTATGGATACCATTTCAGTTTCTTAACTTCAGATTTGTTCCACAGAACTTCCAGGTTTGATACTAAACTCTTTGACTACATCATCATTGATGGGCTTAGCAAGATTTTTCATGTTACCCACCATTCTATGTAAAGTTTGTTTGATGGCTCTTAAGGATGAATCAATCAATGTCTTATATTTGAATTAAAGGTACTTGCTTCGAACATAGTGGCTTTGGCGTGGAATGTGATTTTATCATTCAAAGCTCACAAAGAAGTTGCTCCAAAATAAGCAACTACAGGTGTTGTTGGGATTGTAATCGGCAGAGTTTTGGGGCAGCGTTCTTGTCTGCTGATGCATATGTTTGGTGTTTCAAAACAAAATTTTGGGACGCTGCACTTTGACATTTCATTAATGTAGGAACAAGCTTGTTTTAAGCACTTTTAACCGAGCTGATTTACAGTTTCCACATTCATAAAAAAAAAAAGTCAAAGAATTGTGAATTGATAGTTATACTTCATATTAGAAGTTAAAAAATCGCAGGTTTCTGTTTCTTTTAAACTTCAAGGGGAAAATTTTAAGATTCACCGGAATAATCACCGATCCTTGACAGAAAAAAATATATTAAAGTTTCAAACAGCTACAATAATGGTTTAAGGCATTCGATGTATATGATTAAAAAGCAAATGAACACAATTCCGATTGTGTTTTCGTTCTTCTTATCTTATTTTAGCTGTCGTCTTCACTTCCTCTCAACCCACAAGGTTTGTTTGACGATCACATCCCAATTTTCTTTTGATACTTTGTAATCTGGTTGAGGAAGATCCATGTCATCTGCCAAAGGAAAACCCGATCGACAATCTCAGAGAAAAGCCCGAAGTGAATCGTAGAATAGCATTGGAGAAAAGGGAGAAAAGAGTTATTATACCATGACGTGCGGAGCGATCCTGACACAGTAAACAGGGAAACCTGTGTAGAATTTCAGAGGTCCTCCTGCTTTTAAGGTTTTCATCGCACAGTCGAGCGAACCTGTGTACGGATATTTTCCTTGAGCATCCGGTTGCATTTTCTGAATCTGAGTTTTGACATAGTCAAATGGCAGACTGCAAGCCGCAGCACAGAATCCTGAAACAGCACTTGCTCCTGCAAAAGGGAACACAACCACCAAACTCAGAGATCTATTTACCCATATACCATATAGCCATGTAAACCACAAGACAAAACTGACAAGCTTTTCTTGTTAAGTCTACTGCAGAACTATTGTAACTAGCCTAGGGACTAAGGACAATGCATTGGGATCAATTCTGGATTGGTAAAGGATCTGGATTTGAGCAATATTCGAAACTGACTACTCTTACTAATCAAGTATTTTTCTGTTGGATCCTTGACTCTAACTGCTATCTACATTTATTAAAGGCATAGTTCTGTTCACAGAAAAAATATGAGAAACATGGAAGAACAGCTTACCTACGACTGTAGATGTCTCCCCCAAACCAAGATTATCTCTCATGTATTCAGCACTTTGATCATAAGATGCAAGCATTCCCATGTTCAAAGCCATGGCTCTGACCACAGTAGGCCCACAACCTTTCCAAAGTGCTAGAACTCCTTCATCAGCACTAATACGGTAAAGCGCATGGAAGGCATTGGTATAATTCCTACGCTGGGCTAATGGCAAAGTATTATCAGCTTGCATTCTGATAAGTGCTAGATCGGCTGGACTACCAACACAAGCACCAATTGCACCAGCTGTCAGACCACATAGAGCCTTCTGATACAGAGGTAGTGGCTTCCCTTCGTTAGCTAAACTTGCTTTTGCAGTCAGCATCCTAATAACTCATAACAACACTCTTTAATGAGAACAACAAAGGAGAAAGGATGATTTGATCCATAACTATAAGTTAATAAAAATTATTCACTTGGATTGGCTCAAGGTAACCCACAAATGATTAACTTACTTGAATGATCCAAGACGGGCTGTGGTGTAAGTTGCTTGCCTCAGCAAACCAGCAGATAACCCCTGTTGTAAAAAATTAACATCAAATAAGCTCAGGAAACATCTTCATAGCAGAAATGGGATACAACTAATGTTGCAGTTAGCAAGACAGAGAAAAGACTGTTAGATATGAAACCAATGGAGACAAAATAACAAAATGAAAATTTAAGAAACTGTTCATGAACATCAACACCAGAATATTAGTAGATGCATCAAGTGAGATCTAATTTAAATCCAGAAAATAATCTAATACCTTGTAGAAGGCACCGAAACCTTCATTCTTCAACATGTTAGTGGTCACACTGACTGCAGATCCCTGACCTAGTTGAATCCTCACCTTCACCACCATAAACAAAGCATTACTTCATTAGAATCACATCATTTCAAAATCTCACGAACACAGACTAAAAGTTGTACATTGTGATACATCTAAGTCCGCAATTCTAATCAAAATCCAGATCTGAGTTCCTCAAAACATATCAAATGCAACAATTAACACACAAACGAATCCAAATATGTACCGAGAAATTAAATCTGATTACAATCCCATATAAAACAACAGATCTGAGAGATAAAATCCCTAGACTCGGATCTGATGAACAACACATTTACAAATTTCGCGGATAATCAAAAATCAGCAAATCAAGCAAGAATTCAACAAACAACGAGCTTCAACATGAATCTTCTGATACAGAAAAAAAACGTGTATCCGAAAACATTAACATACCTTGATCATATCAATCGGCTGGATGACGCAAGTTGCGAGCATACCAGAGGCACCGCCATTGATGAAGGGCTTCGCAGTAGTCCAGACACTAGGTAGAGCTATCTTCTCCTCCGCCATCTCTTGTTCTCGCACGGACTCAAAACGCAAAAATGAAGAAGAGATTCGGCGGAGAAAGAGAAAAAGGAGAAAGAAAAACTCGCTTGGTGGAGAGGAGATGTAGAAGTGAAGCTTGTGGCCTTTATATATCAACAGTGCCCAACTGAACTAAACAGCACCAAACCCTTAATTTTTTTCTTTTTTTCTTTTTTCTTTTTGTTTGAGATCTGATCTAAACATATTTTTTCTATCCTCTAAAAATTTATTAATATGGACTTCGCTTTTCAGATTTACGTAATCCTAAAGTATTTATTAGAGTTAATTTATTACGAGTTCATTTGAATCTCGTTTCGAAATTTAACCTGTTTTTTTCAACCAAAAATTCGTCCATTTCTAATATTTTTAGTGACGAAGTTGAAATTGGTGAGTATTTTGATATTTTTGTATGGTCCAATCGAATTTTTTTATTTTCGAATTGATCTTCCGTAGTTGAATTTATTTGTCAACCGTTTTTTGGCATTTTTAACCCCTTTGTAAACTAGTGGACCAGAGAGAGTTGTATTCTGATGCAAATTGCATAAATACTGATGGTTGATGCCACACTTATATAAGAGATGATTTAGCCTAAGGCCCACGATCGGCCTTTTTGTTTTAAAATGGTCGATGACGATGAGGCTTTACTTCTCTTATGTCCTTTTTCGAGTCCCATCATTTGGTTTGCCGTAATCATTTGTGTTCGTTACAATTTGTTGAATCTCAAAGATGTAGTAACTTGGAAGACAACGCATATGGAGACGTTTTCACGTTGACAGATATTGGTGCTCAATTTGGAATTGGTATTATGATAGATGTGGAGTCAGTGATGTATCATGTATGCATATAATTGTTTATAATGTGTCATGTGTGTTGCGGTTTCTTCTGAAATCATAGATTTTCAACTTTAAACCTATAAAAAATAATGGAAAAATACTTGTGTGCATTATATATTAAATTAGAGTAATTCTAACATGTCCTTTCGAGATATATAAAGATGGGATCAATCCAACATTTTAACATGTCCTTTCGAAATGAAGATGGAAATCTAGAGGGCACCATCTGGGAAATACTACTACAAAACAGTCTTTTATAAAGTGATAGTTTTTCCATTAAATTAATCTTGGCCTCTAATCAATTTTAAATATCATCATGAGATATCAACTCATGCATGTCTATTATATATTTCTATTAGATACAACTCCTATTATGACGTGTAACACATTCTAATAGTGAAATTGTTGTGAGTTAGCGTTGGAGACAAATCGTGTAGTTTACACGGTCAAAGATCAAGGCGTATGATTCTAATCACAAAAATTGCTCCTCTTTATTCTCATTGACAACTTTGTGGTTAATTATGGTGGCTGAAGGTTTCATTGTTTTAGCATTAATACGTTATAAATTGCATATTAGTTTTTTCTATATGATTTTTTTTTGTAGAGACTTTACAACCACTGAACCACTCAGTTGAATGTTTCGAATATGAAATTTGTTGGTATAGTTATGCCACGATAATAATATTTCTGCTGTTTGAACAACCTGAATTATTAGGTTTGGTTTTTTCAAATATCATTGAAAAAGTCTTGGTAGCAACTCATGTTGGAATGTTTGTGTCCATTAAGATAGAATTGGTTTGATCCCCAATTGCCCATGCATAAAAATGTGCTGTGTTAATGACTTGCTGTCTACCAAGGGCGGCTATTGGCAAGCACAAGAGGGGAAAATACTCAGGGTCCAAAATTTTTAAATTCTTTGGTAAATATGTTCAAAGGACTACTTTAAACGCCATTTTTCATATTCTACAATGGTTTTTCCATTCTGTTGTAGAAAGACAATATAAATAATATATATCTTCAATCAATTTGTTAATTTCCTCTTTTTAGCACACAAACAACTATATTTGATCAAACAAGAAAACAACAATTTCTTTCTTCGTCGATTTAATTTTCTTATAGTTCTTTTTTCCAAATCAAACCCACACAAATTTTTAGAAATACAGTAAAACTTCTATAAATTTATAATATTATGATCAATATATTTTTATGATATTTTATTAATTTATTGAGGTTATTAATTTATAGAAGTGATATTTGGGTCAAAATAACAATTTAGGACTGGAACAAATTATTAATTTAGCGAGGTATTAATGAATCGAATATTAATTTATAGAGGTTTAACTATAGATGTTCTTATAGTAAGAATAGATGTGGAAAGTTTAATTGATGCTTTGCTTCTTGCAATATTAGGAGGATAATGTTGTTCACTAAGAAATAAAATTAGATATTCTGGTTACTTTGGTACTGGTTATTATGAAATGTAAATGTCGGTATATATTTTATTAAAAATTAGTATGAAAAGGGCCAAATTTTTATGATTTGCACAAAGACTCCAAATTTATCGAGCCACCCCTGTGTCAACTACATACAAAAGATCCTCTACACGTAGAGCCCGTGGCTTTGAAAACTAATAGGGACCGTAGTAGTTTAATAAACTAAAGATTTAGAAATTCTTTTAATCGTTAACGAGGATCTAAGTTTCTTTCGAAAGTGCTCACAAAAGTTTGAAACTAATTGAAAATATATAATAGAATAATTTTTTAGTATGAAAAAGTGAAAATAAAGTTTAAACATTAGAAAATCTAATTCGGATCTCAAGTGCTTAGCTATTTTTAGAGAAAATAAGATATCATTTATTTTGAATTGTGTGTTTTCAAACATTTAAAACTAGTTCATCCTGAACTTTATTATATTATCATGTGTGTTTTGTTGATTTTGATTTTTATTTGACAAATGATGTGTAGCAGTACCACAATATATTCTTTCTTCCAAAATTTGTTTGGCACATTAAGTTAAAAAATGAAGTAGGTGAATATGAAATATGCATACTGTATTACTTATTCAGTAAAATTTATAAAAATAATGTGATTAGATACAAATTAAAATGATCAATCATTATAGCATAATAAATGATATTCTCATTTTACACCAAGAAAATCTACATTGAACCGAGTCGATACCAAAACTTAACCAACGATCCTAAACCCAATTGACGTAAACCAGTCCGGTTACATGTATCCGCTTAAGATATTTTTGCCAGCCACATTTGATAAAACAGTTTCATGAACTGGAATCGTGTGGGCAATATTGTCAAATCAATTCATTTTCGGACAAAAGGGAAGCCGTGGGACCCAAGGCAGGCTGTCACAAATTGGCGGACCCCAACCAATTATCAAATCCCATTCAATAAATATAAACCTAATGAAGAAAAAAGCAAAAAAAGAAGATCTCGCTCACCGCCTCATTTCCTCGATCTCCGTTCTCAATCTCCCTCCGTCGCAGAGCTTCGAATTAGGGTTTTCGTGAGAAGAAGAAGATGAGGGAAATCATAAGCATTCATATCGGACAAGCTGGGATTCAGGTCGGTAATTCCTGCTGGGAGCTTTACTGTCTCGAACATGGAATCCAGCCCGATGGAATGATGCCGAGGTAATATAACCTAATCGCCATTTCTATTTTGTCTCTGTGGATCGAAGGTTTTTGAGAGACGAACAAGGTTCTTCTTTTGCTTCATTTTGCAGTGATACTACAGTTGGTGTAGCGCACGATGCGTTTAACACTTTCTTCAGCGAGACTGGTGCTGGGAAGCATGTTCCTAGGGCTGTGTTTGTTGATCTTGAGCCTACTGTTATTGATGAAGTTCGTACTGGTACTTACCGCCAACTTTTCCATCCAGAGCAGCTCATTTCTGGTAAAGAAGATGCTGCTAACAACTTCGCCAGAGGCCATTACACTGGTAAGAATCCATTTCCTGCCATTACCTGGTTCTCCAGATTTGTTAAGGCTCTTCAAATGTGTCCTTAATCTTGGGCTATTTTAAAATGCTTCTTGTGATTGCAGTTGGAAAGGAAATTGTGGACCTTTGCCTTGACCGTGTGAGGAAATTAGCCGACAACTGTACTGGCTTACAAGGGTTTTTGGTGTTCAATGCTGTTGGTGGTGGTACTGGTTCTGGACTTGGATCTCTGTTGTTGGAACGTTTGTCTGTAGACTATGGAAAGAAGTCTAAGCTTGGATTCACCATATACCCTTCTCCTCAGGTACTGATTGTTTGCTAGAAACTGTACTAAGAACTCGTTACATTTCATGTTTGTATCCGTGAGATGGTATGAATCTTGGTTTTTAATGTATTGCCTGTTAAATCTCAGGTTTCTACTGCTGTTGTAGAGCCTTACAACAGTGTTCTCTCAACGCATTCCCTACTTGAGCACACTGATGTAGCTGTCCTCTTGGATAATGAAGCTATCTATGATATTTGCCGCAGATCTCTAGATATCGAAAGGCCTACCTACACAAACTTAAACAGGTTGATATCACAGATCATATCCTCATTGACTACTTCATTGAGGTTTGATGGAGCAATCAATGTGGATATCACTGAGTTCCAAACCAATCTTGTCCCGTATCCCCGTATCCATTTCATGCTTTCATCCTATGCACCAGTCATCTCAGCTGCAAAGGCTTACCATGAACAGTTATCAGTCCCTGAGATCACTAATGCCGTCTTTGAGCCAGCTAGCATGATGGCTAAGTGTGACCCGAGGCACGGAAAGTACATGGCCTGTTGTTTGATGTACCGTGGAGATGTTGTTCCTAAAGATGTTAATGCTGCTGTTGGTACTATCAAGACAAAGAGGACTGTTCAGTTTGTTGACTGGTATGATTTAAATGGAACTAGTTGTTATTGTTTCTACCTTCATGTTGTTTTTATTTACACTTCTTTGCCATGGGTTTTGTTTTGCAGGTGCCCAACTGGGTTCAAATGTGGAATCAACTACCAACCACCAACAGTTGTTCCGGGAGGTGACCTTGCCAAGGTTCAGAGAGCTGTATGTATGATCAGCAACAACACAGCAGTTGCAGAGGTGTTCTCAAGGATCGACCACAAGTTTGATCTTATGTATGCAAAGAGGGCATTTGTGCACTGGTACGTTGGTGAAGGAATGGAGGAAGGCGAGTTCTCTGAGGCACGTGAAGACTTGGCTGCATTGGAGAAAGATTACGAAGAAGTGGGTGCTGAAGGTGGAGATGACGAAGAAGATGAAGGGGAAGACTATTGACACCTTTTCTCAAGCAATGTGCAAGCAAAACGTTCATTCCTTTTTTCTGTTTCTACTTATGATTTTTGTTGATTACATGTTTGTTTTAATCTTGTACAATCTCCGTTGCACTTTCTCCGCCTTTCTGTTTCATCTCGGTTGGATACATTTTCATTGGTAGAGCGACCATTGGGAGTTTCGAGTTCATTATTAAGCTTTTGTTGTACCAAACCTTCAGTATTTTCTTTCAATGTCCATTTTTATCTTTAGGTACGATCTTGTTTATCTTGACTTTGTAGAGATGTGTTCTACTTTACATTCATGGGTCCAAAATAGCATGAATTGTTCAGGAAAAGTAAGATTGGATCTTCTAGGGCAGAAGAGTAGGGAGAGTGAAGAGAGATTCCAAATGAGGTTAGTAGGATCGGAAATGACAGTCTAGAGAATTGTATCTTCCGAGCTCGTAAACTCGGTGGTGTAGATCTTGCCTCTTGGGCGATTTGCCTTTCCACTTGCAGTTACATATACTTTTTCTATGTAACTCTCTCCCACAGTGCTAGTAAGCTTTTAATGTTTCAGTTTTGGCATTATGTAGCCTTTGATCAATTTGTAGGCATTGTAGATATAGTTTGTAACTTTCTCCCACATTAAGTGCACGCACCAATAACTTTCGAGCATTTCCCATCATGTCTTTTTCCACTAGTTGGACCGTCACATCATCTCGCCGATGACTTGCAGCCAGATTCACATTCATTTAACTAGCAACATCACGAACCGCATCTTTGCCGATGCCGAAGTGCAACTTCAACAACCGCTAAGCGGAAATGACTAAATGACAGAAAAAAAAAAACATTTTCAAATGGTTAAGATTTTGATTAGTGGTGGGTCATTGGAGTCATTCTTTCTATATAATTTCCATGAAGAGTCAAAAGTTATTGAGGCTCACGTATACGAAGACTTTTCAAAAGACATAACTAAGATAAGACAACGATACTATTTTAACCTTGCCCAACAAGGTATATATCACTTTCCAACAAAGAGGCGTGTCCAAAGAAGATTCACTGACTTCCTTCATCATCCCCTTATAAAGACTCAAAAACATTATTTGTAAAACCAAAAAAAAAGAAAACATCATCTGATACTCGACATTTGAGTCTTCAAAACTCCCAAACATGTCTCTCTTCACGTCCTTGTTCGATTGCTTTGTTACAAAATCCGGTTCACAGATTAGCTCAACCGACACCAACTTGGAAGTCTTGTCCTTGAAGAAAACGAAAAGCAAAACTGAGTCCTCGAGAAGTCCGATCATCGTCTCTTATTTTCCCGTATGTTCCAACCGTTCTCGTTTGTAGGAAAAAGAAAGGATAAGAATTGAGATTTTGTAACGTGAGAAGGCTGATGACACGACCAAGAACGGATACGATGCTGATGCGACTGATCATTCCAATTTCATTTTTTTTGTCCCTCTTATTCGTTTGACTACGTAATAGACCATTCAAGGAATCTGCTTATGGTCACACTTTTGTAATGATTTTCTTTGGGTAATTACATTTACATTTATATTATCGAATTAATACCACAATAAAATAATCCCAAAAAACGTCTTTGTTCCATCTTTAATTGTGATTAGCGATGGGTTTAGGACAACTCACATATATATTAGCTCAAAACCCACGTTTTAACTTATGTTTGAATGAATGGGCAAAAATACACTAAGCTCGTTCATTATAGATTATACTAATCAAGTAAAAACGATTAACCGCAGTTCTACTAGTTTAGGTTGAACAACTAAACAACTGATCCAGCTGAGTAGTTAAGTTATTCCAACTTAAATCATTTAATGTAGAGCTGATAAGTCCCATTTTTCTAATCATTCCAAAGAATCATACACTAGATCGTAACATAAGCCCCATTCGTCCAAAAACATTCAAACCTTGATTTCAAATTTGAAGACACATTTATTACGGTAGGAATTTATGTAAGTTATTTTACAAACAACATTAAAAGAGAATCAAAATCTTATAGTAACATATATACAGCCTTACATACAAGATAATAATGATCTGTTTACACAATATCCTGAATTCCTAATATAGAATTGATTAACTAAGAATTAAACCAATAAATCATAATCAAAAACAACTAAAAATCCGGTACGATACTAACCGGGTTTAAAATAAGAGAAGAGCCAGATCTAGATCCAGATCGAATCTCATGTATTTTGTCGATCACAGCCCCAAAGGCAGGCTGTCACAAAAATTGGCGGACCCCAACCAATTATCGAATTCAATTCAATAAATATTCATTTCCTTCCCCCAAAAATAATGAAAAAAACAAGATCTCACTCACCGCTCTCATTTCCCTCATTTCGAAGACGAAGAAGAAGATCGCTCGAATTAGGGTTACATTTCTGAGAAGAAGAAGATGAGGGAGATCATAAGCATTCATATCGGACAAGCTGGGATCCAAGTCGGAAATTCCTGCTGGGAGCTTTACTGTCTCGAACATGGAATCCAGCCCGATGGGATGATGCCGAGGTATGTATCTATATATATATACCTAATCGCGTTTTCGATTTGTTGTTTCTGTGAATCGGAGTTTTTTTTTTTTGTTGAGATATGAATCTTGTGCTTCGTTTTGCAGTGATACTACAGTTGGTGTAGCGCACGATGCGTTTAACACTTTCTTTAGCGAGACTGGTGCTGGGAAGCATGTTCCTAGGGCTGTGTTTGTTGATCTTGAGCCTACTGTTATTGATGAAGTTCGTACTGGTACTTACCGCCAACTTTTCCATCCAGAGCAGCTCATTTCTGGTAAAGAAGACGCTGCTAACAACTTTGCTAGAGGACATTACACTGGTGAGAATCCATTTCCTGCTTCTTTAAACTTTTTAGGGTTCTTCAAATGTGTCATTATTCTTGTATAATTGTAGTTGAAAATGGTTCTTGATCTTGTGTGATTGCAGTTGGGAAGGAAATTGTGGATCTCTGCCTTGACCGTGTGAGGAAATTAGCCGATAACTGTACTGGCTTGCAAGGGTTTTTGGTGTTCAATGCTGTTGGTGGTGGTACTGGTTCTGGACTTGGATCTCTGTTGTTGGAACGTTTGTCTGTAGACTATGGAAAGAAGTCTAAGCTTGGATTCACTATATACCCTTCTCCTCAGGTACCAACTTATTAGCAGAGAAAGTTTTTGCTAGAAAATGGAATAATAACTCATTGCGTCACATGTTTCTTTAGTGGTCGTCTCTTTGATATAGTATGCATCTTTGTTTTAATGTATTGCCTTTTGCTCTCAGGTTTCTACTGCTGTTGTGGAGCCTTACAACAGTGTTCTCTCAACGCATTCCCTACTTGAGCACACTGATGTAGCTGTCCTCTTGGATAATGAAGCCATCTATGACATTTGCCGCAGATCCTTAGATATCGAGAGGCCTACTTACACAAACTTAAACAGGTTGATATCACAGATCATATCCTCATTGACTACTTCATTGAGGTTTGATGGAGCAATCAATGTGGATATCACTGAGTTCCAGACCAATCTTGTCCCGTATCCCCGTATCCATTTCATGCTCTCATCTTATGCACCAGTCATCTCAGCAGCAAAGGCCTACCATGAGCAGTTATCAGTCCCTGAGATCACTAATGCCGTGTTTGAGCCAGCTAGCATGATGGCAAAGTGTGACCCGAGGCATGGAAAGTACATGGCCTGTTGTTTGATGTACCGTGGAGATGTTGTTCCTAAAGATGTTAATGCTGCTGTTGGTACTATCAAGACAAAGAGGACTGTTCAGTTTGTTGACTGGTATGATCTAAAAAATAAATTTGTTACTATTGTGTCTTCGTGTATTTTTATTTTTTTATAAACAATTATTTGACATGGGTTTTGTTTTGCAGGTGCCCAACTGGGTTCAAATGTGGAATCAACTACCAACCACCAACAGTTGTGCCGGGAGGTGACCTCGCTAAGGTTCAAAGAGCTGTATGCATGATCAGCAATAACACAGCGGTTGCAGAGGTGTTCTCAAGGATCGACCACAAGTTTGATCTTATGTATGCAAAGAGGGCTTTTGTACATTGGTACGTTGGTGAAGGAATGGAGGAAGGTGAATTCTCAGAGGCACGTGAAGACTTGGCTGCACTGGAGAAAGATTATGAAGAAGTGGGTGCTGAAGGTGGAGACGATGAAGAAGATGAAGGTGAAGACTACTGACACCTTTTCTCAAGAAATTTGCAACCAAAAAGTTTTTTTTTTTTTTTTTTCGTTTTTATGTTTTCACATATGATTCTTGTTGATTATATGTTGGTTTTAATCCTGTACAATATCCGTTGGACATCCTCCGCCTTCCTGTTTTCTCTCGGTTCGATACATTTTCATTGGTAGAGCAACCATTGGGGAAGTTCCCGAGTTCATTATCAAGCTTTTGTTGTACCAAACCTTCATTATCTTCTTACAATGTCCATTTTCCCTTTAGGTACAATCTTGTCTATTAGGACTATGTAGAGATGAGTTCTACTTTACATTCATGGATCATGGATCCAAAATTACATGAATTGATCAGGAAAAGTCAAATGGAATCACGTAGGGCAGAAGAGTTGAGAGAGTGAAGGAAGATCCCAAATGGGGTCGGTAGGATCGAAAATGGCATATTCTGCATTCATGTTGTCAGAGTAACTGTTAGCTCCATTCATTGCATATAGGGATGCAGATATCTGTCTTTCGATTTCAGCTAGACCCAAATGGTTATCGGTTGAGTTTGGATCGTTGAGATGTTCATGCGTTTCTTCACCTCCCTGAGCGAAAGGAACTTGATGGTTGTATCCAGAGAAAAGGGGCCACGAGTAAGAATGCTGGTGACCGTCGGTTTCTGGTTGTCCAATGACCAATGAATCTGGGCGGTACACGTTATTGAGTGGCATAACCGTGGTGGTGGTGGGAGTAGGGGTGGTGAGACTAGTAACAGGCGAAGTGTAGTTGATGTTGCATTCGGAAAAAGAAGAGACCGGTTTGTTTTGTTGTTGTTGTTGTTTCATGCTCTGCTTCTGGTGAAGGAGATTTCTGATCTTCAAAGACAATTGTGAGTTGTTTGGAAAATGGTTTGCGAAATTGGTGCGAGTATTGGAGCCACGTAGGAGACAGGCAGCTTCGTCGTAGGCTCGAGCAGCTTCTTCTGCAGTCTCAAAGGTTCCAAGCCACATTCGTATCTTTTGTGTCGTGTCTTTGATCTCTGCCACCCATTTTCCTGAAGGCCTTTGCCTAACTCCTACGAACTTGGTCTTGTTGCCTTTGCTCTTCTCCTTGGTTTTCTGCTTTTGAGTTGTTTGATGTTCCATTTTTTTTGTATAAATCTGAATATAGACGTAGAAGAATATATACTTATTTATAGGTATTCACATAAGTTAGGTTTTTTCATTTTGTGCTCGTTTGGGGTGAAGTCTTAGTGGGTTCCTCGTCTTGCAGAAGACTTGTTCTTGTTAGTTGAGTGATGAAATGAATATGAATTTTATAACCAAGGGATTTGAGTATTCTTGAGAATCATTCAGAAGTTTTATGTGGATACCATGTATTAATGGCGTGCGCACCATTTTCTTGTTTTCTTAATACAAAAAGTATGTACAAAAGCCAATGTGATGTGTTTGTTTCTCAGCTTGAGATTGGGAATATTTAATTCAACAAACCATAGTTAATTAAGACTTAAGTAAGCTTAATGTTTTACAGGGAGGCCTCAATAAAAAAATAAGAGATTTTAAAATGCAAAGCCGACCAATATATACTTTAAAACTATGATCCGGACAAAATCTTGAAGTTAGTGGGAAACATCTAAAAGATAAGAGAGCTAACAAGATATATCTATATGTATGTCTTAACAATCTTAACATTAAGTAGACAACTATTAACCTCAAAAATGGTGTCTCAAAGATTTTACTTAACTCTACTTGTTTTCTCTGCAACCTTAATCGCAGTTGCTAAAGGAGATAACAACAGAAAGCTATTGACAAGTTACAACTATTCTCCTCCTCCACCCCCAATCTATCGTCCTCCTGTTGCTCCTCCTCCTCCGGTTACTCTTCCTCCTCCTCCTCCTCCTCCTCAAATGCAAGCCAGAGCCTACAAGAGATATCCACCGCCACCACCACCTAAAAATGGAAATGTGTATCTACCACCTCCTTCCGGTAAAACCATTATTGTGGTTCTTGAATAACTAAGAAGCAAGGAAGCGGCCGAAGAGAAGACATTAATTGTCTACCATGTATTTATTTTTACTGATTGATTGTTATCTGAACGAAGTTTTACCTTAATTACGCAATGCCTGTAAACAATAAGAGTGCATTAGTGTTGTCTTAACTTGTGTTTTGACTCTCTCAGTTTCCCGGAATTTCTTCTATTTCTTTTCGCGGTTTTGTAGTGTGAGTGTGTGACTGAAGCTTCTTCGTTCGGTTTGTTTAACCATTTTTTTGGTTGCATTGATTCTTTTTCAAATGTTTATATTTCAAAACTTCTTGACTAAAAATCAATTGTTCTGTTTCGTTACACATTTATCAAAGCACATGTGATGAGTTTTTTTTCCCTTGAGGCTTCAAAGTTTGTTGGGACCGGCAAGAGAAGTTTTTAACAATTTCTTTGACACCTAAGTGACCTAACCATTCAAAGGACTTTCCACAAAATAAGGAAAGAAAGACCAAAGAAATAAGACGTGACCAGAATAGTGAATGTGAACCAAATAAGGAAAATGGAGTTGCTGTATTAGCCAATAAACGGGATCATATTTTGTATTGAAAAAAAGGTCTCCGCAGTTCAAATAATGAAAGAAAGATTTTTGGTAGATACGAAAGTACTTGTCCATTCGGTTGAAAGATATTTTGGAAAATAAGACATGTCAGTTAGGGCCAGAGCTCAAAGCATTGTCCTACTCCTACACAGTCCTAAATAAAACATTGTTCGGAGTTCGGACCTAAGTAACGAAATCTTTAAAACATGCACTTCAGACTAAAACTGTTTGGACTAGAGCATTTTTTGCGATCGTTCAAAAGAATTTGCCAAACTAGAAACAAATGGGAACATATGTTTGATATGATTTGATACATGAACACGTTATGAGTGGGTCCAAACACTTTGTAGTGACCCCTCGTGTCCGGTGCACCAATTCATCCAGAGAGACAACTAAAACATTTACTTAACGTGCTTACTTGCTTTCTGACAAATCTATCGTTCGTATGACAACGAAGCATATAATCAAATAAAAAGACCTTTCTTATTTAGAAAAGGCCAACAGTGTCCAAAAAGAGTACAAAATCAACAATGGCAATGAGAGAAAAGAATCATTCTTCCAAAATTCTCACTTGCATACAAAAAACAAGAACTTCAAAATCAAATCGTTTTGTCATTTTTCCTCGTATAAGCACCAAAACTTCATCCCTGCTCAAACCCAAACCAACACCACCAAACTTGTGTATTTGGCGAATCATTCCCAATTTCCCCAATGACACTCTTTTCACTAACAATTTCATCCTTCCCTTCTAATATACACTTCCTACTATGAAAGATAGGAATTTCATTTTGTAACTTCTGAAGGATGTACCCATGACCCCATCCCCTCCCAAAAAAATTTGATGAAAAAATGCAAAAGAAGACAAATCTTTATAATCACATAAATGCAAAACTGACTGACGCTTTGTGGTGAAAATAGAGCTCACAAGACTGTAAAAATAAACAAAGAGACCAGATTGGAGTGACTTTAGGAGGAAAGCATGGTTTGGAGAGCGAGCTGCTGTTCGGGTTTCAGTGATGACCATGTTGAGGCCAAAGCCGATGGCGGCAGTGTCTGCTGAAGTTGCCTTAATATATTTATCATACGACCTGCTGTCTCTTCTGTCACCACATCTTTCCCTGTAAGCACCTGGACGCCAATTATACACATTGAGTTCTCTATGAATACAGTAACACAACGATTAAGAATGAAATTGTCTCTGAAAACAGTAACTAACAAACCTCGGCAAAAACTATTAAGATTTTTGGAAGATTCTGGTTATTGGGGCCTAGAAGGTCCACATCCTGCCTGCAAGTTTATCATCAATCAAGCGGATTTAGATGGTTTTACAAGGAATGAAACAAGAAAGTAAGAGGTAAATAAATTAGATTTTCCAAACTCATTGCTTTTACCTCTCGACCATTGAGCAGAGCTGATCATTAACCGCTTTGGCTTCAATGACATCATTACTTATAGGCAAACAGTTCAACCATGCAGGAAGTACCTAATAAAACAAAAACAAGTTAACTTGCGATCTTCAAAAAACAACCACATGTATTTGAGCAATGGTGAAACTTTATAATTATTATAAGCTACCTGAGAAGAATCAATACTGTCACGGTGAAATTGGCAGATCTTTCCCACAGCAGATACAGCATTATCATATACCATGGCATTTTCAGATTGCCGAGCATTTGGTAGCTGAATCACAACATTTAATCTTGACAGAGCCTCTGTCGAAACAAAAACGTGTTACTCAACTGCAAAGTATGAATAAAACCCCAAAAAACTACCAGTGGGAAAAGGTGTACCATACCTCCAACAAGAGGCTTGAATACAAGTCCGCCGAACTCAGCACAAACACCAAGCCCATAAACAGCAGCCTGTCGAACTTCTGGGCTCTCATCATTGCAAGCTTCCAGTACGAATGGAAGATACGTATCATAATATCTGCCAAACAAATATCAGGAAAAAACCATATAAAAACACTGAATACTGAAAACATCCAATGTACATGATCCAGTGAATGCAAATCCTTACTTGAAGGCAGCATCACGGCACTGTTCTGCTACATCATCAAAAATGCATATAGCAATCCTTCTCTCTTCAGCTGTTTTATCCCTTCCCTGAACTCAACAAATACACATCCCCAAACCAACAATCAATAACAAAACAGAAAACCCAAGGCCTAAGACTAAAACTGTATCAGAGCCATGCCCGCAGCCACAGATTTAGAAACTATATTCATTCACCTGAACCAGAATTAAAAAAAATTCTACAATTTTTCACTTGTACTATATCAATTCAGTTATATGTTAGGGGATATACGTGCTTCTGGCCATAACAAAAAACCCTAACTGACAAATAAAAACAAAAGATACTCTCTCCACAATATTAAATCCTCCAGCGAATAGAAGACTTAAGTGATAATGGCCACTTACCCACATAGGTGTCAAGTAAGAGGATAATTCATCAAAGAAAGGCAGAAATGAGGCCTTGAATGTCTTAACCAGTGTTCCCAATATTTCTCCGACCTATGTGCAGATAATAATATTTCAAGTACGAAATTAGAAGAGCGTTGAAAATAGTATTTGACAAGGGTGAATCATAGAAAACTAACTTGATCAAAAATTTCTTCCTCTTGCTCATTTTCTTCTTTAATAAGCTCTCCCTCTTCAGCATCAAAGTCTTCAGCAGTGGCCCTCTCTCCTCTCTCTCGCTTTCGACTAGAGCTTGCTGTCATAACTTGCTTTATCTCATCAACTATGGATCTAATTTTCCCTTCATCCAAAAGATTTCCGGAGATCTGGAATACAGTCACAGATCATAAGATACCATTTTTCCAATGTAACGCTACAATTTACTCTAAGAGGTCAATAATAAAAGAACTGACAAAGCAAGCTCTTGTGCCAAACTTTTACCTGCAAGCATTCATTGATAGCTTCCAACATACTCACACAGATTTCTGTATCAGGTTCCTACATATAATCCAAACCACATCAACAAAATTACTCAAAGCCAAAAAGAGAAAAAGAAAACTGAACAAAACACACACTAACTTTATGCAAAGCTTCAAGCATGGCTGGAATAATGTAGTCAGAAAGCTGCTTTAGATAGGATAGATCGCGTCCTTGAGATAAGCCTTTCTCTATTGCCAGCTTGGCTGAGCGCATTAGTTCCGGCATGGCTAAGAAGAAAAATTATCCAATTGATTATAAAATTGTGTTCTAATGATCCCAAGAACGGATTGTAGACAAAACATTTTCTTATATACCTGACACAGCTGCTCTTCTAACTTCTTCGTGAAAATAGAATTTTAGCAGAGGAACCAGTGTAGGTGCAACCTAAAGTATACAAATTCAGTCTACCAAGTCCCAAGAACAACTCCGAGTATTGACAAAAATTTAGAGTTATTTAACCATACTAACCTGATCAATCCATGGAAAGAATCCTTCTTTTAACTCATCAGCATAACAACACAGCATGTTACAAGCCGTGGCCTTTTCTTCTAGGACACTTGTTTTGATCCCTATTCTTTTGTCTCCCAGGATAATAGTCTCCATGCTGCATCAAGATATGGAATTAGCAGAATTAGAACAAATTCATGGATGCTATCGGTTATACAAACAAAACAAAAAAATCTTAAAACATGCCATCTCATAATAGGCACAGAATCTCAGCACTAATAAATATCTCAAGAAAACTAGGGGGAGGCTTCACGTTCAATAACACATTGGAAAGATGGTTGTTCTTAGCAAAGGCATACAAACTAAATAAAAGTAAGGTAAAGAGACATCATAACTATAAGATCAAATGTAAACCTTTCATCATCAGAATCCTCTGCTTCATCTTCTGAATCAGCAGCTGTAATTGTTACATCTGGTTTAAGTTGAGCTGACTGAAGCAAAGGAGGCATCACAACATTCATGTATGGGAGGAAATCTTGACCTAGGCATTTGCAAAGCCTAGCCCATGCCTACAAAAGTAAAGGTAGATGTAAGCAAGTGAACTTACCTATTTACGTCTATAAATGACATAAAGAGCTAGCATGATGTAATCAGAATTCACCTGCAACATGTAACTTGTAATTGGATCGTCTGCCTCCATCTGAGACCCTTGCAATGACATAAGCACTTCCATGACCTGGCATAGACATATGAAATATTTTCATACGACAAATGAATAGAATGAAAATCATCTCAAAAGTTTGAAAGCAGTAACATTTAGTAGAAAAACAAGATTCCTGCATATAGCATCAATTTTGATAGCAAGAGCAAATTAAATTGAACCATGCATATAAACATTACCTGTCTCGCATCATCCCTAAATCTGTCCTTTCCAACTGCCATTCCTACAAGACTGATGCACTCCATGGATTTGGCACGAAGCATCCGCTTCGATTTGTCAGTCGTGTTCATCAAAATAAGTTTGAGATAAGGCATGACAACATCATAGTACTTTTGGAAGTGTTCCTACAAAGTCAGATTATGTTAGATCAAGAATCGCAAGTAAAGAAAACAATAGATGCAACACAATTTCTACCATATACCTGCGATGAATCAGCAACTGAAGCAAGAGCTGTTAAAGCTCCTTCTTGCACCATTTGTTTACCATTCTATAAGAGACACCATTATAATCAAAGTCAATCACTTCAACTCAACGGAATGCAATAGATTTACTCTTTTTAGTTCTTTTTATGTTAAGAAATAAATTTTCACAATAGACTTACTTGTAGAAGCACAAGCAACTTGCTCACTACTCCGTCTAGCTAAGGTGCCAATATTTCAGGTGTACAATTTTCACTGAAGTTAAGTACTGCTGAAGCAGCATGAGCCTACATGTGGTCACAAGGTAATGGTTTAGAAAGTGTCAGGAGATTATATTATCAGATAAACAGGGGATCTAACCTGCACTCGTGGATTCTGGATATCATCCATAGCAGCAGCAAGTGCGGGGAGCACTCTCTCATGATGATGGTTTTGCAAATCTGGACCCAAATCTGTAGACAACTGTCCAATTGCATTTATGGCTGCCCACTTTACGCGAGGATGAGGGCTTTGAAATTGGCTCAAAACCATGGTCACCACTTGCTCTAGATTTTTTATCATCACCTACATCAAAGTTCAAAAAATTCAAGATCAAAACGAAAACTCCAAACTGATGTATGTGTCTTGCAAGTCTTTCCCAAAGAAATCATATCAAAATCAATAAGTATTGAAAATCCAGCTGAAAGCAAAAAACTAAACCTTAAACTCTATTGACAGAAACAATGAAGGGAAAAAGTTTCTTAACACAAGTAATACAGTTGCCATCACTGATAATTTACCTTTGAGCAACCTTCAGCAATCTGAGCAAGCGCAATCAAAGAAGCATGGTGTTTCTGCCACTCAGAGGCAGCCAAGTAAGCAGAAAACTGCTGATATGCAACCGGAACAATGGTGTTCCCTCCCAAAGAAATTGCTAACC
Organism: Cardamine occulta; assembly: GCA_028015245.1. NCBI lineage: Eukaryota > Viridiplantae > Streptophyta > Magnoliopsida > Brassicales > Brassicaceae > Cardamine > Cardamine occulta. Next base: position 17,252,066 of record CM051382.1, on the reverse strand, counting down.
GATCCAAACACTCTTGACCCATGCTGTAGTTGCTAGTCTCGCCAGCATCCTCGTCCTCAGTCTCAGCGCTGTACCAAGCGGGATCATCCTCGATATCCTCGAGCATCTTCATAAGAACCGCAAATAACCTGTCAATAAACTGAGGGAGTTTCCTGACCATCCCAGGGGCACGCTCACGCGCCTCCGCAAGAGTCACCAAAAACTCAATCGCTAAGTGACGAGTACTTTCCTCAAGGGAATCAGCCTCTGCGATCTGAAGCATCGAACCAACTATGTCAAGAAGCTGCCGTCTGAGAAACCGTGGCTCAGTACCAGCCAATTCGATCAAAAGCTCAAGTGCCTCCTGTGCAGTTGCTTCGTTGCCGTTGTTGAGGGATTCGGTCAACGTCCTGATCATCGCAGGCAGAACATCTTGGAATCTATCCCGCTCCGTTGAGTTGGATAGACACTGAACGAAACTAATCACGGCGTTGAGAGCAGCGATTTTGACATCGGAGCTAGCAGAGTCACTGCTCAAGCACTGAAGAAATATGCCATGGAGATGCTTGATGTGAGGAGTCAGAGTCTCCCCAACGTACTGAGACAATTGCGCCAAAATTAAAAACGCCGATTCCTGCAATTTAGGGGAATCTGATGACACGCACTGGAAAACAAACGGAAACAACTCCGGCCATCCGTTCTCCGGTAAGATCCCCGATGCAAGTTCAGAGACTGTATCGCAAATCTTCTTAGAGATCGATTTGGCTTCCTCACGCTGAATACAAGATAGCATCGAAGATTTGAGAGAGGATTGAGTGGCGAGAGAGAGACGCGGCCATAGATACGCATCATCGCGTGTTAGCAACTTCCGGAGAAGTACGGCGGCCATGGCGCGACCTTCTGGATGAGGAGAAAGCTGAAGAAGATGAGCTAGCTTCAAGGCGAGGGTATCTGGATTGCTTTGCTTAGCGAGATTGAATAGAGTCTCGGCGGCGGAACGTTGCTCGTTAGAAGAGGACATGAGGTGGGAGATTAGAGTCTCGAACGGCGCCGAATCGGAGCCAAGGACCATCGCAAGTTGCGCTTGCTGAAGCTGATTCGCCTCGGTAGCCATGGCAGGTGGCGGCGGGAAAAACTAGGGTTAAAAAGCGCAAGCTATCTCTCTCCCTTAGGTTGCGAGTCTAGAGAGAGAGAGTAAGCGGATTGAGGAGGAGCAAAGAGGGATGTGGTTGTGAAGAGATAATTATATTTTTATATTTATTTCCATTTTTCCAACTAGTGTGTATTCTTCGTGATTTGAGGTGGGGTGGGCCGTGGTGCTAATTAATTTAAGGAAAAATAAAAAGCAAGCAATGATATGTCATTAGCTGTATTAAAAGGGTGGATGATGCATAAATTCACATCCAATGTGTGTTCCCATTATTGTAAATTCAAAGTTCAATTTTTTATAATTGTTTACAATATATCTTTTAAAAAAGTTTATATAAAAATGTTCTAAATATTACAATTTACCGTATCACCAAAAACGTGAAAAGTTATAGACTTGTTCGGACAAAAGTTTGTTTATACTATCCATTTAATTCAAAAGACAACAAATAGATGGTAAATTTTGGCTTAATCTATCGATATTAACTAGGTATTTTATCTTTATGCGGTAATAAAAATTTAACAAGAATATCTAATAATCAATAATATTTTCGTTTAAAATATTACAATTTAACGTATATGTTGAAACGTAAAAAGTTATAGAGTTGTTCTGGCAAAAGTTTGTTTGTACATGCATTTAATTCAAAAGACAACAAATAGGTGGCAAATTTTGGCTTAATCTATCGATATTAACTAGGTATTTTATCTCTATGCAGTAATAAAAATTTAACAAAGTTATATCTAATAATCAATAATATTTTTGTTTAAAATATTACAATTTAACGTATATGTTGAAACATGAAAAGTTATAAAGTTGTTATGGCAAAAGTTTGTTTGTATCATGCATTTAATTCAAAAGACAACAAATATGTGGCAAATTTTGACTTAATATATCGATATTAACTAGGTATTTTATCTCTATGCGGTAATAAAAATTTAACAAAGTTATATCTAACAATCAATAAGATTTTTGTTTAAAATATTACAATTTAACATATATGTTGAAACATGAAAAGTTATAGAGTTATTCTGGCAAAAGTTTGTTTGTACCGTGCATTTAATTCAAAAGATAACAAATATGTGGCAAATTTTGGTTTAATCTATCGATATTAACTTGGAATTTTATCCCTATGCGGTGAAATTTTTTTAACAAAAATATCTAATAATCAATAATAGTTTGGCTTCAATTGTTCAAAGTATGTTACTATGTTTGATGCGTTATAATTCAATGTTTGCTTAATTAAAAATAGGGATTTTTTGAAAAATACCATGATTATGTTTCATAATTTGAAAAATACATCTTTCATTTTTTATTTTTTAGAATCTATTTTTACATATATGATATGACCATTTTGCCCTCATTAGATTTACAAGTCATTTATATTTTGAATAGATAAAAATGAATTTTCTAAATTATTATAATTTTTAAAAAGTTTTGAGAAAAATATGTTAAAATTCACTTATAGATAAGTCTCTAGAAATTAACCAGAAAAATAAAATAATATAACTTTACTTAATTATATATTAAAATATGTTTTAATCTTCAAAACACATTATCAATTTTTTAAAATTTAATTTTTATAAAAATTATTATACATCCTTTTAAGATTATTTTAGTAAAACAATATCAGTTTTTTAAAAAACAAATAGAGGAAATCAGGAAAATTTTTATTTTATTCAAATAAGTAAATTAATATATAAATTTATAGAATTTATTTATAATTTATTAATAGATAAATCAATAGATTTTTAAGAGATTTTCTTAGAATTTGTTTCCATATAAAATATTAATTTTTCAAATAAGATCCTTATTTTTTGGGTAAAATAAAATATGTTTTTAATCTTCAAAAACATTAGTGATTTTATTTTTATTAATGTTTTCTAAAAAAATATTATTCAGCTTTTAGAGGGTTGTTTAGTAAAACAAGATCAAATTTGTTTTAAAAAAATAGAGAAAATAAGGAGAAGGTATTTTTCAAATTACAAAACTTAAATAGGGTATTTTCTCAAATTTTCTCTTAAAAATATCTAGTAATCAATAATATTTTTGTTTAAAATATTACAATTTATGTGTATGTTGAAACATAAAAAATTATAGAATTGTTCTGCCAAAAAATTGTTTGTATCATGCATTTAATTAAAAAAAATGGAAAATTTTGGCGCAATTTATCGATATTAATTAGGTATTTTATCCATATGCGGTGATAAAAATTTAACAAAATATATAATAATCAACAATATTTTTGTTTAAAATATTACGAATTAATATGTTTCTTGAATATAGAGTTGTTTTGGAAAAAAATTGTTTGTACCGTACATTTAATTCAAAAAAGATAACAAATATATAAAAAATGGTTTAATCTATCGATATTAACTAGATATTTTATTTCTATGCGGTGATAAAAATTTAACAAAAATATCTAATAATGATTATCTTGAATTTAAATAGAAATATCTGTTATATATTTAATATTTTAAAAATATTTATATAATAATCATAATGTATAGATTATATAATTTTTTTTAATTGTTAGACAATCTATTTCAAAAAAATTCTTGCAAAATGGAATTCATATAGATTATATATTTTCTTTCGTAATCCAAATAGTTGCATTTTCAGGACCTAAACCCCTAATTCCGACAAAATTGTGAGTCGTCGTTGTTCTCTGTTTCCTGTTTTCAACTCCTCGTCTCTCTGCCCATCATCTCCACCACCTACAATCGCTACGACTCCATCTCTTCCTCGGACCACCGCTCCTCTCTTCTCATTGTATCTCTGCTTTCCCGGTAACTTATCCTCTCGCATTAACCTTTATACCACTCTGTCCTCTCTGTATGCAATTTGAGATTTTTATATATTTTTCTTAGGGACCTCTCGAAGCTTCTTAAACCCAATAAGTGAGTTTGATTTTGGACTTTTCTCTCTACTCGTGTGATAGGTTTTGTCGGAACAGTATAATATCCTGAAATTCTTTTGGTCTCTATAAGCTTGAAGAAGTTTTCAACTTTGATTGCCCTGGCCGATCCTTGAGCTATGCTGAGTAGGTTGTCAAGGCGTTGCTACTGCACTTCTGTTCATCGGCCATGGCTGTTTATCGGATTGGGCAATCCTGGGGACAAATACAAAGGGACTAGACACAATGTACCCAATCTTTTTGAGTGATTATGCATTCAAACAATTCTGATCTTGTTTTGTTTATTCTCAAATATTTTAGATGTCTGCTTTTGTTTGGATACGCTGCAGATTGGGTTCGAAATGATTGATGTTTTTGCTGAGTCAGTGGGGATTCAGATGAACCTGGTAAATTTCAAGGCTATAATGGGACAAGGTATGGAGTAATATGAGTTTTTTCCTTTCTCTCGACATAAAACTGTGTGATTTTGATGTTGTATTAAGAGCTTCCAAATTTGTTGTGTCCCCTCTCAGGTTTCGTGGGTGATCTCCCTGTTATTCTGGCAAAGCCGCAAACCTACATGAACCTGAGCGGTGAATCAGTAATCTGCTTCTCCTATTCTTAGTATGAGACTTTTACAAAACTTTGTGTAGACTATAGCATCTAGGCTTATGAAATTGTGAGATTCAGGCTGTGTAGAAAAGTCGATGTACATGTTTATGGTCTCTTTAACCAAACATATTCTTGAACATCATCTACATGTTTCATCCTTTGGTATTTAAACCAAGGTTAGGTTTCCTCTACTTGTTCGAAAGACTTGTTACAGGCCTGATTAGAAGCTTCATGATTGATAGTTTCAATTATAGCAGTATTATAGTTTTGAAGAGATGTATGGTCATTAAAATCTGTTGCTTGCCAAGTGCCCTAATATTCCAATTAATTTAGCTGGATTTACCTATTTTTACTAATGATGTAGCTTCATTTTGTAACTTTTTAGCTTTGGTTGATTGTGTTAGTAACTGTGCCTCTCCTTAAATTGATCAGAGTGGACCTCTCGCGGCTTATTACAAGTTACCTCTCAATCGTGTGCTTGTGGTAATCCTATTACCATTTTCAGCTCAAGGCCTAACCATCCTTACGACTTGTTTCACCGGAAGACACTTAATTCCATTGTTACTGTGGGATTTTGATGATGTAGGTGCATGATGACATGCAATTGCCATGTGGTGTTCTTCGTCTTCAAGAAAAAGGAGGCCATGGATGTCATAACGGGTATGTTTATCCCATTTTCTCTGGTTCTTGCAAAACAACTTTCTGTCGCATGTTTCAGACCATCATGATATGTGAATCAGCATATTGAAAACTCTTATATGTATACTTGTTTTTGGTATCACTGACATTAGTTTATACAGTAATCATCATTCTTGTGTTCTTCTCAGGTTAAAAAGTGTAATGAACCATTTCCGAGACAATAGGGAATTTGCACGGCTACGAATTGGTTAGTTTGGACTTATGTTCCACAAAGCACTTTCTCTCCCTCATGATGATCTTTTGTCCTTAATCGAGATATTATTGTAACTATAATCCAACAATGATCAGGAATCGGAAAGCCTCTGGGACAAATGGACCCAAAGGCGTTCTTGTTGCAGAAGTTCAGTACACCAGCTCTTGAACGGGTAAGTCATAGACTCATAGAGCATTTTGTTGACATTATCACCACTAGGAAATGGATTTATGGCTCCTTGTGTGCTTTGTGTTTCTTTCGGAAAGATGGATGGAGCTTTAGCGGAAGGAGTGGATGCTCTGAAACTGGTATTGTCTAAAGACTTTGGAGAAAGCTGGAGAGTGTTCAATGTGGAACAAAAGTACAAACACTTAAGACAACACAATAATAGCTGCGTGACCCAAATTCTCTCATCAGATCATTTTCATCAAAGATGAGTTCGATAAAGGGAGAGTGGCTTTTCTAGTTTTTTAGATACCGAATTGTGTTTGTCAAGTCATGTATATACTTCTCATTTTGTGCATGTCCCTTGTTCGAATTTTGTCTTTCTACTGTATACCTTTAATGGATTTTCAAAAACAACTAGGAATATTCTTTCTAGATTTCAGATTTTTAGTCATTCTTTGTTCATTTCGGACGCATTTCTCGGCCCGATCCATATCCATATTCGTAATTCGTAAACGATTTTATCTGGTGACGGTATTAGCACAAAGTCACAAACTAATGAAAAAAGATTAATTAAATAAAAAAAGAACTGACTTTTGAAATGATTCTTTAGATATTCGAATTCCGAATTTCTCCACCGGCGGCAGAGTAAAATATGCCGACGGGATGCGAGTTTCCGAAGATTCAAGTCTTTGAGAGTGTTCCTTCTACCGCCGACTTTGAGTCTGGCGTCGAGCTGACCAATTTCCCTGCAGTAATTCTTCTGAATACTTCTCTTTCTTTGTCTCCAGCTGAATCTGATTGTCGTCTGATTACGTTATTTGCTTTCTTCTTCTGAAAAGGTTTTTCGAGGATGTGCTAGTCACTGGGATGCCTCTTCTAAGTGGAATCCATTCAACAATGGCCTCGATTATCTGGAGGTGTGTTTTCGAATTCCGTTTCCTTTTCTGGGAATTGAAATGAAGATTGTGTTATCTTATGCGTCAATTGGATTATATGAAGGAACGTGCAGGTTCAGTTGAAGTGGATGCAATGTTTTCGAGGACAGCTCCCATTTTCAATGGTGATATCAGAAGCCATGAGAGGGTAAATACCATTTCTCTTAAATCATGTAGCAGGAGATTAGCTAATTTGAGCTCTAATTGTTTCTGCTTCTTCTTTTAAAACTGTATCCATCACAATATGTTTTTCTTTGTCATTTAGGTATCACTGCCGTTCTCGGATTTTATCAGGCTATGCAAGCAGCATATGAGCAGCAAAGGGGATGATTCCTGTGTTGATGCTAAGTCTGCAGATTTAACTCCTATGCCTGAGGACCATGTACCTGGAAAAATATACCTAGCACAGGTTCAGATTATATTCAGTTTTTCGTCTTTGTGCTTCTCGTGTATATGTTTGCTTTTCACTTAAGATTTTGTGGATCATCTATCATTTCAGAAAATCGATTTTATTTTGAACTTGTGTTGAACGTACTATATACATGGATTTTTGTCTAGTTTCCAATTCTGAATGATGAGAAAGAAGAGAAGGTTCAACTCAAGATTCTGAGGCAAGACATCCAGACAGTATGCATAGTTCTATCAACTCTTGTTTCTATTGGAGCTGCGTATTTGGACTTTCTTAATATTAACTATCTGAATTGATGCAGCCCACACTTTTGGGGGCAAAGTCACTTTCTTCTGTCAACTTTTGGATGAATTCTGCACAAGCTCGATCAAGTACCCACTATGATCCACATCATAACCTTTTATGCGTAGTCTCGGGGCGTAAAAAAGGTTAGCCCATTGTTTTCTTTCGTTTTAAACTGTTAAGAAGTTGTTTCTGTTCTTTTCTGTTTTTAGTGGAATCAAATTGGTAATGTATGGTTCACGTATAAAATAAATTGCTTTACGGAAATTTAGGGCTTGTGGTTTTATAGAATGTTAAGTCAGCTCGTTTGAAGTCAGTTTAAGGTTCATCTGAAATATTGGCAGATTCAATGGTTTAACTATATGTTTTATGCTTTCTTACATCTAAATCAATTTCAACCTTCGAAATCATCAAAAGTTGTCTTGTGGCCCCCTTCTGCCAGTCCCTCGCTCTATCTGATGCCTATATACGGAGAAGCGTCAAACCATAGGTATCATTCTTGTTCTTTCCGTGTAATTTGCTCTGTGGTTACATCCTAAGCAATGAGAACGCTTCAATAACCGCACCTTAGCAGCTATTGCAAACTTATCAACGATTTTTCTATGCCAATGTTTATTTTACTACATTTTTCATTGCATTTTATATTTGCTGTTCATGTAGTTCGGTTGGTCTAGAAAATCCAAATTTATCAGATTATCCAAGAGCAGAGCATTCCTTGAAGCAGTCACAAGAGGTTACTCTTAATGCCGGTGATGGAGTATTCATTCCTGAAGGTTGGTGAGTAAACTCCTATTCTCTCATTAAAGCTCTCCTAGTAGGGTATAGCTTTGCATTTTAGAATAAGCTGAATATTCTAAGATATTGCATCATCTGTCTCAAACTGTTTTCCTAATCACTTGTAGTTATCATCTCCGTGGTATGCCATTTTTCTTCTGGCTAAGCTACTATTGCTAGTTGTTTTAGTTATTCCAATAAACGTATGCAAAAGAAACCTCTCAAGTGTCTCTGCCTGAATAATTGGCATTTCTTTAGTGTATGTGTTTGTATGTAGCTGATGTCATTTAGTATGCATATGCCTAGAGCCTCTGATCTAGATGCTTATTGGCATGAGGTCTTTAGGTTTTAATTCCAGACACAAACAAAGATGCTTGAAATGTCATTTTGGTTAACTCAGAATCATGCTAATGAATGATGTGACACTTGTTTGGTTAGGAGAAGTACCCTGTAAGTATCGAAGCTATGCACTTTACTTAAGCCTCATAGAATTAATGTTAGAAGATTAAGTATCATTTTACTTATGCAGGTTCCATCAGGTGGATAGTGATGAGCTGACTATTGCTGTCAATTTTTGGTGGCAATCAAACATTATGTCTAACATGCCTGAACATATGGATTCATATTATCTGCGGCGGATCACAAGAAGGTCTTGATTACAAATCTTGGATTGTTATACTGAATATCTTTTTGCATTACCATTTTTTTTGTTACCTAACTTCGGTTTCTTTTTCTTGCATGTGCCTGGATCTTGTGTCATATATTAAGATTGATAGACAGAGAAATGGTGTGTAAGTTATTCTGTCTCATCAGTAAATATTGTTGGGGTTATGATATATTTCTTACTCATCCTGATTTGAGTTAAAAGTGTATGTTCGTCTTCTCACCTTTTCTTGTAACATGGATATTGGCAGAGCCTGTTAGTTTCGAAGCCTTCTTCGACTGATTTGAAGCAACAGTCTGAGCATATTGATCAATCTCACATTGGGATGGCAGGTAATTAGACCCTGATGGTGTAAATCCTTAGAAAACCTTCAATTGTTTGTCTGACTTGGCTGGTGTTGGAATGACTGCAGATGGTGGGAATGATAACTCAGGCAATGACAGCACTAAGAAAGGCCTCGGCACATTGCGTGAAAAAATGTCGTTGCATGATCTAGATCCTTCTGCTAGCCAGGCACTTCATGAGCTTATTTCCTTAGTCCATGACCACGTTAATGCTGTTGCTACAAGTAAGGGACTACAGCACACTTCACCCAGTTGTTCAGACCCAGCTTCAGAGAGTGACAACAGCAAGATCCTGGTGAATGTATTGTCTTGTTTAGAAGATGATCGTGTTGCCCATATCCTTTGGAATCTTGAAGCATCCAGACTTCAGGATGTTCTCCTTGCAATGGCAGTAAGTTTACCTAAAATACTATTTTTTCTTTGTGGCCTCATCTCCGGTTATATATAATTTAATGAGATTTTGTTTGCTTCTAGCCCACTTCATTTTTTTGGTCAAAATGGAGAATTGATTTAGTTTTACATGGGATTTTTAAGTGAAAATCCTTTGGATTTATGTGCTCCTATCGTACAACTCATTTCAGCTTTATTTCCCAAGAACCTTAGAAGCGTTAATACTCCACATGCTCTCACCCATTGCTGCGGAAGTTCTAACACAGAAGTTTGATGAGATTGACCAACAGACTGGTGAAGAAGATAGGTTTGCTCTGAAACACTGTTGTGTTTTTTCTTCCACACTTCGAAACAGGAGAGTAACTTGTTATTTGTCTCTTTTTTTTTTTTTTTTTTTTCCTTTCCAATTCGTAGGAACCAATTTTTTAGGGAATTTTATGGTGCCTTTGATGATGAATCAGCTGCGATGGATATAATTTTAAGTAGGAAAGAGGCTTTTGCATTTCAGGTATTTTCTCTAGCATCACTTTGTTGAGTGTGAACCACCATAAACTAAGGAGAGTAATGTTTGGGATCATGCTATTATTTGCATAAACCTGGTTACATGAATCTCTAGCTTCTCTTCATTGAGTGTTAAACAACGTAAGCTCAAAGGAGATAAATGATTTGGCACGCTGATGTTTGCATAAAATCAGTTACATGAATCTACATTGTCAACTCGGATTTTTCCTCTTCTAAATTAAGATGCCTTTGGTGTGAGCATTGATCTAAGCAGTACCAGCGAATTTTATCTGCTGCAGAAAAGACTTTGAACTTTCACATGGACATAAACTTTTATTTACTTTTGTTATACAGGCCTTTAAGAATGTACTAGACAAATATTTGGGGGTCAACATTGCTTCACCAACAACAACCATTTGAAGGATCTTGGACTGTGGTCGTGTGCTGGCCAGATGAATGTGATTGAACAAGAGGCCGCATGCTGCTATTGATATGGGCAAAAGGTCGGGTCGTGTTAGTTGGGAAGCTGATAAAAGTGTTGCTGTTTATATTGGAAGGTCGTGCTCCCTTTGCTCTCATTGCTTTTTCTTCTGCCATCGAATAGGATTCCTAGTTTTTTTCATGATCAATGGCGGAGGTAGCTTTTGACTCTTATAACCAGTAACCCCAGAATTATGAATAGGGAATTAAGGAAATGATGTACGGTTTCCTAATTTGTTAGAAACAGGTCTTGCGAGAAAAGAGTGTCTATTTGATGGAACCCAATTATGAGTTCTTCTTATATCTATACTTCCTATGCATACAATCACCGTTTTGTCATTTGAGAAATATCTCCTGTGACAGTTCATGCACAATTGTGAGCGTTCGTGCAGGTTCACAAGATATGTTTCTGTACAGATGTATAAAAATGTAGAAAGATCAAATGTCTGGACCGATGGACGTATTGGCATTTCAATGTCTGGCAACGAATGATTCAATAAGTGGGTTCACCATCTCTGGCTTCTCATCCTGCAAATTTTACAGAAACATAATACTAATAAGAAAAAAGGTTGCTTGTTGCATTTTCATCTTCAGAGGGAAACAAGAGAGACCTGAGGACAGTGGCCGGCTTCAGGAAGAACAACGAAATCTTCAACCATATCAAAATTGCTATATGCTCGTCCAAGTTGGATCGGCTCCCATGGATCTTTCTCTCCCCATGCAATTAGAACCGGGCACTGCAACAGTTAGGGAACTTAGACTAAGGCTTGGTTTTAACTATGGACAAGGAGAGGACCAGAGTAACGAACCTTGACCAATGGAAGTAAATCCTCTGGAAGTGGTCCACCGGAGTAACAGATGAACTCAAGGAAGACATCAACTGCACCAGGCTCAAGCCCTGGACGTAAAATTGCCTCAACTAATTCATCCGTCACTTGCGAGCTATCATGGTAACACTAATTGCAATTTCACAAAAACAAACTTACCGTAAAGCTCACTACAAAGCATAACAAATCATAAACCCGGCTGAAGTATCAATACCTGGCAAAGAATGCTTTTTATAGTCTCTGGTGTAGCAATGCTCTTGAAAAACAATTTACCAACCGGAGTATTCCTGAGACCGATAAGGTAACATATTCAGCAGCAACACTACAGAGTATCTTGGTGAAGCAGGCAAACAATACCTTAGTAAATTCTGGAATGATTTGATGAAAGGTCTTCCAATCAATGGTTGTTTCTTGATATGAAGCATACGGAGGGATATGTTTATAAGCATAAGCCCTCTGCATATCTCTGGCTTACTTACTGCTGCCTGAAGACCAACAAGACCTAAAGAACATCAATCTCTCTGTTGTTAGTCATTACTGAACCAAAAGGTGCAAGAAAAACTTAAATCCGAAAGATTGTTGGAACTTGAGAGCTCTACCTCCAATAGAGTTGCATATAAAAAAGGCTTTATCTTTGACAACTTCCAGACAGAAATCATTGAGTTGCTCACCCCAAGTCTCAAACGTGTAGAATGGTTCTCCGCCAAACTCACGAGGATTCGGTTTATCGGAGTATCCATATCCAATAAGATCGATCGAGTACACCCTATGTGATTTCCCAAGAATAGGTGTGTTCTTTCTCCAATGGTCACTGATAACAGAACAAAAAACATGCGAGGAAAATATTACTCTTGAAAACTATGGTTCTCAATTCCCTGATCAAGAATTCAAAACCTCAATCAAGAACAAGCTTTTAAAGACTTTTGAGAGATTTTGATAAAGGAATATGTTAATGACACCTAACAGAAAATTAAGGTTGTGGTAGTGAGAAGCTTAATGGAAATGAGTTTGACCTGTTAGCACCGAAACCATGAACCAAGACCAAAGCAGGGCCACTTGTTCCAGCACACTGATATCTTATCGAATAACCTTTCCAATTCCATGTCCTGCAAACACCACATTCCGTCAATCTATGGGATTTTGTTAAATCTATATTTTAAATTATATTGTAGCTCAGAAAGATTAGTCTAATAGATTGACATTACAGAAGAAACAGAGGAAGGATGATTTACAAGGTTCGAACTTGTAGCTCTTCAGATGAAGCTTGGTCCGTGACTGAAGCACATGAGATGGACCCAATTCCCCTTGAAGTCGAAATCGATTGTCGGAGAAAATGGGTTTCGGTGAAACTGATAAGCGAAGAACAGTTCTTGACACTGATTCTCCTAGGGAAGAACAGGCACGGTATTTCCAAGTTGGTAAGGGGTAGAGCTGCAAAAATGCTAATGTTCGCCATGAATCTCCCAAGTAGTTTCGTGAGGACAGCAAATATCTTTACTCATAAACGTTGTGGAGCTGTTACGAGGCCAAGTGTTCTGATTTGGACCAACCGAATTTTCCTTATTATTTCGCTAGACAGCCAAAATTTGGATATCAATGTTAATATGAGAGGTGTGTGTGCATAGGAGAAAGCTGAGAGAATTTCCAAACACAAGAAAGGGTATTGTCTTTTCCCCTAATAACATATTAGTATCCAATATCTATGCCAAGAATAGACACATATTCATATACACACTGCTCTTTGACTATAATAATATGTAATCAAACTAAAAAGTTCAAAGTCCTAAAAATTGCTTGTGTCATCGGCAGGCCAGATCACGGTCTCCATCAGGCGTTCACGCATCAACGCCAAATTCTCATCCGATATTTCTTGGTATATCTTTCCATGGTCGCATTTCTACAACAAACCATACAACATTATTTTTCAGTCTTTTCTGCAAAAATACATAACTGAAACTAGGAGCAAGATTTAGCTGGCGATGTTACCTTTATCCATTTGCCATACAAGTGAAGACGCGTGATCATCACTCTTTCTGCAAGCTCCTGACTCTCCTACAAGTAGTTTGAGACGAGATAGAAAAGAAAAGAAAAATGATTCAATTTCTATGTTTATGCTCTATGATAAACACACAAAAGAACTCTTCTTTCTCCCCATGTTGATATCTTTCATGCTAAGGTCAAAACAAGGCTGAATCAGACATAGTCTATCACAAACAGAGTGCTATTATAAGAACAAATCTATGGAACTGCGATTCATGTTCCAGTTCACCAAACCAGATGCAAGTTTTATAAAATCAAGCTCTTCACTAAACTGCTCTCTAACCAGCTCACCAAAGCTACAATCTGCTACAATCAGTCCTAGGCTAATTATAGTAGACATATAGCTAAAGTTTAAGCACCTAAACTTCTTCAATTAGAACCAATGCGTCTTGTACTTATCAGATGCTGCTTAGATATAAATAAACCAAGCCTTTTTTACCTTGCCGAGTTTGCGGAGAAAACGTTTGCCTTCAGTTGGTCTGTTTGATACGACGTAACTGTTGTAAAACACAGCAGAAATATAATTTAGACCAAAAAGCAAAAATGATGTGGAGTAAGTAAGTGTTGTCGCTAATCTAAATCCTATACAGAAGTACATCAACTGAGAGATCTAAACAAAGATCAATAAGAAACTTACTTATAGAACCAAGTGTATTGAGGAGGATTCATTTCGTAGAGCTGATGAAGAACCGTCCTCACAGCTTTGTATGTGAAATAATTAACAATTTGCTGCAAAATTCAAAGCAAGTCAGTCATATCAAATGTTAAATCTTTCTCGATGAAACAAGGATTCGATCCAAAGTTCTCACCGTTTTGACATCACCGAAGGTATCTTCGTAATTCCCAGCAATATCTTCATTCACAATCAAGAGCTTTTTGCTCTTTCGATTCGCAATTCTCGTTACACGCTTCGAAGAAAGCCTAAAAACAATGCGTGAGCCAGTAAAGGAGCTACCTAATTCCAGATTTCTTACACTGCCAAGGATCTTCTTCCTCGGAGATTTCCTGATGTTACCCGTATCAAGACATAAACATGGACCTGTTGGCGAGTCAATCACCGATGAGCCAACAACAAACCAAGCACCCACCATTACTCCAAAGCAAAAAAAAAGATCAAGACTTTTTCCTACCAGAGATCAACAAAAATAGTTGGTGAATATCTTAGATCGATGGTAAGAACCAGTGGGAAAAGAATCAAAGAGAAAACTCTGTTTTTGTAATACAAAAACAGAAAACACGAGTTGGGTCTGTAAGATGGAAAATGGCCGTTGAATTGTAGCCAGTCAAAATCAGGGAGTTATGATATTTTCTATTTTATTAGTAAGCAAAGGCAAAGATAAACTAGAAAAGTAACGGGTGGGCTTTCGGGTTTACGTGGACACTCCGTTCATTAATAAGCCAATAAGGTATCTTTCTTGTAGTCATGCAACTTGTAACTTAAACAAGGCATATGGGAAAAATGCAGAAAACTCAAGTAACTAGAAAGTCTTCAAATTCACAAGTTCGATCTTCGGTCTAAAAAGATTATAAAGATGGTTTCGAACTTCAAACATTTAAGAGTCAAACAGATCAAATTCTCAATCGGATCACTGTGAATGGTTCTATTTGAAATCATTTATCAGCTCATAGAATGCATCTTCCACTTCGCATGTCATAGATACAGCTACTAGTAGTAGGGAACTTGAACTGCCAAAGTCTCGGGGGAACATATAGATGATACAATACAACATTTCCGTGGAACCCGGTTTTAACAAGACTTACATAGTGGATATATTCGACAAGTCTTATGAAAACATGACTACTTTATTGTATGTATATGTACAAACTTTACTTGAGACTCAACTCCATCTGCGTGTTGTCGCAAACTCGGTGATTGCAAAGAGTATTTACTCAGTGATTAGCATCTCCGCTTCATCCATCATTCCTTGAAGCTGCCCTTTCTGAAAAGAACAAAAAACTTCTGTTAGAGCAGGTCTCACCAATTTCCTACAATCCAGCCTGAATCAACGATTTGAAATGATCCGAGGTTCAAGGCAATAACCATTCCAGAAACCAAACCAAAACCATCAAAGATAGTAACCATTTCACGTTGTAAATAGCATTTTACATCGTTGCAAGTAATATGCAGAATGACCTACTATAGTATTTCACGTTTATCAGCTACCCATTAGGCTATCAATACGAAAGAGAACCAAACAGAGGAAAATATCGCTTGTTTCAGTTTCAATCATGTTATATATTTCCTACAACCCGAAAAAAAACAGTAATGTGAAAGCATAATTAACTGTTTCTTCTCTTAAATCATTTTCAAACCCCTTCTCAAGTTTTGTCAGATTCGTCAAAGAGACAAAGATCTATGCTTCTAGCCATAGTGGTTGAATTCCACGAAACCTGCTTATGTTGTTCCTCAACGAATGTGTAAATTTGAACCCAATTCCAGAATCTATTAGAATCTCAGACAAAATCATTTTCCTATACATCCTCTATAACTCTTAAAACCCAGAAAATCTTCATTCATATCAGCCAAAATTACAGAAGCTAATTCCAAAAGTCATCTAAAATTGTAGAAACCATGGCGCCAATTGATTCGTTATAACTAAAAAAGTCAGGAAATTTAAATAAAAATCTCGATCATCCAAGTCAACCCACAAACGTTAAGATCAATCAAATTCAAAACCTAGCTAACGCAAGATCTTAGCTTTAAGAAACCAACTACCTCGAGAAAGCTCTTCCATGAACCTCCACAAGAGCCACCAGAAACGCCATTGTCATCGCACGAATGTACAGTCTTGAACTGGTCAATATCGAGCTTCTTATTGATAAACCCAACCTTGAAGTAGATAGAATCAGAAGGTGGAAGATCGACCTTGATTTCATCAACATCGAGCCAAATAAAGAGCCGCTTCACCTGAATACCTTTGAGCTCGGTGATTGCGCCGTAACCAATACGGCCTGAGATGGTCGTCTCGTAGTAAACGAGGTAGTCAAATTCAATGTAGCAGGATTTGGATAAGTGGACAACGAATCGGCCATCGTCGGAGATGGTGAAATTGGTGACGGTGTTTGGTAAAAGGCCGCTTGGGAGGCCGTATTTAGGGAGGAGTTCGTAAACGGTGGAAATCGAATCCGGGTCGGGTTCGTGGAGGGAAAAGGTGGTAGTAGAGAGGGTGAAAGAGAAGAAGATTGAGATGAAGAGATGATAAAAAGCCATACTTTGTTGGAGAATTGAGAGAGAAAGAGAAGACTTCTGCAGATTGATGGATCTCTTTCGTTAGGCTTCGCCGTAATTTTTGGGATTAAGCTTTTTCGATTTTTTTTTTTTAAGAGTAGAGTTATAATTGTTGACGTAATTACCAAGAGAATTCTTATGGGAATATCCCACAAAATCAACACAGTAATAATGCACTCACATTTTAACTAAACACATCAGCCAAAATCATAACACATCAGCGTAAACACATATGTTTTTCGATTCCTTTCGTTCATTTTTCTCTCTTCCGATTAATGCTTCTCTCTTCCGATTTCAAATCCTAAAACCTATTGTTTCATCCAAAGGTTCGACTAATTGCTACAAAATTCAATCTGAAAAAAGCTAACCTTCACCGGATTAGTTCAGATCTCTCAGTGTTTTTCGTTCAATTAATTGCTACAAACTTCAACCTGAAAAAACCTAACCTTCACCAGATTAGTTCAAATCTAAAGCTTCGTCCTTTTTGCTCCTCTGAGTCATGGTATGAGCTGATTATAGATTTTTCTCTGTAGGGTTTTGTTAAATTTTGTATAATTGATCACCGAACAGATTAAAAACTCGTCTTTGATTTGAAATTTGACTTCTTTATATTGTTCTCGCTACTGATTTAGGTATGTGTATTGTAGTCCAAATTTTGATGCTTTATGATTTTGCATCAGATGCAAGATAGAGAGGCACGTTTAGGAACTCCGGCGGTTAATGAAACCTCTCCGGATTTGTTAAAGAACACGCCTTCGAACATTGCGAGATTAGAAGATTTAATTGAGCAATGCTATGGTAGACAAAAGTATCTCGCTCAGACCAGAAGTCCATCTGATGGTAGTGATGTTCGTTGGTACTTTTGTAAGGTTCCTTTGGCTGAAAACGGTGAGTCTTAATGGTTTGCTTCAGCCTCAAAACTCGTCTAGGGATAGTAAGGGGTTGAATATAGAAGTGCATTGCTTGTGTATTCAAATTTCTAATGGCCGGATTAAAGATATGTTATTTAATGTTCTTTTCTGTTGAATTACCTCGTACTGATGTAGTAGGAAAGATTGAGTATTTCCATTTTGGTATGAGGGATTCTCTTGCAATTGAGGCATCTTTCCTTCAGGTTCTTCTTCTTCTTCTTAGCTGTTTTGTTTTTTCTATGGATTTGTTTGTTTCGACAAATTCCTGACTCTTGGCTGTTTGGTTCAAAATTTGAATGAAACTGGTAAATTTGTGCAATAGAGAGAGGATGAGTTGTTGTCACTATGGTGGAAAGAGTATGCAGAATGCAGTGAAGGTCCGATTCCACAAGTTAATACTAAAAAGAAATCGATTAAGCCATCAGTTGAAACTCCTTCAGAACCTTTTGTGTCCTCCAGTCTATATAAAGTTGAAGAGGAGAGAGTTGGTGTACCTGTTAAGGGTGGGCTATATGAGGTACTATCATTCTTTACAGATGTTTTAAGATAAATTTCATTGTAAATTTAGCATGTTGAATCATTGAAGTGTTTATATTCAATCCAGGTCTCTGACCAAGGAAATGGGATGCTGCAGGTGGACTTGGTGAGGAGGCATTGCTTTCCCCTGTACTGGAATGGAGATAATCGGCGTGTGCTTAGAGGCCATTGGTTTGCTCGTAAAGGTGGTATAGACTGGCTTCCAATTCCGGAAAGTGTTGCTGAACAGTTGGAGGTTGCATATCGTAACAAGGTTAGATATCTTTCTGTGGAATACATTTCAATTTTATGATCCTGGTTTGCCTAGAAGTTGAAGCAGTTGATTCCTTTTCCGTTAGTTCGCTTTTGGTTTAAGGGTCATAAATCCACAAGCTATCGCCTTTTGCCCCTTTATACCCCTCTCCCTTTTTTTGTTTGTTTGTTGAGAATTCCTGAAAAAAAAATTCATATCTATTTTGATGATATCAAAATAGCACCAATTTAGTTTGGATTTTTTCACCCAGGTTTGACGCAGAAGAAGTTTTCAACCCTCTGATCTTTTTGCAGCTCGTATCGATTTGCAGGGTTCCAGTCTGGTATGTGTTTGACTTCATGTGTTCTTTCCTGCTAAATGGTTTCAAAATAATAATATTATCCGAAGTTGTTAATGTAGGGACTCCTTGCTTCTCTTGCAATCTCTGCATTTTGTTGTTTAAAATGACTGCATTTTTAAGTAATGTATCGATATGGAAAGTTTAAATGAAGATCAAGTAATGATTTGTTACCTTTTGGATTTAGATTGAAGGTTGATGTCTCTGTGAAACGGAAAAACGAATTTGAATAAATTTAACAATACATATAAATGGTGAATTGCTATTAGTTGATAACAGACCTGGCCTGTTCTGTGATATGAACCCAAAGGTTTTAGGCAAAGCTCCACTTTTAACCCAAGTCTCTCTAAGAGAATTAGGTTAATTGTTGGGAGTTGGTTCTTTATTGATCATAAGAGAGCCTTATATAGGCCCAGATACAACCAATCATAAACCTAAACTAAAAAGGAAAAACACCAAAACTAATCTTAATAAGGAGGGGAAAAATACTTAAATCTTAATTAGAAACTTTGGGCTCAAGTTAAGGCCTTTGATACAGTAATATGTATCATTATGAGTTTTTGAATTCTTTTGATCCTGTTTGACCTTGCTATTTCTTGATCATGAGTTCATGCGTGTTGAGCATCTTAAATCGGTCATAAATCTTGTGGAACGAGGTTTAATTCAAACCCGGTAGATCCTTAAAAAGATGTGTTGGACCGTTGGTTCTTATACTCTAGGCTCTTGATCTTTTTTCTTTTATTGGCAGCATTTCTCCATCGGTTTACAGGAAAGCCAAGTTGGCTCTCGAGGAGAAACAAGAGGATACTCTGATAAAAGAACTTGAGGAGATACTCTCCAAAGAATGGCTGTCTTCTAATCGTTCCAAGAAAGGTAATATTGTACATTTATGAAGTTCTTCAACAATTTCAACACTCAGATGTTTGAAACGTATTGACAATCTATATGGCTTTACTCTTTGACAGATATCAAAGAAGTAAAAAAAAACGAACATAGGAGCTTGAGGGTATTGATACAAGTAGCATTGTGACAAAGTTCAAGGAGAAGATGGCGGAGAGGGAAGTCAATCCGAAGAGGAATCAAACACTGATATGTTTTTTTAAAACTGATGGTTGTATGGTTTGGTTGCAGAGGATGGTGATAAAGAGGAAAGCGAATGATTTTACAATCATTGGCTTTGCTTAGCTTTGTTGCATGATCAATGTAGCTTAGTGACGAATGTATGATTCCAGTCGTAGTGTTAATGGACTTCCTTGGCGCACTTATTCATGGAGTCATTTTCTTCAATTTTTACACTCATCAAATTGATGTGCAAAGTCTACTAATGTTGAGCAAGGTTTTGATTTCGCCCATATACTTTTCAGCGTAAAAAATAATAATGTAAAGATGGTTAAATCAAATGTGGTGACTTTGAATCTTTGATTAGTAAACAAGCCTCTACTGCACTTTTTTCCATGATCATGTCTCTGGTTTCTTGATCATGTCACTGATAAATAAGGAAGGTACCTTATGTGGACACTCTTGAATGTGTGTTTTGTTAACATGGCTTATTTTGGGTCTAATCTTAAGTGGAGAGTTTCTTTACGATCTGTGCAGTTTTTCCTCCCCTATATTGCATTATACTTGCAGATGAATATCTGATTTGGGAGTTTCGTTTCCTGAGGTTTCTCTTTGGTTTCATGACATTTCCGTGATTTTAAGTTCTGAATTCATCGAACAAAATGTTGAATCCGGGTGGACAACATTATGATGTGCTCGAGATATTCAGGTGATGTTTGGGAAAGTGTTCTGCAATGAAACAGCTCTATGGGATAGATAAGGAGCAGTTTGAACTCCCAGCTACACTATCTATCTATCTCCCACTTCCACTCCCGAGTTTGTACGTAAATAGAAAAGATTCAAACTAACTTTCAATGCTTTACAGTCGAAGCTTTACTCCTCCCAATGTTATCTTCCTTACTCTCTGCACAATTCATCATTAATAATTTATAACTATTTTTGTGCAATGAATGATTACATGATGAACATTCCTCTCTCTGCTCAATCAAAGCAGAAACATGTATGTTCGTTAGTAACACATGTACTTACAGCTTCGTTATTCGTTATGTACAGATAGATTATCCATCAGCAAATCTATATACATTTAGTAGTACATAGGCAACGAAAGAAAGCCAGATTCATTATACTAATAAGAGCAAAGAAAAGAACTTGTAGTTTAAATAGATCATAATTAATAGTCTTATATTTAATAGATCAAGTAGATAGAAAGTGGACTTGTGTTTAAGGTTATTAATTATACTTCTATGGTTTTTCTTCTAAAAAATGTTTGTTTTCGACAAATATTCTGTTTTACAATATTATATTTTAATTGTTATAGAAATTCATATTGAATATTTAACTTTACTTTAAATTTAACACCAAAGATAAACACTGAAAACTTATTAACCATTTTTTAAAAGAACAATAAAACCATGTGCATACCAAATTACCAATAAACTAAAAGAAATAGTTCAGGGAAAAGTTTGAAAAATATTGGCATTTATCTGCCAAAATCTGTTTTCAGTCACATACAATTCTCTATCACTTTAGCACAAACCACCTCCAAACAAAGAACTACAAATGTGGAGTAAAACAAGGTACACAAAAAATGCCAACAAACTGATTTACGTGGAGATACTAAAAAATCACCAAATATTAGACAAAAATAAATATGATGAAAGCTTATAAATAACTAAGCATATTTGAATTTACCAAACGAATACTCCAGCAATGTGCTTAATCCTATAAACAATTGTGCAAGAGCCACCAACGTGCTTTTGTAGATTTGAGGTATCTCTCCACAAGAGCCACCAGAGACGCCATGTGTTGAATACTTGAATTTGTTTGTAGAATAAAGCACGTTGCGGTGGGTTTATGACTTAACTCATGATATGGTTCAAAGTGGTTTATATATATATTCTTGGTTCATTATAAATTCATAATATATGGAAAATAATATTTACAATAGAAAAGGTTATACATCACGTATTTAAAAGTGAAAGAAATATAAGATCTTCTTTCACTACATATAATTGATTGCGGCACGTCCATAAATAACACATTCTACATATATGGATCGTCTCTCATCTAAATTTTACAGTCATTAAATAAATACACTATGTCTACATATACACATGAAATAGGCAGTTTTCGGCGGCCATGATTTCTCAAGTTAGTGACTTTACTCCATTTTGTGACTCAACATCATGACTATCAACCATGGTCATCATGATCTCAACGTCTTTGGATTCCTTTGTTCGAAGGTCAGTATAATCGATTTTCCCACCATATATCCTTTGCAAAAATATATAAAACCACATTGCAAAGATGGTCACATACACAAGATACTGCTCTATGAAGAGCTTTCTCGCTAGAGCATTTAATGGTATGGTTACCCTCTTCAATGTGAAGAAAACAACCCTTGGGAACCAAACTTGGCGTCCAAAGCATGCAAGCCATTGACACAATCCATATTCCTTGGAAGGCAATACTAAGTGACTGAACAAAACTCACCAAGAAGCTACTTGGTAAGGCGATTCCCAAGAGTGTTGTGACAAAAGAGACAAAAACTATGAGTTGTAGCAACAAATGGTAGTGGCCCTCAACGCCCGTATGGTGTGACGAAAGAAAATGGAAGAGGAAGAGTTGTTGGGCGAAGGCGAGAGATGCGATCAAGTTGATAAGGGCCCGATGAGCCATTGGTCTTGTTTTGTCAAAGAAGATGGCGAAAGCTGCGTAGGTGATGAAGGCGAAGGAGATGCAAGAGTGTTCAAAGTTATGGAGATGGTTTGATGGGATGGTTCCGTCATTGGGATCAAATGGTTGGTGATTATTTTGGCCAAGGAATAGTTCCACAGAAATGGAAAGTGAGGAGCCTAGAATGATCAAGAGAGGCTCTAAATATCTTAGTTTAGATAAGGGAAACCATATAGGTGCTATGTATGATTTTGGATGAAGAGAAAATAGTTTTATGTGGTTAAAGAGGTGCCAAAGACCAAGTGCAAAGATGAAAAAGCCCGGTACAATGTGACCCACCAAGGTTCCCATGTTGAAGCTTTGGAGGTTGAAATTATGGAGGCCGTCCTATAAATATAACTTGGGGAAAATTAATGAATTAATGAATTAATTGAAGATGACGACAATAAGAGTTAATGAGCAAAGAGGGATCCATTTCTTGATTTTGCTTCAAGAATGATGATGCTTTGTATGTAGTCATGTATTTGCAAGGCAAGTGAGAAGACACGGTTAGATTTAATAAATGTGTGAAATCGATCTCAAGTAACTTGCAAGTATAGGCTGAGTTACGACATTACGTGTATGTTTACCTTTTACGTTATCATATTTTTTGTGGCCTTTCCTATATGTGGCTTAGGCTACTTGGGCCTCTCATTTCTAATAGACTTCAATTAGGCTTTCTTATTTGTGCTTTAGAGGCAATATTGATCTAGATCGGGTGGAGGTTGATGTTTCTATGTAGTGTTGTGTTCTTTAGGATTTTCTGCTAAGTGGAGACCACTGATCAAACGAGAATTAACATGTCCTTGAAAATAAAATTGCATCCACTAGTACGCAACAATATCTAAACTTTTTAACCTTTCTGATCAAGGAAGTTATGATCCAAAAGCTGTTTAAATTTTCAGATAATTCAAGCATCCAAATAAGTTTTAGAGCATATCTATCTTCTATTCAAAATTATAATTTTCAAATATATATGAATAATTATTTGGCATTAACCAAAAAAAAAAAGAATAATGACTAGACCGACGTACCCATTTAGTAAAACTTTATTTGGCTTTAAATTTAAAAGCACCAACTACAAACACCCAGAGGACGATATCCACGTGGTCTCGACCGACCACTTCAAAACCCGAAAAGCCCTGAAATATTTTAATCTATTAATAAGGTAAAAAAATGTCACCCATTCAAAGCATATTAGTCTTTTCTTCTCTCCAAAGATAATCAATCAATCTACTTCTTTATATATTGTACACACACGCATACAGATACATCTAGATTTCACTTACACATTCTAAGAAATATAGACCTTTTATCAAAACCAGAGAAGACCAAGAAGGTCCAAGGCATGGCGAGATCACCATACTACGGCTCATCGTACTTAGACTACCTCTCTGTCCCAAACCCACATCTCTGTTTCATCTTCATTGTTGTCTTCTCTGTGCTGTCCCTCACATGGTACTTAAACTACGAATCCATCCTCGAAGACACCATGAACCATCTCAAGCTCGTCTTCATGTTCACTCCTCTCTTCCTCCTACTACTCGTACACTTCTTCTCCGGCGGCCTCTCCTTCTACGTCCCCTGGCCTGAACAAGACTCCATTCACCGTGCCGGTTCTTCCCCTTGGGGCGTAGCAGCCGTGCTCGTGCTCATCTTGCTTATGGTCTGGTACCAGTCTGATTTCCAGGAGAGGTGGTTCCCATTTGGGGCAAAGTAGAACGATCAAAAGATGTGACCAGCTTTAGTTATTGTCTAGCTAGATATGGAACAGCCATGTAAGATTTCAAAGTACCTGAGTGTTATGGTAATAATAGATAGTATATAACTATATATGTATGTTTCTTAAGATTAATATTTAATTAGTCTGTCATATGAACTTTATAAATATGTGTAGG
>CM051382.1:17202690-17227690 GCA_028015245.1 Cardamine occulta | reverse complement strand
ACCGAAACTTTTGCCGAATATTTCTTATAATATTACTCTTATGAGAGACTATATATGTAGATGAAGTCGTCTCTGCAATAGAATGTTTGATGGATGAGCTAAAATGAATACTCTTTGTGCCTAAATGCGAATATGGTGTGTAATGTGAGTACACATTGACTTAGACAAATAGTGATAGTAGTGGTTCTTCTTGTCTTCTTTTGGCAAGTGGGGAGTTGTTATTGTGTATGTAATATTTTCCGGGGTTTAATCACCTTTTGATGATTTATTTTATTTTGCTAAGAAATTGCAACAACTTTTTCGATTGCTTTTTTAGTTGGATATAAATAAGTTAATTTTGAAAATTTGAAAGCATCATTTACTATAATAATACCGAAGTCTAATATTTTATTTTAAGTTTGTTTGTGAGAAAAAGACACCGACGAATTTTGGTTAAATTCCCACCACTCCTTTATAAAGTTAGGGGTAGATTCTAGAGTAAGATAAATACCCGGCCAGGATTGAAAGCGACATTGTCCCACTATAATTTTGCCAAATTTTCAGATCTTCCTAATGGAAATTGTTAAACTAATTATAATCAGAGAGCTGGCAACAACGACAACAAACGAAAAAAAATAAAAAAAAATGAGAGAGGCAAGAAACAATCGGAGAGAGTCAACTTAATTTACCCAAGTGAGTTGGATATACTAGATGGAATATTTTGTCTCCTAATAATAAAATAAAGTTTCGTTTTTCATGACATTCAAGTTTTCAACCCAACTCTTCTTTGAACACATATCCCACTGAACTGGCGTAAGTAAATCAGAATAACAATTTAAAAACAAATTAAATATATTGATTTTTATATATATGTATATATATACTTCTTTTCTTCCTTTTTTGTTTGTTTAGGAATTATGATGCATACATACATGTGACAATAAAAAGTTAGCAGGAGAAACTTAAATTTCCCATATTTTAATTCTTCCGTATATGGACTAAATTCCGTGATGTTGCTGAATCGGTCAAATGAAATCAACATTGGTAGACTATACATAATAAAAAAAACTGTAATTTCAGATATGATATTGGTATTTTTCAACAAAAAAATAAAAAGAAATCTTTAGTTGTGGAGAAGCACAAATACCACTTATTTCATGTATAACAACAAGTTATATTATTAATAAATAAATAAATAATTAAGTTTGATGGTTTGAACATGCAAAATGTAATTAATTGACCCGTCTACAGTCTCTACGAATCTCTCCCACACTTCCTGTAAGAACCCTTACATTTCCCATCTTAATCATTGATCTCGCAAAAGCTCTAAAGAACTTACTTTGGCTCCTCGCATAACCATTCACCAAAGCCACAGTAGGCGCTCCTTGTGAAGAGAACAAGATTATGAACGGAGAATTTAAAAGTAAGAATCTCGAGAGAGTCAGGTCCTAGTGGAAGTGCAGCCACCGCGTCCGTCCGGTTAGCCGTCCGACCATCTCTCCTTCCTAACAATACCTTCCATGATGGCCCTCCCGCCTAAATTTATATAAATGTTAAAAATAAGCATTAGAGTCTCTTATGGTTTATACGAATTATACAAATGTTCCATTATGGTCTAATAAGCATTGAACTTTGGTGGTGACCGCACTAATGCAAGGTAAATATATTATAGGTTATGTTTTAAAAGGTTTCGAGAATTGTGGTAATACCAGTGAGACAGAGATTTCAGCTGCAATAGCGAGGATATCGGCACAAGAGACAACTCCGGGACAAACGTTTTCGAGGGAGGCTTAATATCATCGATCACTTCAAATCCATCAAGAGAACCTGCGTTTTGGAAAGCCTCCTTTTCACCCTCTACTCCATCCTCAGGAGCAGCGTCCAATAGTACCGATCCATCGCACCCCTGCATGTGTTCACACATTATAACTTCAATATTTTATTTTTCCATGAAAGCTATATCATTAACGAATTAATAACCTACTTATGTTTTTTTTTTACAAAGTCTATGCGTATACTTTTCTTAGTTTATGATTAGAGAAGAAGAAGAAAAAAAGAGGCATATTTTAATTGGGTTTAGAAAGACCGTTGCTATCTTAATATGAAAACAAGGTTAATGATAGAATCTATAGTCAAATATATGTAATCAAACATCAAAAAGAAACTTCAAATTTGATCTTATGACTCCACTACTGCAAACTCTAAACTTTATTTTCCTTATGTTTGAAGACCACCACCCTTTACAACGAGTCGGTACTTGTTTTTTTTTTGGTTAATCAACGAGTATGAACTATACTAACTCCCATTAAACTCAAAAATGAAATGCTGCCTAATTAAATATGTAAAGTCATGTCCGAGTTTTATTTTTATAATAATTCATGTGCTGGTTTATATTCAACATGAATCATGAGGTCACATGCGCTTTAAAACGATTGATTTCTTTATTAAACCAAGAAAAAACCATAAACATATACATATGCTAATGAACATAAATAGAACTTACGTTAACGAAACAGTCGTGAAAGTGAAGACGCATGACTTTAGCAGTAAGTCTGACGTCGCTACGGCTAGCTTGCTCGATCAGACCTCGAGCGATGGCTGTGACGTTAGGGCAAGTCGTGGAGTAAAAATCAGAGCTAAGCTTAGCATTAACCAAAAGCCCACACATCAAAATCAAGAGTGAAATTGAGGGAATAGTTTTGCTTAGACCCATTATTTGTAAAAGTGAAAGATAGAAAGAAGAAAGTTAGAGGATATTAATTGTAGGTTGATGCTCAAATGAAAGAATTTCG
Source organism: Cardamine occulta (assembly GCA_028015245.1). NCBI lineage: Eukaryota > Viridiplantae > Streptophyta > Magnoliopsida > Brassicales > Brassicaceae > Cardamine > Cardamine occulta. Next base: position 17,224,919 of record CM051382.1, on the reverse strand, counting down.
TAGCCTTTATAGAGAGCAATACCTAATGTTGGAAGAAAAGTCTACATGTACCAGGAAAATTAATTACAAAACATTTCAGTTCAGTGCGTAAAGACTTTAATTTTCTCTTGTTGGACACGATCTTAAAAATCACAATATAATGATTAGCATTCATGTAACTAAAATACCTACAGGTAATTAAAAGACAAGATATCACTAACGGCATGTTCAAAATAGAGCAAACCAGAACAGTTGACTTGCAAGAAAAAAGTAATGTTTATCATATTTCAAAAGTAGTAAGAAAAAAATATAGCAACGTCATCAATAAACTACTAATTAATTTGTTGAAATTTCATCATTCTTAATTACTATTCCTTTCCGCGTAGATTTGAAAGTTGTTAATTTTCAAGCCATCAAAATGGAGCCAGTTAAAATGTTGCTATTTTGTAATATTTTTCCATATTGTAACACAGAAAGCATCCACCTGCTTTTAATAGAATACCCTTTATAAAAAAAAATGGAGCCAGTCTTCTCAAAACAATTGGATGGAATCGGTTTGAACTGCATAAATATTGATTCGTTGAATTCCATGATAACTAGAAGTTTAGAACTTTAATTTGCTTACCATTTACGTTAGAACTAATAAATGAAATGTTGCATCTATTTGCCTTAGGTTTAGGTAGTTAGTACGTTGTCCATATTGAAAAACAATTGTGATATTTAAATATTTCTATATCAAGGTTATAGAAAATTAGCAATCTTTAGCTACTTGAATTTATCTCCCATATTCCTAGGTTTTTCAAATCAATTAAAATAGATAAGTCAATAATCCCAATAGATTCTTATTATTATTACACACATGAACATTTTGATACAGACGAGATTGATCATCATCAACTCCCAAACATTGCAGAAAATCGAAAACACACACAGATGATTAATTAATTAATTAATAACCCTGCAGTTTTTCCTAACCTCGCCACTACCTCCATTCACAAGATTTCCCATTCTGATCATCGAACAAGTGAAGTCCCTGAAAAACAAGTTCTGGCTCTGACTATAAGCCTGTACTAGTCTCTTTGTTGTGTTCACTGCCAAGTCACTCGAGAACAGAATCTGATCAGAACTCAAAAGACCTTTCCCTTCGAGAAGGTTCTTGAAGTAGTTGTTGTCGAAGGCGTCCGTAGAGTTCCTGTCAAGGGGAGCTGTTTGGTTGCTATTTCCTCCGAGGGGACACACTGTTTGCAAATCAGACAAAAATGTTGTCTCAAGTGTTGCGTCCGGAGTTCCCGCGCCGGTAAAGTTGAACAGCCGGTTGCTAAAGAGAGCACATTTTGCTTGTCCAAATGTGTGAGCTCCTTTTGTTTGTAATCAAAATGTATATACAAGTGATAAGTACTTAATTTTAAAGAAAAGAAGAACAAAGTTTGTAGTTGAAGAAATGAATTAAACCTGATAAAGCTACAACGTCGGTGACGTTAAGGTTTACGGCTGCAAATTTGGCAATAATAGCGTCTAAAGATTCAAAAGGAGATGGAAGATTGTTTGCACTGCTCTGATTTGCCACCAATCCATCTTTTCTTCCTAATGCCACTCTCCATTGAGGCCCTCCGCTCTGCAAATCAAAACTTGTTATAGACGATAACAAAATCGAATATAGATATTTCAAGTCCAAGAGTATGCATGTGTAAGTTATAGACGACAAAATATATGTTGACAGGTATAACTATCATAAATATTATTATAATAGAATAGATCATCATTACCTATAAATACAAACTCAAACGTAATCATTTGATTTGTTACTATAAATAATCATTAGATAAGTCGAAATTTTATGATTTGTTTTTTTTTTTTTTTTGTTTCATGGTCATATTATGAATAGATGTTCCTTAAAAAGCTGTAACTCGTGATGATATTTAAAGTAAATTTAAGGTTTTGATGGTTGTTAAGTGGGGACCAAAAGGCTTACTAAGAAAACCGAGTCGCGAGCGGCTAAAGTAAGTATATCAGCGCAAGAAACAACACCGGGACATGCGGTTTCCACGGCGGCTTTGATAGTATCAATTACTTCAAATCCTCTCACAGAGTTCACATTTGGGAGCGCAAGTTTCTCGCTGTTAGTTCCATCCAACAATACAGACCCATCACACCCCTGAAAAGTTCATATTACGTTTTTAGAAACTAATGATACATATTTGAACAATTGTACGTAACAAAATCTTGCCGTATAAAAAACCATATTTAGAACAAAATACGTAAAGATAATAGTAGATACATTAACAAAACAGTCGTGGAAATGAAGACGAATGAGAGAAGCAGCCATCCGCATCTCGGCCTTTAGGGCAATCACAACTTGTTGACGGACAATTTGCACAAGACTGGGGCACGATTTAGCATAGATGCCAGGGCTTAGTTGTGCCCTAACCCCTGAACAAAGCATACACAGACTGAAAACAGTAAGCAAGACATGTCCTCCCATCACTTTGGTTTGTGTTTTCATTTTCTAGATGGCTAGCTTGTTTAAATGACTTGCTAGAGTGATAGTTTATTAAGAGATACAATAATTGGACTTCTATTTATAGAGAAAACTAGATAGCAACGATACCTAGAGCTTAATTGTCTTTTTGTTAGTGGGCTATTAAGAGAATGATTAGTGACTGGCTGACGTATGGCGGCTTCGAGAGATTGATTTATTATCTTCAAGAGGATGCATTGAACTTCATGCTTTTATAATTAATCCTGTAAGATTAGGCACTAAGAGCCATTTGAGTTTATAGATTCATGAATTTCTATCTTGATATCTTGTAAGTTGGCCAGTTTAATCTTACGTTTCAATCCACTAATTAAAATTAGTGACTCTCAGTTTTCGAGCTAACATCATGCAGTCAACTTTGTTTCAAATGTTTGTTGTATTTTATTAATGTATTTTGGGGACGCAAGTGGATTTGGTGTAAAACTACTCTCCCCACTCGTACGTATTTTGAGGATGCAATTGGGGGTTTTAATATAAAAATTGAACTATTTTCTATCTGTGTTTGTCTAATGTCTTGTAATCGATATAAAATTTGAGAATGCAAACCGTAACCCGATATTATCATTGATTATTTATGGTCATTCTTTCCAGACTTCTCAAAGTCCAAAACAACGATGTGAAAAGATATTTATAAACTCAATTGTTAGAAACCCAAATTGGCGAAATGGATAACAATTTATAACATCAAGGATTGAAATTTAAACTTTAAATACATTACCAAAAGAAATTAGCATTTTCGAACTACACACATATATCTGAAAACTACCATGATGGCAGATTCCACGTAATAGTCATTTTTAATGCTCTGTCTTAGTGTTTACTTCCGCCTCAAACTTTGCGACTTGCAGAGATTTTAATAATTTTTTTAGTATACAAAGTGCATAATCCAAATAGGTTCCACTTCGTGTTCTTAGCAGTATCCGCATGCCAAATAAACTATAGTATAATGTTTTGCCACATGTATTTATATGTATTGATCATATATTATAATAAATAAAATAAGGTATAATCTTTCCGATTTGTTTGAAATTGGTAAATAAACAATTATTATAAAATATGTAAACATATACATCACATTCTATTGTTGTTTTCTTCTTTTGATTAAACTCTTTATACTCTCATCTTCTTTTGTCTTTCTTTACAACGATAAAATTTTGAAAATACAATTTGATAAAATATATGAGATGATAGAGTTGACGAGAGTTGAAGAGCTATGAGAATTGTAAGTATTAGAACCATGTCGATAAGATTGTATCACCTATTTTTTTGATAATGTGTCACCTTGAGTTAGCCTCAGCGGCTATGAGAATTGTAAGTATAAGAACCATGTCGCTATCTTAACACTATTAATTATTTAGAAGCAATATGTCACATCATTGCTAATTACCTAATTTTACTTTACTCTATTGCTAACTACATAGAGAGATTTAATGATAATTGTCAATGGTTTGAACCTGAAGTATCTATATTCTGTACTATTAAAAAAGAGGTAAGTATTCGTGGACCTCTAGCCAAACAGATTTTCAAAAGTATTTAAATGAAATACCTTCAACTTTGCATCCAAACACTATTTATTTCTTTATATAATATTACAAATCCTTACAACCAAACACAATTATTTTTTTATCTAATATTGCAATTTAATAGTATGAATTATGATTCTTCTATCACATTTGTTTGATTTTATTTTTAAGTTATTTTGAATGATTATATAATATATATAATTAATAAAAAGCTTATATTTTTTTCTGCATATGTTGTGATTAAAATTTTTAAAAACAAACATATATTATTCAATTGATGAAGAAAAAAATTTTGGTCTACACTCCACATAGGCTAAAACATTTAGACAATGATTCGGAGATATTTTATTAAAAATATCAAAATGATTCAAAATACGAATGAACAATAAGTTTTACTTATCATGCGTTCAAATTTATAAGTTTTAAAAATATATAAATATTTAAACCAATTTTATCTTGAAAAATATATAAATATTTAAACTCTATGAAAGTTTTTAAAAATTAATAATATTTAAACTTTATAAAAATTTAAAATATATAGAAAATATGACTATTTAAAAGAAAACTTTGAGATTGACCCAAATTATGTCTTTAAATAAAAAAATTGTTAAAAATAGTACAAAGATGTTTAAAGAATCAAAAATATTTTGTATTTTCTTTTATATTTTTCATAATCATTACATTAACAATAATTATTTCTTTTCAATGCAATTAAATCTCTTTAATATTTGATTTACATATACTAATTTTTTTATTTCTTTTACAAAATATATAAATGAAATTAAAAATAATCTAAAACATTATAATAATCAATGGATTTGTAACACATTTGTATTTAAACAATTAACCAGCAGTAGATTTGAATAGTTAAAAACTGTTTTCTATTCAGTTTTTATATTTTTGTTACAAGTCTGGTGGGCATTAAATAGCTCAACCCACTGACGCCTAGCCCATCAACTTGACCGTCTTACGAGTAGGAATAGAAAAACAAAACTTGATCAAAGTTATATCAACAATCTGAATCCAAATAAAGACATAATTAATTTTGTGTGCATTTCAAGCGACTCACTCATGTGCATTTCGACGTGAAGCAACTCAGAGAATCAGAGCTCCTCTTCAAGCTAAGCTCTTCACAACTTTCTAAAACCGAGATACACAGATATTATGCTCTTGGCTAGTAAAATGAAGCATCCAATGCATTAAGAGAAGAAACTTAAAACTCTATCATCCATAAGTTCTTTCACTACAATGAACCTTGTTGCTTTTACTACAATCTCATTAACTCGGTAATCTTATCATCAACAAGATGAACCAGAAAAGAAAAATCTTACCATGACTTACTTCATATGAACTTCTCTGGGAAAGAAACTCTCTTAACTCTTGATACCAAAAGCAATGAGAGTATTAGACTACGCCCTACTAAGACAAGCACATTTTGACATATACATCATCGAGCTACGGAGATCCAATCACTAACGCCTGTGCATATAAGAGACTTACATTATTTCAAATGGTACGTATCAACTTTGAATTACCAACCAGTTACTGCCTGTCATCATTGGTTCTCGTCTGCTTCCCTCCTTGGTCCAGGTATCATATGGTCATCCCTTCTTCTCGAACTGAATTATTCTCAGAAGTATCTTCAAGCTTCTCAATCGCCATTTCATTTTCCTTACTCTCATCCATACGCACAACCTGATTGGCTTCCTCACATTGTTCCCCTGAAAATTCCCGAAATTCTTTTTCATTTTTTTCCTTCCCTTCAAGCTTATTTTCTCCAGAACTTCCCTCACTAATCAGATGTTTGTTCTCCTTAACTTCGTCCAAATTGTTCTTAGTGCTGCTGTTAATTTCTTTCACTGCAGTCTCATCTCTCACTGCAACATCCTGCATACAAATGTCCTCTGAAGCTAAATGGTTCTCCTTTGTTTCACCACTAGTGCGAGCATTGGTTTCACCACTAGTACGAGCATCAGATCCCCCTGTATAATCACCATCACTTTCAGAATCATTCTCCACAACTTCCTCGTTAGCATCTTCAGCAACCATATCCCGCCTCTCAAGATACTGTAACCTTCTCCTCAAGTCACCTAACTCCCTTTCCATCAAAAACAACCTTTCCTTCAAAGTTAAGTTCTCTTCCTCCAGTTGAGCAATATGACTATCCTGATCATCCACTCGGTTTTCCAAAACATTGTTATACTCAGACCCAGCATAATTCGGATAAATCATCTCAAACCGGCTCAAATCATGGTCCAATCTCCTCTCAACCTCAACATGCTCCTCCACATCACTCTCACTCGATCCTCCTTCATCTTCTTCATCCTCATCATAAGGTTCCAACTCATTTCCATCAGCTCTCAGCCTAATCAGCCCTTTCATGGAACCATATCCATCAACTCCCCACTCCTCTTTCGCCATATCACCCAAAACCTCCCTAGACGGAGAAAACATCGGCGTAGGCAGTACCGCCGGAGTCACAGGGCATGGAGACACCAACTCAGCAATTCCACCAGATTTCTTAGCCCTGATAATAAACGAAGTCGTGTTCCTCGGAGCATAAGGAACATATCTGTTACCATACTTCTTTTTGGGATAAAACTTTCTAGTTTTTAACCTGTTCTGAGACTGCAGCTCATTCAAAGTCGGTGGCTTGTAACCACCTGCACCAACAGGACCAACCTGAATACCACCAGAACCAGGTAGCTGCTGAAGGTTGTACATAGGGATCCCAGAGTTATGCATCCTCCTAATTGGCTCCATCATTGGCCTCTTGTCACTTGTAATCTTCTTCCCTTTCCAATTGTTGTTCCGATTCATTTTCATATGCTTCGAGCTAAAGCTATTATTAGGCTGGTTCTGATACTCCGAACCAGAACTAGGGTTAAGGTTAAAGTTGCGTGGATTCATCATCAGAGGCTGATTGTTCATCATAACCTGTGGCTGCTGCTGGTTCATTCCCATAATCGGATGAGATTGGCCTAACAACGGAGTTTGGTTCATAATCCGAGGCTGAACCGAGTTCATTATCTGCGACGTCGGTGGCGGATTCATCCTCTGCTGCGACGGAGGCTGACCTAACATCTGCGGTGGTGGTGGTGGATTCATCAGCTTAGATTGATCGTTCATCTAACAATACAATACACTAACCGGAATCGAATCGGACCGACCAAAAACAAACCAAAACCCTAATTTCGTAAATTCAGAAAAGTCGACGCAAATGAACAGATAGATCGATGAACTTAGAGATCAATCCGAGTGCTTGGAAGTGGGAATCTCAAGATACAAATTACAGATCAAAGAAAAAAAAACACAAACAGATCAAACAAAGCCAATAAGAGAAACCCTTGGATTGAGATTTTCGTAATTTTTGAAATTTGTTTGTTTCAGTTTTTAAGATTGAAATTTTGGGAGTTGTAATTTGGATCTGGAAACTTTTTTGGCAGCAAGGGGAAATTAGAGAAAACAAAATTTATAAAGGCAAAGATAAACTTACGTGTACGAACGGCTTACGAGATGGAGATTCTTTAAATAGAGGCGACAAAAGACGCTTGATATGATCATGGACAGCATGATACAAACACAAGAAGAACTTGTAGCTGAGAAGTGTGAAACAACACAAGAAGAGCTTGTAGCTGAGGAATCTAAGCCTATCCCAACGGGACCAATGACACGAGCAAGGACTAAGGAGCTCAAGGAAGCTGTTGCCGGCATTCTTAACCAAATCCAGAACCAACCAAGCTATTTGAACCAAGACAACACAACTCCAACACTCAACCTAATCAGAGTACAAGATGGCTAGTGAACAGTGGTCTATTCTTGCACTCTTTTTCCCTATATTTGTTTTTATCCCATTGGGTTTTTTAGTGTAGGTTTTTAATGAGGCAAAGATAGATCACCACATCTAGTTCACTAGCCAAGTATGAAGCTTAAGATGCACCATCGACCAAAGAAGCTTCTTTGTCTAATTTTCCTTTTTTTTATTTGCACAAAAGACCCTTATTTTGTGCCTTTCGTTTATTTTCTTTCTTTTGGGTTATTTTTACAATTCTTTGAACTTAAGTGTTTTATTTTCTCTTTATATTCTCTTGTAAGTCGATGGACGAAGGGGTTATCTTTTGAATAAAAAAAACCTAAGAAGCGATCTTCTTCTTTGAGAGTTCATCGAAGTTTTCTTCTCTTTACCTCTCAGATTAAGCTTGGTGTGTTATATCCGGGCTCTTGATCTATTCAAGTGTGTCATATCTTGATAGATCCTTGCATATCGAAGCTTTCCACCACTTCGTGCGTGACTCACCCCCCACGCCTTGAAGCTCAGCTTGCAAGGATTATCCTTCAGTCTACCAACCTTGGAGTGTCAGATCTAGGGAGAATCATGTCATGTGGTATCAGAGCTACGCTCTAAGTCACTTGGTAATCTCGCTCTAAGTCTGAAACTTAAAGTTCTTATTTGTTTCAGTAGTTTTGCTTCAGTTTTTTGGAATTAGGGTTTCTGCGAAATTTTTTTTTTTTTTTCATTTTTTTCGTTGGTTTTGCTAGATTTTTATAAAATCGAAAACTGGTCAAAAATTTTAATTTTTTTTTGTGTCTGCTTTATTAGGGTCTTGAAAACCAATAAAAATTTTATCCCAGAATTTAGAAGTTCGTTTGGTATTTGTTTGAGAATTAAATCTCAGACATATCAAAAATCGCTTCTGGATTTTGATCTGTTTTGTTTGAGTCGTATAAAATCCGAAAATTTCCAAAAAAAAAAAATATTTTTCTTTTGTTCTCGTTAGTTTAACCTCTTAAGAAGATTTTTCAACTGGAATTTCAATTTTTGGAGTTTATTTGATATTTTTCCCGAATTTGTTTTCCAAACTGTTGAAATCTGTTCTTATAGGGTCTATTGTGAGTGTGTGTTGAGCTTTCAAAGGAACTAGTTACTGGGTTTTGTTTTCGGTTGTTACTTGCAGGATGATGCAGGAGGAGGAAGAGACCAGCACCATGAAGGATAACAACAGACTGATGGAGGCTATGCTTGCCAGTTTGGGACAGATGATGGATGCAAGGTTTGAAACTTTCCGTCGAGAACAACAGCCACCACCAGCACGTGAAGTGCAACAACCTGGAGGGGCTCATGAGGGGCAGGAACCATCAGAGGCAATTTGTTGAAGATGATGAAACTGCAAGTTACTATAGTGAAGAAAGCGAATCAGCTAGAGGCAGCCAGAGGTGGTGAAGAAGGCAGTTTCAGAGATCTAAAGCTTAGGATACCACCTTTCAATGGCACGAGTGATCCTGATGCCTACTTGGAGTGGGAGAAGAAGATAGAGCTGGTTTTTAATTGTCAAAACTATTCCGAGCTGAACAAGGTGAGAGTATGCAACAGAGTTTAGTGATTATGCTCTCGGTTGGTGGGATCGAGCTTATTACCTCTAGGAGACGCAGATGGAGAAGGACCAGTCGTGCTTGGACAGAGATGAAGAGAGTAATGAGAAAAAGGTTTGTACCCAGCCACCATCACCGTGAGTTGCACCTAGCTCAGAAAAACTTGCTCAAGGAAGCGAAGTGTAGAGGAGTATTATCAAGAGCTTGAAACGCTTCGATCGAGCTGATATATTAGAAGATAGGGAAGCTGCTATGTCTCGTTTCTTAGGGGACTAAACCGAGACATTCAAGACAGATTGGAAATGCAGAACTACGATGAGTTAGAGGAGATGTTGCACAAGGCCATCTTGATAGAACAACAACTCAAGAGGAAGAGTCCTCACGGTTTAACTATGGGGGTGGACAAGTTGTTTGAAACCGAACTATCAAAGGGAAGACAAGTGAACACTTCTCAGCGTGGTGGCAAGCAAGTAGTGACGCCACGGCCCGAGATGAAACCGTATCTGAATAATCAAGGAGACAAAGGCAAAGGCACAGTTGAAACAAAAGCAACAAGGAACAGGGATGTTAAGTGTTTCAAGTGTCGAGGAAGAGGTCACTACGCTAATGAGTGCATCAACAAGAGAGTGATGGTTCTGTTAGAGCGGTGAGTTGAAACAGAAGATGAAAAAGAAACAGAGCTAGAGTACTTGTCCGAGTGTGAAGAACAAGCGCCCAAAGGGTCCTTACTAGTCACAAGGCGATCGCTAAGCTTACAAACTACTACAACTGATCAAGAACAAGAGAAAACTTGTTCCACGCGATGCTTGGTTCACGGAAGGGTTTGCAGCCTGATCATCGATGGAGGAAGTTGTACCAACGTAGCAAGTGAAACCATGGTCAGCAAACTGAGTTTAAAAACAAAGAAGCACCCTAAACCATACCCGCGCAATGGTTGAATGAAGGTGTTGAGATGAAAGTGAGCACGCAGGTGCTGGTGCCTATCACCATTGGCGCTTACCACGATGAAATACTTGTGTGATGTACTCCCAATGGCTGCTGGACACATTCTTCTTGGGCGACCTTGGCAATTTGATCGAAGAGTAGTACATGATGGCTTCACAAACCGTCATTCATTTGAGTACAAGGGGAAGAAGACCATTCTGATTCCTTTAACGCCACAAGAAGTGCATCAAGACCAGGTGACTCTCAAACAGAGGATGAGGCAGGGCATTAATGCTCCTGAGTTACAGCCACGAGAGCCGTGCTCGGAAAATAAATCCGCTAACTTCATTGCCAAGTCAGGTGATATTAAGCATGCTGTAGCTACTACGCAACCCTTGATTCTGATTATTTTTAAAGAGGCTCTTAGCAGCCTAACTAACCTCACACCGGTGCTACCGAGTGAAATGGAGACTCTTTTGCAGGATTATGAGGATGTATTTCCAAAAGATAACCCAACGGGACTGCCACCAATTAGAGGCATCGAGCACCAGATTGATTTAGTGCCGGAGCATCACTACCAAACCGTCCAGCATACTGAGAACCAACCCTATGGAGGCTAAAGAGTTACAAAAACAGGTTGATGAGCTCATAGGGAAAGGACACATCGAGAGAGAGCATGAGTCCATATGCGGTACCAGTTCGCTCGTGCTAAGAAGGATGGGAGTTGGCGCTATGCGTTGATTGCAGGGCTATAAACAATATCACGGTGAAGTATCGACACCCTATTCCTAGGCTAGATGACATGTTAGACGAATTGCATGGTTCTAGGATGTTTTCTAAGATAGATTTAAGGAGTGGTTATCATCGATTAGGATGAAAGAAGGAGATGAATGGAAACTGCATTTAAAACGAAACATGGGTTATATGAATGGTTAGTTATGCCTTTTGGACTCACAAATGCACCTAGTACATTCATGAGGTTAATGAATCATGTCCTGAGGTCGTTCATAGGAGTTTTCGTGGTAGTATATTTCGATGACATTCTGATTTATAGTAAAGACTTAGAAGAGCATATAGGACATTTGCAATCTGTTTTAAATGTACTCCGAAAGGAGAAGCTCTATGCCAACCTTAAGAAGTGCACATTTTGCACAGATCACGTGGTGTTTTTAGGTTTCGTTGTGAGTGCAGATGGTGTTCAGGTTGATGAAGAGAAGGTGAAGGCAATAAGAGAATGGCCCGATCCGAAGGCAGATAGGCGACGTCTGAAGTTTTCATGGTCTTGCTTGGGTCCTATAGGCGCTTTGTTAAGGACTTCAGCACCATTGCTGCCCCACTCACTGAAGTGATCAAGAAGGAAGTTGGATTTCGATGGGGAACAGCACAAGAAGAAGCATTCCAGACTCTGAAAAACAAACTCACTCACGCCCCACTCTTATCTTTACCGAATTTCCTTAAAACTTTTGAGATTGAGTGTGATGCTTCAGTGTTGGTATTGGAGCTGTTCTTATGCAGGATAAGAAGCCCATCGCTTTCTTCAGTGAGAAGCTTGGAGGAGCCACCCTCAACTACCCAACCTATGACAAAGAATTATATGCATTGGTGAGAGCTCTACAAACGTGGCAGCATTACTTGTGGCCCAAGGAGTTCGTTATTCACACAGACCACGAGTCACTCAAACATCTAAAAGGCCAGGATAAGCTCAACAAGAGACACGCCAGGTGGGTAGAGTTCATTGAGACATTCCCATATGTCATCAAGTTCAAAAAGGGTAAGGAAAACATAGTTGCTGATGCACTATCGCGAAGGTACGCATTGCTTTCTACCCTTGATGCTTGAAACTCTTTGGGGTTTGAACAACTTAAACACTTATAACGATTCTGATTCTGATTTTCAAGAATTGTTTAAGTCATGTGAAAAGTTTGCTGCTGGTTCTTATTTTCGAGTGAAGGATTTCTTTTCTTTGGTAATAGATCGTATTCCTAACTGCTCTGTCCGAGATTTGCTTGTTAGAGAGGCTCATGGAGGCGGGTTGATGGGTCATTTTGGCGTTGCTAAGACGTTAAAGGTGATGCAAGACCACTTTTATTGGCCTCACATGAGAAGAAATGTAGAACGAATCTGCAACAGGTGCAGTACATGTAAGCAAGCTAAGTCTACGGTCCAACCCAACGGTTTGTATACTCCTCTCCCTATTCCCTCGCATCCCTGGACTGATTTATCAATGGATTTTGTTTTAGGACTGCCTAGAACTAAGACAGGGAAGGATTCAATCTTTGTTGTAGTCGATCGTTTTTCTAAGATGTCTCACTTCATTGCTTGCAACAAAACAGATGATGCATCTCATGTAGCTCACTTGTTCTTTAAAGAGGTTGTTAGATTGCATGGCATACCTAAGACTATAGTCTCTGATCGTGATACTAAGTTTCATAGCTACTTCTGGAAAACGTTATGGTCTAAGTTAGGTACTAAGCTTCTATTTTCTACAACATGTCACCCCCAAACTGATGGGCAAACTGAAGTTGTTAATAGGACTCTAGGGACATTACTGCGATGTTTAATCAAAAAGAACCTTAGAACATGGGAAGAATGCTTACCACATATAGAATTTGCTTATAACCATGCTGTGCATTCTACATCTAGGTTCTCGCCATTTCAGATTGTTTATGGCTTTAACCCATTGTCACCTTTGGATCTAACGTCTTTACTTGTGAGTGAAAGATTAAGCTTAGATGGAAAAACAGAGTTTGTTGTGCAGATACACATGAAAAAGCCAAAGCAAACATAGAAGAGAAGACAAAGGAGTATACTAGACACGCCAACAAAGGAAGACGCAGGCTGGTATTTGATGAGGGAGATCTCGTATGGGTGCACTTGAGGAAGGAGAGATTTCCAGACCAGAGGAAGTCCAAACTCATGCCTAGAATCGATGGTCCCTTTCAGATCACAAAGAAGATCAATGATAATGCCTATCAATTTGGATCTTCAAGGTAAGTATAATGTAAGTAATAGCTTCAATGTGTCTGCGATTTAGCTCCATTTCTTGCAGATGAACCAGATTTGAGGTCAAATCCTTTTCAAGAAAGGGGGGATGATATGATCATGGACAGCATGATACAAACACAAGAAGAACTTGTAGCTGAGGAGTGTGAAACAACACAAGAAGAGCTTGTAGCTGAGGAATCTAAGCCTATCCCAACGGGACCAATGACACGAGCAAGGACTAAGGAGCTCAAGGAAGCTGTTGCCGGCATTCTTAACCAAATCCAGAACCAACCAAGCTATTTGAACCAAGACAACACAACTCCAACACTCAACCTAATCAGAGTACAAGATGGCTAGTGAACAGTGGTCTATTCTTGCACTCTTTTTCCCTATATTTGTTTTTATCCCATTGGGTTTTTCAAGTGTAGGTTTTTAATGAGGCAAAGATAGATCACCACATCTAGTTCACTAGCCAAGTATGAAGCTTAAGATGCACCATCGACCAGCATAAGCTTCAGCTTTGTCTAATTTTCCTTTTTCTTTATTTGCACAAAAGACACCCTATTTTGTGCCTTTCGTTTATTTTCTTTCTTTTGGGTTATTTTTACAATTCTTTGAACTTAAGTGTTTTATTTTCTCTTTATATTCTCTTGTAAGTCGATGGACAGAAGGGGGTTATCTTTTGAATAAAAAAACCTAAGAGGCGCAGTCTTCTTCTTTGAGAGTTCATCGAGTTTTCTTCTCTTTACCTCTCAGATTCGCTTGGTGTGTTATATCCAGGCTCTTGATCTATTCAAGTGTGTCATATCTTGATAGATCCTTGCATATCAGAAGCTTTCCACCACTTCTGTGCGACGCAACTCACCCCCCCCACGCCTTGAAGCTCAGCTTGCAAGGATTATCCTTCAGTCTACCAACCTTGGAGTGTCAGATCTAGGGAGAATCATGTCAACGCTTGGGGTCCAAATGAACGGTCGCGATTCGTTACGTTGAACCGACGGCTAAGATATAGTTATTTTAAAGGTAGAGTCGGTTACGGGTTCCTTTGATATTATTTATTTTTTTAGTATATTGTAAATTCAATTCAAAGCCTAATCACTTTAGGAAATTTGGCAAACTAGTATATTCAACTTTTGTTTTTCTGGTAAAATAAATGTGACTCTAATAAACGCTTTACTTTGGGTAATTGTTTTTTTCTTAAAAGAATAATAATGATGGTATTTTAGTTATTATTTTAAAGAAGGTAAGATAGAATGATTAATTCCAAATTTTGGGTTTTGAGTGCGATCACACATTAGGACTATTTTAACAAACCTCCCAATAATATAATAAATCATTCTAGGGAAAAATCTCAACATTTGTTGAAGTATCAAAGTCGTTTCTAATCCATACACGCTCATCTTCTTCTCTTTTCTAAATCAAGTTAGGCTATTTTCTTCTTCTTTTCCACTTTATTCTTCATTCTCTATCTCCTCTTTAGCCTGAAGCTATGCTATTTCTACGCCTATTGTGGCCATTGTTGTAAATTATGGAGTCGATCATATGTGTTGCTAGGTTACTATCCTGTTACGGAGAGTTAACGAGTGTTATATGTGTACTTGACTTCTGATGGGAAACAATTACTTGACTTAGAAATTCTGTCTGTTAAAAATACACAGACTAGAATTGGCGACTTCCATGCCTTGACGAGGAAAGATGATGGACCAGATCTTGAACCGTGATTTACGTTAAACGAGTTTCATCACACATCATGTTTCGTCCACTATCATGTTTGGGTTTTGTAATTGTTGTCAAAGATACGTTAAAGAGTCGTTGTGCAGCACGAATGTAGTACATATTCGACCAACAAGTGCCACATGGAAACCTCACTCCTTATGTTTACCGACAGAAGTAACCTCTCCCAAGGACAAGTGTTTGACAGTTCGATAACCTTTTTTTTATTGCTTCTAAGCTTCTCAAAAAAATAAAAATAAAAGATGCAATCCTAATGAAAGTTTCTAATGAGAAAGAGGAAGCAGAGAAACCTAATCTCCTTCTCAAGTTCCGCCCGATTTACATTACACCCGATTCAATTCAAATAAAGCGGCGAAATTCTTCTACCTTGTAAATTGTAATAATCATTTGGATTGTAACAGGCTGAATCAGTCTCAAAACTACCATTCACTTTAAGCATACTGGCTCAATAACATCGATTTCTATTCCCAGAGAAACAAAGACAAATAGTGATACTGATTGGGGGTTGTATATAGTAGACAAAGATTGAAAACCACATATGACAGACAACTTCCCGCTATGGCCTATGACGTGAAATAAATTTTACCGAGTTTCCAACATTTTTGTAACCTGAGTCAAGTAGGCTTTCCTCTCTACGAAACGCAAGAAAGCATATCTGGAGCCTTGGTGAATGCTTCAGGGCAATAAATGCTTATGTACCCTTCCTGATATAATATGAGCCACATATTAGAATGTAACTTCTATTCTTACCACATTTTCAGTCATCTTGCTAAAAACAAATTAGGAAGAAGAGAGGAGCACATACTTTCTCTTCCTACGATCAATTCCAGCAGCACCCATACTCCTTGATTCATTCTTAGAAAGCATATTATTGTACTGCATTGGAGAAAGGGCTGGAGAGAGAGCGGTAGTTGCAGATGGTGCAGGTGGCAGAGAAGCTGAAGGTGGAGCAGGTGGTTGTGGAACTGTAGGCTCTGGAAGAGGCCGAGGTAGAATGTGCTTCAGCCTGTTGTTTCTGTAGTTCTTCCAATAGTAAAACTGTTGTCTATGTGCCAATTCCTGAAAAAGCCCGGATTCAACAAAAGACAGGGTTCAAAACTTAAGAAAACGTCAACAACAATATGTTCCCTATCAACAAATCTAACAAGGACATAAGGTTAGGAATATTAAACAACTTTATCTATCTCACAAATCGACAACATAACACAGAATCACATAGCCAAAGTATGGTTTGCACTAGAGACCTACACTCACAAAGTCCTAAAAGGCCTTAAACCCATTCTCAAAACACCAGTAACCTAAACCTTTGAAGCACTCCCTATTTCCACAGCTCACTAACATGCTGGTGTGGCATGTTTAGTTGATAAATATTCTTTTACCTTGTTTGCAGGATGGGCCATAGCACTCCTGAAGTTGGGGTTTTGAAGAAGTTCGAGGAAATATAGGCAGTGTGGGTACCTGTAACAGAACATAAATACGAGAACACAAGGAAACAGATAAAACAAGTAGAGCAATATGATATACTTCAAACTTCAAACCTTCATAAGACTACTATCACAATTCTATTAGATATTCCAACTCACATTATGAACTTGATGTACTCCGGTCGCTGCCAGTATTGAAGATACTTCAAGTATCCAATAAATGCTTCATCTTCAAAATACCGATTCTGTGCCAGGTCTGCAAAGAAAAAACATGTAAAGGAGAAGTGGTAAACACAGGATCTTTGAGCGCTTTCTAATGTTTAGGAGTAACGTCTACATTTAGCTTTTAGAGTCTTTTATTTCAGTTTAAGGGAACAAGACTCATAATCAACAGAAGGAGAAGACCAAATGGGAACTTTTGCTGCATCTAAATATTGCAAAGTAAAGAGTTAACTAGAAGAAACGACACTGCTTTCATGATTAGACTCTAGAAACAAAGCATTTTTTTATCCAATCAAGCACTTAAGGATCTCATTTAAGTAAACCCCTTGAATCTCAATTGAGTAAACTATTTGAAATTTTAAAAAAGCATAAACCTTAAGCCCTAGAACGAACCCTAAACTGTAGAAAGGAGAAATCTAATTATGAAACATACAGTGGATGTAAGTAGGATTGGCGAGACATTGAATAAATTCAAGCTCAAGTAAGAATCGTTGCCTTCCATCGTCGGGATCCTTGTAAGTGTTTTTTGGCCTGTAGAGAGATGCGAATTAATTACTAAACAGCAGATTGAAGCATATCAAAGTAGAAGAGGTAAAATACACTCACGGGGATGGAACTTCTGATGTATTATCAATCTCATCTGGCGAAGCCATAGACGAACGGTACCTGAATCAAACCAATTGAAGAGTTCAGGAAGCAGCGTAAACGAGAATCGAATTTGGATTCGAAATTTTTTCCATATACAATAGAGGAATTAGAAAAGCTTCGCACACCTTAGATCGACTGTAAAAGGGTGAACAGACGGAGACGGAAGATTGATTATACACTAGTTCTGATTTTCTGGTTTCGGAATTGAACTTTGGTTATTTATAAACCAAATGCCTAAACCGGTTCTGAATAATAAAACAAAAAATCCACTAGACGGAGAAGTCTCTCGCTAAACTTCAAGGAGTTTGTATCTCTAGACCATGAATTACACTTAATATAAATCATCAATTGACGAGTTTGAAATAGAATTTTGGGACTATGAACAAATTTTTTATAAGCTGTCATGTTGTAATCCCGCAAAATGCGACTGAGTGGTGCTGTAAAGAGCTACATTTTTCTGCTAGTTTTCCTACATTTAACCAGAAAAACTACCATACAATACCAGAGTCATCAGACCCTGGACTGACCTATGCAATTCCCAATACAGTTTTTGAATCCATCGACAGTACCAAATTCGCTCTTGTGACAAGTTCTGTCATTTCACAAGTTACTGGCCTTCAAGATTCAGGTGATTCAATCAACAGTTTTCACCAAAGCTTGTGAATACCAATTGCCAAATCTGATGAGATGGAGACGAGTAGCGGAAGAGAACAGTGCCACTCAGCTTTGAATACTCTTTTCTTATGAGCTTTCATCGAGAGACACGGGCTCGGTGCATTGTAGCGGATATCAAAGATGTGGATCACAGGGTCTGCAGAACCAGATGAGATGTGTAAACCATCTGGAGACCAAGACTGGTTTATTAGAGCCGACTGCGATTCACTGCTTTCTTGCTTCCACCCAAAAGAAGATAGTTCCGTCTGAGGCAATCTAACGTCATACAACCGCAGCTGCCGGTCTAGCTGCCTGCAAACACAATACAAGCAAAGTAATTAATTTTGAGGCAATTGCTTTCTTGCGGAGTATTATATAAATCTAGCGTCTGTTTTACCTTGTGTGAACCATGACAAGATTAACATCTCGCGGGTTTGGCAGTATATTTGTGCATCTGTTGTCTAGTCTATGTTTAAATGTGACCTTTTCTTCTCGGGCATCAAATCCAACAAATCTCCTATCGTCTCCACATGACAAGACGAGATTGTTATGGCGCATTCCCGCTACTCCCATCACAGCTGACGAGTGCAAGTCCCTATGCAGAAGCGTTGGCTTCCATCCATTATTATCATATTGATCCCGCCATAACACTACTGCATGGTCACACCCACCTGTGATGAAACAAGGATCATCCCAAGGCGTAAACATGATTCTGTTGATAAGACCTTTGCTATGAGGCCTGTCCTCCAGAAATTTTGACTCAAAACTCTGCAGATAAACAGATATTCAAAAACATATATGAGCACATAACTAACCTCCCCAAAGATGAAACAGAATAACCATGAGTGGAATCAAATTCCCAATTATTCAGACAGATAAGTCATGAGTGGAATCAAATTCCCAATTATTCCAGCTATACTGATTTTACTTCTCTAAGAAGTTATGAAGACCAAGTTAACTTTCTACATGTTTAAGCACACATTCCACTCATGAATTTGCAATAACAAATTTAAATATGGCAAAACGCTACAGAGCGCATACAGTTTTTCATATATATTTTACCTCTCCAGCTTCGTTCAGATATATGGCTGATATCTGAGTGTGACCTTCATCTGCAGTATACACGGAGAAAAGTGCACTCTTGTGTGGATGCCAAGCTATATCTTCTGCCCATTTCTTCTGCTCTACTGCTACCCGATTAACCGTCTTAAACAGAATAGCCGTAGACCTGCTCAATGGTGGAAGCATTGGTGGATAGGTTAGTATCCAATGAAATTTAGATAAAAAATTCACAAAAATAAGAATAAGAAAAATGGGGTTCATGACAAAAAAAATTGCCAGTAGCGAACACTGTACAAACTCTATCTCTTAAGATCTTGTACAAATAAATATAACAGCTTGTTAAACAAACTAAGCAAAACTAAATTTCACCCACTTATCACGTGGATTGATGAAGATGATGTCAATTGGAAATCCATATAGAAAAAACAATACATTTTAAAATCAAGGAAAGCTATATGGATTTGAACTTGTATAATTCAATAACCCCCTCCTAAAACCTTTCAATATAAATAACAATTGATTTACTAAACCCCAAGAAATCAACAAAAATCATCACAATCAGTAGATCAGACATATTTACGGCAGACTTACCTATCAGACTGAAGCTTCCAAAAATGAACCACCCCATCCAATGCACTGAAGAATAACCACAAACCAAAAAGAAGACAGAAAAGAAAAAGATTAAGAACAGGAGTAGAGAGTATTTTAGATTAGCTAACTTTGTTCAATGTCTTTATTGGTTCCCTCTTATGCATAATATCATTTCCTTAGTAAAGAATCCAGACGAATCCCCAATTAACAGTTGGGAGACCAAATTTCATCAATAAATCAGGCAGTAAATACATTATCTAGCATCTTTAGTTCATATTTGAAAAAGAAGCAAACAAAATAATGTAAAAAGCACCTTGTAGCAAATAGGTCACGGTTTGAAGGAGAAAGAGCAAGACTTCTCACTCTTTTTGTGTGGCAACTTGGCAGCATACCTACAATACGACCTTCAATTGTGGGACGCAAAGAGCTCCTACCTATAAGCGCTATCAACTCATCATTTCCTTGGAATTCTGAAAATAAAAAAAATAGATTTAGACACAGTGAGAAGGTAAGATGTGGCAAATCAACCAAAAGAGATGGCTCTTTACCGGATTTTTCCTGTTGTCCCAGTTGAGAAATGTTAGAAGAAACTCTGATCCTTGGCTTTGCAAAATCCTTATTAGTGTGGTTATCTCGAGATTGAGCTTGAGTTTGGCTCCCTCGACTTTGAGTTTCCCTTACCACTTCACTAGAAATAGTACGAGATCTTTTGGCCTCAGGACCACTTTTCTCTTCGTTTGGGATGTTATAATCCCTTGTAGCCATGGGCTGAGTTCCGTTATCTCGACCTTGGGTTTCCCTAACCACTTCATCAGGAATACAACGAGATCTCTTGGCCTCAGGACCACTTTTGTCTTCCTTCTGGATATCACTGTTCCTTGTAGCCATAGGTTGAGTTTGGTTAGCTCGACATTGGGTTTCCTTTACCACTTCATGAGGAATACTACGAGATCCATTGGTCCCATGGCAACTTCTGTCTTCCTTTGGAACGTTATAATACCTAGTAGCCATGGGTTGAGCTTGGGTGGTCTTATTCACTTCTCCTCTGACAGGAGCAGTAGCTCTTCGCTTGAAAGAAGGAGGTAAAATAATGGATGGCATTTTCAAGTCATTACGTGGATGTGGAGTAGAGGTTTGATTGACAGTTTTCGCCTTATTTCCCTCAGTCCAGAATTCCGCTATACCAAGTATACTTCCAGTTATACCAGGCACATTTGATTTTGGCTTAGAAAAGGTATCATTTTCAACATGATCAATTCGTAAAATTTTTGCCTCAGCATCTGCCATCAGTTTTCTCTCTTCAGCAAGCTGCAAATGTTTCAGAAAGTTTTAGAACAAGACCAAACAGTTGGACTCTCTCATTTACATTCCAAGGGAAAAAAATCCTCAGAACATCAGAAAACAAAAGCTGAAAACTTTTAGAGTTTCAATTAGGTGCCCTTTAAATTTTCCAAAGAAGATAGCATTTTCATATTACATAGGACGAATCAAATGAGAAAGGCTCAATAACTAGGTTGAAATTGAACAACAATGGAAAAAGTAACAGAAATCAAAACGTGAAGATCTTAAAAGCTGTGAATTAACCAAATCCTAAAACAAATGCAAAGTGATACAAACTCTACAATACGCCGCATCAAATCTGAAAACTACAAACAGAGATTGATTGATACACGACTGAATCAGGCTTATAAAACAAGCCAAACCTAGAAATTTGTAGAGGGGATTGAATAAGCAGAGCTGCACCGTTTGTGTAAAATTGAACTTCAATTGAAACAAGAAAAGCAAATCAAATTAGACAAACAAAGCAAAAGAAAGAAGAGACCTTTCTGTCGAAGCTTGAAATCTGGTCTTTAAGGCGTTGGATTGATTTGGCACGCTGGTCCATGAACTCTAATAGAGCTTCTCTATCATCTGGGATTTTAGTTGACAACGATTTTGGTTCTGTTTCTGCTTCTTCCCCTTGTTCAATTTTAGGTTTCTTCATCGCCGTCGTCTCCATTACAATCCCCGTCTCTTCCTCCTCCCTTTTATTCCCACTCGATCGTGCGAAGTGGGGGGGCTTGATTTTCCCTCTCGTCGTTTCAATTTCGCAACCACATTTTTCACTTGCGATTTTGCCGCTTCACTTACTAGGGTTTATGTAGTCGTGCTCCTCAACGGAACTAGACAAATACGATTCCTTCTTTCGAATTAAAACCCTCAATTTCGACGTTAATTAAAAACAAAAATACTAATACAGTAGTTTGGTTAACTCGAGTTTAGCAGTCTTTAACGGACGTTAAGCACAGTGATGCTTCCGTTAAACATGAATGAAACAACAAATTCCATTATGGGTACTCAGAGGTTGACCTTCAAATTCAATTACATGTGTAACTGTGATTATTGCACACATACTGAACATAAAAAAACATTATGGTCTAGGAAATTAATAGACCCACTCATCTTAGCATACAACAAAATTAACTTGTGAGAAATTCAATCAAATTGTAAATAGCCAAAAAAAATGGCTTCAAAAGGGTAAAAACCGTCTCTGCTCCAGAAAACAGATTTGGTAGCTTAATCATTCAGAAAATGTAC
>CM051382.1:17152590-17202590 GCA_028015245.1 Cardamine occulta | reverse complement strand
ACAGAAGCAATGGAAGTTAAAAATGATGTCAAGAATATGGAGACAAAGTTCACACCATTGTTGTCAAGAATGTCCACACCTGAAATCTTCTTTACAGTTGGCCCCGGTCTCCCTACAACCTACACGACGCATAATTCAGTCAGATACTCGTCTTTCTTGATCCCACATATGTTCTTTTATAAACTCACCTTGTTCCGGACAGAACAGAAACCACTGAATTGGATGGTTGCTCCTAGTACAGAATCAATAAGACTCCCACACAATCCAGCTAATGCAGAGACTGGAATGACTAAGAGTTGTTTAATAGCCACATCAGTTGCACATCTTGCAGTAAAGAATCCGAAGATAAGGAATGTTACTCCAACAGTGGTGCCAGCTGCCAGAGCAGCTAGGAGTCCTGCCTTTGTAACTCCACCATTTGTACCCTTCTTTACCGGCTGAGATTGAGATCAAACGTTTAGCTAAACAAGAATTGCTAATTAGCTCCTTACAAAAAAAAAAATAAGAAGAACCTTTAGCGTTGTGATTAGTCGAGGTTGAGCATCACTAAGAACACCAAGCTCTGAGGACCAAGTGTCTCCATTACAGCACGCGTAATGACCGACGATTCCACCAATAAGAGCTGTTACAGTGTCCGACTGCTTCGAGTCCAAACACTTGTCCTGCCAACCCGTAAAGAACAGGCAATTACAACTAGAACTGATGCAACTCCACCATTGCATAGCACTTGTACCCTGAAACAAGATATTTGAGGAATAACCTGTCAAAGCAACTTTCGTTGGTCAACTAAATACGTAATAGTTTCTGAAAGTGAAATCAACATAAAATAACAATCTCTTCAATGAAATTCTTAAGTATCAATAGCAACAATAAATAACCAGCTAATCATCAATAATCGATCCTATTTGTCCTATTAAATCACATATATCACGGAAAAGGAAGTAACTTTGTTTACAAACAGTCCAGTAAATGTGGTTCAACAGCAAGCTAAGGTTGAGAGGATCACATTTAAATAATTTCGTGTTGGTGATGTTGAAGGTAAGACTAGATTGAAAATTTACCAGTTTCTTTGTCCACCTTCCTTGAATTCAACATCAACGCGTCGTTTTTTTATCTTCTCCAACCTTAGTAAGCTTCGAGGAAGTAAGGAAGAATACAAGCAGCAGAGCTCCGTACCTTTCAGATTTAACAGAATTAATCCGATCAAATCTATCCGGAAACAATAGAAACATGCTCTCAATAAACAAACAAGAGAATGTCAAAGCAGAAGTGGAAGGAAAGACCTGAAACCGGCGGTGAAGTGGATGGTCATAACGAGGAATCCAGCAATTCCACCGGAGAGGTCGAGCGACTTCCGCTTGTACTATCGGAATGCGATGAGAGAAGAAATTAAGACGGCGAAGATAAGTCTGAACTGCGGCGATGTTTCCATTTTTCTGTAGCGGAGAATCTGTTGCTGAGGAAGCTGGAAGACTCGGTTCGGAACTTTACTCCTCAGCGTTGGGAGAGAGTCAAGACAGTTTGACAACTATCTAATCGTCTATCTCAAGTGTTAGTTAAAAGTTACGAAGGCTCAGCTGATGGGCCTTAATGGGCTGATCCGATATTTTGTAACATTTGGATTGGCTTCTCAGAAACCAGGCCTGCTCATTTATGGTCTAGGTAAATAGTGTATGGTTGGGTAAGAATAGTTTTTTGTTGTTGTTGTTGTTCATCTGAGAACATTTTATTAAAGCTTGAAAGAAATTACACAAAGCCGGCGGAAGAAATAATTTCTCCGGAAGACAACTGTCCTAACTCCTAACAGAGGAGACTAAATGAAAAAGAGAAATAAACAAGTTCTCCGAAAATTCAAATGAAAACCAAATATTACGAAATCTACTAAATGAACTTAGTGAAGAAAAAACATCGCCCAAATCATTGACGAAAGGAAAGATGATGGGTCGGACCTCATTATATAGCTACGACAACCAAACCGTAACCACGAAGCAACAACTCACACAAACCAACTAAGGGTAATTTCTTATTTTTGTCTTCAAACCTTAGCTAACCACTAAGGGTCAGAATAGTTTAGAATCTGAAATTACTCGCCCAAATGTATTTTTAAAAAAATTGATTGGATAATGTGGGTCATGGATAAGATATGGATAGTTTATGAAACTTAAGATCACTATTCAAATGGATAAAGTTTGGATTCAAGTTCAACTGTTCTAGACTTCGAATAATTACGAGTCATCTTGGATAATTTTAGGAAACAGCCGGTTTGTTTGTTCTTGTTTCAACTGGTTTTTTTATAATTTGAATAATATTAAAATTTTATGTAGTAAAATTGTAATGGTTGTAATCATTGAGTTTTGATTGTTCTTGGTTGGTGTTTTTGGAAAATGTGGTGTATATATAGAGTTATATACCATGGCTTGATTTGATGATTTGTAAAAAACACTAATAAGAAATCACAAAATCGTTTTGAACAGTCGATATTATAAATGGCAATAATCCAGATTCCAGATTCCAGATTCCAGATTCCAGATTCCAGATTCCAGAGTCCAGACTGTGTAGAGTAGTGGGCAAAACATGCATTATTAGACAGACGAGATAACGCTTCTTACGTGGCGGGAGAGAATCCATTTCCCGGTCGAGATATGGGCCCCACTATTGATTTCTATTATGACGTGGCACCACTTAAATCACGATAACCGTATTCTCTCCTCCCAATCTGACTGTCTCTTTCCCTTTTCTATCCGTTTCGCGCTCGCGCTCTCTCCTTCCCTCTAGAGCAACCATGGTTGCGGCTGCTTCTTCCCTTACAATCGCGTCGTCCTTCTCCGAACACCGTACTCAGATCCATCCCTTAAAGCGCTCGAATTTTTCTCTTCAGTACTCCATCCCGCTCAAGGCCGATTCACGGAGCAGGACTAGGAGATTGGGACTCGTTGTCAGTTCCGTCTCAGCTCCCAACGTTGAGCTCCGTACTGGACCCGATGATCTCATTTCCTCCCTCCTCTCTAAGGTCTGTGTATCCCGGAGTTTTAAGTTATATATAGTTGAAAATCTGACTTCAATTTTGGCGCACTTATTTGAAATTTCTAATGATTATTGAGTGGAACCAGGTAGCGAACAGCGATGGAGGTGTGACACTGAGCCCTGAGCAACACAAGGAAGTGGCACAAGTGGCTGGAGAGCTTCAAAAGTACTGTGTCAAGGAGCCTGTTAAATGCCCTCTCATTTTCGGAGGTAAGAAGTGAGCTGTGAATCAGTCCTTTGCTTCTTCCTCAATCAGAAATTCAAAAAGGTAAACTCCTGAACTGTGATGCAGATTGGGAAGTGATGTACTGTTCTAGACCGACTTCTCCGGGTGGAGGCTACAGAAGCGTGATAGGCCGCCTTTTCTTCAAAACCAAAGAGATGATACAAGCCATTGATTCTCCTGATATCGTCAAGAACAGAGTTTCCATCACTGCTTTTGGTTTTCTTGACGGAGATGTCTCCTTGACAGGTGACATTTGCAAAACCCCACAAGTTTGGTATAATCTTTTCCGGGGTTTAATCTTCTGACCTTTTGTGTGATGTTTGTAGGGAAGCTGAAAGCTTTGGATAGTGAGTGGGTTCAGGTCATATTTGAGCCTCCGGAAATCAAGGTAGGATCTCTGGAGTTTAAATACGGGTTTGAAAGCGAAGTGAAGCTTCGGATCACATATGTTGATGAGAAACTTAGGTTGGGATTAGGCTCTAAAGGATCATTGTTCGTCTTTAGAAGGCGTCAATAACATTCTTCATTATATTATAAACTTCAGTGTGTTTCCCTCATGCATCAAACAATGAAATTCACTGCACAAAAGAAGAAACAACATATGCGCACCTGTGAGAGTGTATTGGTCTAAAACCAAAGAGCTGTGTACATGAATGGTGTCTTAGATGGAACTTTGCTGTAATGTAAACTTCATTCCAAGAGTGTATCACTTAAGTTGAGCTGTTGTGGAAACTATTGGTGAACTTTAATGTATTTTTGCTAAGAACTACTATAGCCACAAAGATTGATGGATCGCTTAGCAGTCTTTATGTTCAAATTCAGAACCTCTCACGAAAATCTGAAACACTCGAAAAAACACCATGTACAGATTTAGACCTGCCACACCTGTGAGGACCAAAGCATACATGAACATGAGTACTTGCCGAAGAATCTGTAATGCTTACATGTTTACTCTAAAATATACATAAAGATATACAGATGTAAATGATGAAATTCGTTTAATTACCACAAGCCTGGATGATTCCATTACAATCTACCCACGTCCTCTTCCCCGCCTATGTCCTCGCCCTCTTCCTCTTCCTCCTCTTCCCCTTCCATGGCCATAGTTATCGTCGGTTCTTCCGTAATCGAACATATTCATTCTGATATCCGCTGCCCCGGTTCCATGCACCTCTTGTCCCTACACAGCAATGTACAATCACAGCTCGCTCATTGTAACCAATTATGTTTGAACGGTCCCAACACACAAGTAATAAGCCTTTGAAAGACAGATAAAAGGTGTGCTCATCAAAATAATGGTCTGGTTAATTAATCCAATGGCCAATGGAGCACATAGAAGACGGATCATAGGAAGAGTAAAGGTAGTTGTTACTCACATAAGAGTCTTCCAGATCAAACTGATTCTGAAGCTGCCATGCAAGATCTTCATCGCGGGTAGTGTCGCTCGGATGGTTAGCTGTTGCAAGAACTCCCCCACTAGTGTTCCTCTTTTCCCACTCATCCAGTGTAAATACTGCAGAGTCTTCTTCATCTCTCCCCCTCCCTCTACCTCTACCTCTACCTCTTCTTCCTTGGTATTGCCTTTCATTTGAACTCGAATGTTTCATCTTCTCAAGAAGTATCTGTGCAGCTGCTTGGTTCTGTAAAGAAACAGCTTCCACCACTGCAACATGGGAGATGTTATGGCACTAACGAGTATGATAGTTACTTGGCCTTAAAGGGAGGAATGATAGACATATCATCTAAGGTTTCAATGCAATTGCCAGAATGCCAGGCTAATCTAACGCATCAAATCGTTCTGCTATACAATGAACTTTTGATCTAGAACGAGGAGGGAAAAGTAGATGGCATACCTTGTTTAGGTCTTGTATCGGAACTGCTTGGCTTTTCCTGATTTTCCACTTTGACAGATATTTTTGGATCGGAATCTCCAGGATTCCTCTGTAAATTCTTATCTGTAGCTTTTTTGTTCCCATCAACTTCACTATTTTCACCTTTTTCTCCACCGGCCTGTTTTACTGCAGGTAAAATGTTCCTAGAAGTCGTCTTGTAGTAATCTGTCAGACATATACTGAAAAATTAATTTTCTGCTGCATTGACCAAACTTCCATCACAATACTTGATGTAGACCAACACAAATGATGTGAAATTCAATATACCATCACTTTACAATACAAAGGAAATGCAGTGACTCAAATTTAAGTATCTAAACAATGGAGATTGAACAGATGTCAAAAGTTGGATACCAATCAAAGGTAAAACGCAGATAGGACATCTACATGAGTCATCATGAGCTACATAAACAAATACATTGGGATTTTGGAGCTCGAGTCCAATTACTAATATGCCTATGGGGTGAAATCAAGTCCTTGCAGCAATCAATGCATACTAACAGTATACAACCAAAATTTGGTAGATAACTATATTTGTTGACACTTGACACAGACTGGCCAACGGGTACCGAACAAACAAATATGTATTAAAAAATTGAATGAAAATGAGAAATAAGAAAATCCTGCTTACCGCGGTGATGGGAACCAGTTCGAATCTGCAGCTCCTCAAATCGAGGAGGGCCATCACCAGCTTTGCCTTCCTGAGATTGCCTTCCAGATGAACGAGACAAACTAGAATATTTTTTCTTCATCTGCCATTCTTCAGTGAGTGATTGCACATTACCGCCCAATACAATCACCTCTTTTGGAGTCAAACATACTAAACCGTCACGTACCACAGCCTTATTTTCTAGACGGACCTGGCAACGAAACAGAACAAAAATATCAACAAATACAAAGGTGTTAGAATTTCCATCTAAAACACCACATGATGCATGACAAACACATATCCAATCCTTAGAATAATGTAATACCTTAGTACCAGGAGTTACATCATTGTTAATAGATGGTATATGAGAGTACTCAAGTGCGGATATCTCAGTCTTCCCATCAGTCAGAGCAAACTTTAGCACTCGTTTACCAGTAGAACTTCCCAGAAATTCCTCTGCACTACTTCTTGTAACATCCCTAACAGAACTTATCTATTGCTCACAAAACAAAAACATTGAAAACAAATTAACACAACAATAAAGAGAATATACAACATCATGAATCAACTGCAACAAAACTGAGCATTCTGAAACGTTTACATACAAACAAGGACTGAGAACTACTTCAAATCTCAGTATATCAGGCTTATCGTTCTCTTTGAATTAGCCAAAAAACCAAAAATTTAAGATCAGATAAGAAAATCATAAAAATTATACACATCTAGGTTCTATTTAATGTCTTTAGCTATTTGTTTGCAGTGAATGAGAAGAAGCAATGTACCTGGAGAACTTTGGGACCTTGAAGATGAGAACATCTGCGTAATTCAGTCGGGTCTGGGAGGGACTTACCTCCGATTAACCTAATATCTATGTTAAGTAGCTCCGCTTCCACTGACTCCACGACGGCGCCTGTTTGATTACCTCCGCCTCTCAAGGAGGAGATTTCAGTGACCAGAGCATTCAAGTAATCGACGTCTCTAAAGCACCAGCCCCGGTTAGTTAAGGCATTTATCACGACGGTGTGGCTGTTGCCGCCGGCGGACGAGCTCGATGTTCCCTCCATTACCTCGATCCTCTAGACGCGCTAAAACAATTGAGAAGTGCGAAATATTAATTTAGGGGAAAATGCTAAATAAGAAACTAAGGGGAAATTATTGACGACAAAAAAAAAGGGGAAATTATAGAAAATACTGTACGTTTTTAAGTAAAAATTAATAAGTTATTCAAACTAATGAATTAAGTAAAAAAAAATATTGTATTTATATTAGAAAAAAATTATGTTAAATTAATAAAATGTACATCCGATGTAAAATCTAGTAGCATATTGGGGTTGATTGGTAACCTTCAACAGTTTTGTTTGTAAACGAACCGTCTTAAAGGCTATCTATCAATGGAACAATTGGAAAAAGCAATTGGAAGAAGCAGTTGGAGAAGATGATTGAAGAGAGTGGTTAGAAGAGAAAAGACGGGCGCTTAAAAATTAAGACGGTTCATTTTCATATATATTATTTGTTAAATAAAAATTTTAAAATAGAAATAATTTTTTTTTTCATATTTTATGTTATTTTCTATAACATTTTTTTACTATTCAACTGCTTGTTACTAATCATAAATATTATTTAACCGCTTGTTCGAATTCAACCGCTCGTTCGAATTCAACCGTTTTCTCTCTTCCCGCTATCCCTAATCACATTTTTTTAACTGCTTTTTTTATAACCGTTAAGAAAATATATAACCGTTATGTTCAAACTAGGTTACCAATCTCATCAATTGTTTTATTTCACCCTTTATTTCAGAAAGTATTCCTAATAAGTAATAACCCACATTTTTTGGGTCAAAACAAAACCACTTTTGATGTCAAACGTAAATAAAATTCAATTTTTGATGGCAAAAATGTAAAGTAATTCGATTAAAAAAAAGTTGTTCCGGTTTTGGTTAGTGGGCCTAATGGCCCATACGTAACTCCCCAGATTTAGGCAGTATGACTAACTTGTAACAGCTTCCTTGTGGAATCCGACCGAAGTCGATAAAGAGTTATGACGATGGACGATGGTAACTCCGTCTACGTCGGCGGCCTCCCTTACGACGTCACCGAGGAGGCTCTCCGCCGCGTCTTCTCTATCTACGGCTCCGTGCTCACCGTTAAGGTAAAATACCTCTTTCCGTTAATTTAGGTTTCTTAATTAGGCTGATTCATTACTTTCAGGATATAAAATTCTTTCCAGGATTTGAGATCTTAATAATTGTATTGGGTTATGTTAGAGATTTGAATTAGTAGATATGGATATGCACAAAGACTGAAAAAGTAATTTTGATAATTCTAATTCCTAGTTAGAGTGTATTTTGACATATTTGTTACTCTTTGGGAATGCAGATTGTGAATGACAGGAGTATAAGAGGGAAATGTTATGGCTTTGTTACGTTTTCAAACCGTAGATCAGCTGATGATGCTATTGAAGACATGGATGGAAAAGTATGGTTCTTGTTCTTTGTTGTCCTCGGAAAAGATAAAACTTTTACTGCTATAGTTGTGTTTTTTCTTTTCTATTTATATTGTTGACGGTACTGAGCTCGTAATCAGATTATTGGTGGGCGTTTAGTGCGTGTGAATGAGGTGACAACAAGAGGTGGAAGAATGGATTCAGGTCAGGGGCGGTTTCAACCACGCGGTGGCTGGGATAAAAGTCCTGATAGGAGAAGTGATTGCAATTATGATAGGGATCGGTATAGTGATAGGTCCCGGGAACGGGAGAGGTCTCAGGACAGAAGGAAAGATCATCACTATACAGAGAAGGAAAGAGCTTATGAACATTCACATGATTTTAAGAGGAGGAATGATCATGATATGCTTGATAGGAATGGTTATAAGAAAAGAGTTTTCGAAGGTGATGAAGGAGATTGGCGTGGGGATAGGTCTTATGGGGATAATGGTAGGGGAATCAATGGGACCAGTTCTCATGAAGGAAGGAGCCAAGAAAAAAAGAGAGAAGATAGGTAAAAAATTTGTTGAAATTTATGTAGTTGTAGACTTCACATTCGTTTTTTTCCTGTAAAATTGGTCTGCTGGTGTCACTCCGCTAAACCAAATCATCCACACCTGTTGTGATTAAGTCTGATAAATTATCGTCGATAAATACAAATGCAGAAAGTTTAGTTTTAATGGATTTGATGAAATATTTTGCTCTTGTTAACGTTATGTATGTTACCTATTAAGGAATGTTTTGGCTTGCTTTGGTTTTGTTGAAATGTCTGAATCCTTGTGTGCTTTTATTGAGTTGACAGTACCATGCTTGACGGGGGACGTGGCAGAGATCAGGTCTCTAATTCAAGTGGAGATCACAATTTTCAGGTAAAGATGTTGATTGTTAGCCTTATTGTTGCATAGTTCATGTGAAAACTTGCATCTTTTATACAGGCGAAAGAAGAACTGGAAACGCTGATTAAGATGCGTGAGGGGCTTCACGATGAAGTATGATGCTGTTTCTCTTACCATATAGGCAATTGGTAGATTTATCTCAGTTTCATGAATCTTTGCCACAGTTACTCTTGACATAGAAATCTACAGAGCCATAAAATTTAATCATGAGGGATGGGAAGAATTTAATGGTCTAGTTTCAATGTTAAGGTGCTGGTTATGGAAGAAAGATTGGAAGAAAAAGAAGTTATGTGCTCAGAGCTACAGAAAAAGTTTAAGGTATGTGTCTACTATATCTTACAAAACCCGAAATATTTTACTATGGATTTGTTCTCATTTGAAATGGTTAACACAGAGATTAGAAGATTCATTGATGAATGAAAAGAAACTGACTTCACACCGCCGAAAAGAATTGGCAAAGGTAGAACATATGTTCGAGTCCTGTTTTCAAAGTTAGGTTATTTTTGTTGACATTGATTTGGTCTATGTTTGTTGGTAGCTACATAAATCATTTTCAAGGGTTAGAGAGTGCACGGACAACCTTAAAGACTGTGAACAAGAACTCCAAGTTAGTTTCTAAATTTTCACATTCTAGTGATTGTCATTGTATAAGTAATAGGCGGGCCTAATCAAAACAAGTCTCTTTTTTTTTTTGCAGTTGCTTGTTACTTCAGCTGCTAGAGAAGGTGTGGTTGGTGCTGATGGACTGGGAAATGGGTATGCGTAGGACACGGTCATTCACATGTTATGATATGTTCCGTTGTAACTTGTAAGTGTAGTTTTGGTTTTCTTCGACCTTGGTGAGTTTTCTCTTAGTTTTTTCAAGTCGAGCTATGTGGATTTGATAATGAATGACCAAGGGAATAGTAATAACTAAGTGTGCAGAGATTAACTACGTTTGGCTTTGTAACTCTTATTACATTTGGTCATCAAGTTATAATTATATGATACAATTTTAATGGATAGTTGAACGAAACAATCGTATACAAAAATGGCTTTGTTCAACATTAATTTATGTAAATATTAGTTTTACTAAATTTTTTCCTTTTAAAAATTTTTTTTTATAAATTCGTTGGAAAGTGAACAAATTTTATATTCGTTGGATGAAGTGAACAAATTATTTATTTTTGTAATGTTTACTTTATTCTTGACTAGTACCTAAAATGAGTTAAATTAATAAGGTTAACGCGAGCAGCATCTCCACCGTCCATTACTCGTAAGCCGAATGTTTTAAATTGATTAAGATGTGGCCATCCTTTGACCTATCGTTGCTAGTAAAAGCCAAGTTAGCCATCATTATACACGACGATCTTTTAAAATAACGTCCCCATTTAAGATTTTCTATGTTTTTCTTCTCAGATAAATTTCAATATATTCATTATTCACAATATCCTTAAGGCATGATTCGTACAGCTTTTGGCAAATCAGTAGCAGTAAATAGCAAAGGCAAATATGTTGACGAAGTTGTATATAAATTTGAGTAAAGTAATATTCGATATTCATAACTAAAGGAAATTCTTTTTGTATACGATTGTTTCGTTAAAATAACTAGCAAAAAAAAAACATGCACTAGCAAAATATTCTGTGAAAATATTGATGTTCGAGTGGTTACAAGCATTTCTAACGCTTTGTGTAGTCTTGTAGATAGCACTTTCCAAAAGGTAAATGTGCTATAAACTAAAGGTAATTACTAATTAGTATAGATTAGTATAGATGACAAAAAAAAAGGCTAACTAGTACTAAAGCACTTCTTAAAAGAAATCATTGTAGGGGTCAGTCAAGTGATCATCGCTAAACCACAGATGCAAGTGATTTAGTAGCTCTTGGTTGGTTATCGCTAAACCACTTGGTTGGTTTTAATGTTCCCTTGAACTCTCAAGTTAAAAAAAAAAATGGAATTATCAAAACTTCATTTCATCAAAATCTAAATAACTTTGCTTTGACCTAACAAGTGAACCAAAAAAAATATATTATAGTCCCACCACAAATTGATATCTAGTTAAATCGCTCTTCTATATATATATAGCCTTACAACATTGAAGTTGATCCTATCAACCAAAAGTGTTAAGAAATGGATAAAAGCCAAAGATGTAACAAAAACACAAACACCAACATTGGGTTTTGTCTTCTTCCCTCTGAGCTCATACAAAACATTTTATTCCATCTTTGTATACCTGAGATCATCCGAATGAAACTACTTAATAAGTATGTTTTAACAACAATCTCCGACCAGAGTTTCATCCGACAACTCAACAATGGATCACAGAGAGACACGTGGATCTTTGTCTACACGAGGCGTTGGCGTCGCGACAACGGTGTGCTTCACGGTTTCTCAGACCGATCTGTACGGTGGTTCAAAATTCCGTTGGCTGAAATACTTACCGGAGATATTTTCCCCGGAGAAGAATTATATCTACTAACAGCTAGTGGTAACTTCCTTCTCTTCGCCTCTAATACTCATTGTGGAATCATAGCCGTTGATTTGGTGGGAAAGAGCGTTACAAGAATCAGCTCGTGTCCGTTAGGCCCACGTGGAACATCGTCGTGGAGACGATCCGGTATGAAGCTTGTTCCCGATCCATCAAATCCAAGTCATTTCCGGTTTATGTTCGCTGAAATGGTGAATAACCGATCGGTTCTGTTTACTTATCATTCTAATACAGCCACGTGGCATACTAAAGAAGTAGAGAATAATCCAATAAATAGGGCTTTTAAGAAAAACAGTAATGTATTCTTAAGCTTATCAAATCGACCTCAAGAGAGTATTGTGATGAAAGTGGAAGATGATGGTTCGATGTTAAACTGGTATCTGGCGATTCTACGGCCAAGAATTAACCAAGAAGCGATCAGACAATGTCCATCGAGTGTTGGATTCAGCAGGAATGATCTAGAGAGTCAATTGTTGCATATACATGGAGATGACTACAAAGTGGTGATTAGATTAGACAGAGTAGATAATTCAAAGAAAATTATGAAGAGTTTGGGAGATGAAGAGTTTGGGAGACAGAGTAGATGAAGAAAATTATGAAGAGTTTAGAGGTTTGGGAGATAAACTCAAATGGTGAGAAGTGGGAGTTAGTGTCAAAAGCTCCAAATGAGGTGATTAGTAACAAGCCTTGTGGTGTGATGATGGGGAGCTTGGAGAGGAGATTAGGTGTGATTAGAGTGGCTCTAATGACGAATCATGAAGGTTTGTGGAATGTTATTTGGTTGGATTATGCTAGGGAAAAGGATAAGTGGGAGTGGATCCCACTACCTGATTGTAGATTCTTGCAAGGCTCAAATATGGCCGGGATTAGTTTCTCCTCTGGCCTCACCTTTTCTTTGTAAAGTTTAAATATAAATTAATGTTGGTATCAATCAGCCGACCATACGTTTTCTTGTGATGTAGGAAATTAATAAATGAATATCACGGAGCTGGGACAGTGTCATCATGACTCATGCTTGAGGTTTCAAGTCAACCATGAACACAAACTCTAGGAAATAATTGAATCACGGGCTTAGAAGAAGAA
This sequence comes from Cardamine occulta, assembly GCA_028015245.1. Taxonomy (NCBI): domain Eukaryota; kingdom Viridiplantae; phylum Streptophyta; class Magnoliopsida; order Brassicales; family Brassicaceae; genus Cardamine; species Cardamine occulta. Next base: position 17,189,871 of record CM051382.1, on the reverse strand, counting down.
GATCACAAAGGAAGAAAAAGTCACAAGTGGTGGAATATAATAATATAAACTAGTAAAAAAACTCAATTGAAAAAGCAATAAAACAAAAAAAAAATCATAAATAAGTTTCGCCAAAAAAAACCAGGATTTAATATGTACTCCATTTTCAAAAACTATTAAAAAAATCCGAAACAAGAAACTATATATAATTGTATAACAGATTTTTTTGTTGACAATGTTACATGTGAAACCTCAAAATAAGATTTTTTTGGGGCTAAACTCAGAATGTTTGATGATTGAATTGAACCATGTCATTCTATAAATGTAATTTAATTTATATCTAAAAGATGACAAAAGAAACAAAAAAGATACTACAATAAAAAAAAGAAACAAACCAAATGTGTGAAGCAGCGTTGTTGTGCGGAAAGATGGAGATCCAGTCAGATTGCGTCCAACCCACGACCTCAACATTTCTTTATAGTAAAGAGTCTCTACGCAGGCCACGTGGAGCAGAAGCACATTACTGTTGCGTAGTTGCGTGTAAGAAGACAATTAGATAAGTTTTCCACTAGTAAGTGCAGACAAACGTATGCTATACGTGCATCGGATCCTAAAGGTTCGGAGAGTGTCAATAAAAAAAATCTCATGCAATTATATTGTCACTTTTTTGAATTTGGTATGTGTGTGCTCTTTCGCTCGACACGAGCACCGTCCCGTCCCATACTTAAATCCATGGCACACAAGCCACCTTGCATTAACTTATAGGAGAGGATACTGTTTGAACTTTCAAAGTATTTGTTAATCTTTCTGCGTTCTTTCTGTTGTGAGATATCAAAAAAGACTGGCCATTTAAGAGAGTGACATCATTTTTACAGGTTCAAAACAATTCGTATAAAAAATATTTTCTGATCTAATCATACGGACCATGCCATAAGCCCATAAGCTAGTCATGTTTTATATATGAGAGTTGTAAGGGAAGTTGTAACTTGTAACTAAACTCGTACAGTATATAGGGAGGGGACTATAAAACATTTGTGTAATGGAGCTATTAGTTATGTTAGTCGTGTAACATAGGAAAATTCATGTATCTTCATCGAAAATTTCATGTAACATAGGAAATTTCTTTTGTTCATGTTTTATATGGAAGTTTGTAAGCGAATTCGTGTAGTTATATTGGATTTTCCCAATTAGAAAAACCCAACAAAACATTTCTAGGATACACCTGAGAGCAATGTAAACATATGGAGTCCTGAGTCTAGGATTTTCTACTTAAAGGTCGTTAAATTACTAAACATTTCAGGTTCTGCTGTACTTTCAGAGCTTAGAAATCGATGTCAGGGACTCAGGGTTAAAATATGAATGCAGTGACACACTCAAATGTGTTCTGAATCAAACAAACATCAAAACAGACCTGGTTCATCTGTCTCGACTATGTTTCAATTGAATTGATTTAGTAACTGACAAAAATGTAAAACAGTTCAAAGCAGAGTTACCTGTAACTGTTCTTTCACAATTGCACTAGAACAAAACAACAACACAAACCATCTTTTATGCAACACTAAAATCTTGTAAGAAAGTATAACAGAATCTGATTTTGTATAAATGGATAAGAGAATGAAGGGAAACAGTTTTACAAAATTTAATACTATATGAGGTCAGAAACCAGAAAAAAAGTGTCAAAACACTTTTTACTAGAAACCTCTTTTAAATGTAAAAAAAAGACTAAAAAGATATTCAAAATCCGGAATCAAAATGCTACACACACACCTTGAAAAAAGTGTGCAAAAACAATGAAACCTCTCTCATACAGAAGAAGCTAGTTTCCCCGAATTCACTACTGGAATCAACTCTTCATCTTCCTCACCTTTCTCGCTATCTTTCTCACTATCCAACGGTTTCTTAGCCACGGTAACAGACTGCTGATAACCAACCCCACCACATATAGTAACAAGAAGACAAAGCAAACCAACAGGAGTCGCATGCTTATCCCAAATCAAAACATTGATCACAACAGTCAAGAACTTATTAACAACACCAGTCACTGTAAAAGCAGTAGCAGAGATAGCATTCCTAGCAGCAAATCCAAAGTAACTGATGAGGAAACCAAACACACAAGACAATGCCACTGCAGAAAACGCCACAGGCTCAAACAAATTCCCTCGATTCTCATTGACCACCGCGAAAACCTCAGCTTGTTCGCCAGTAAGAAACCAAAATATCGGTGCTATCATCAGAGATAATAGATTATTGTACAATACATATCCCCAAGTGTTCAATCCTAGATTCGATACCATATGCTTAATGTAAACCATTTCAGTAGTGATTGTAACAAGGTAAGCTAACGCCCATGAATAAGCGGTTAGAGTAAAAGCCGAATCAGTTGCAACGTACCCAACAGCACCGGCGAGGATAATGACTAGCGATAAGAAAGTGAGTCTTGAAGGTAATGGCTGATGACGAAACGCTGTATCGGCGATCGCGACTAAGAGAGGTGTGAGAGATCGAAACACTATGAAGGTATCGACATTAGCGTGACGGAGGAGGTTTGTGTTTGTGAATATCGCAAGGTAGAAGACGACGGCGGCTGGGAGGAATTTCTTAGCGGTTTCCCAGGTGAAAGGATCGTGATGGAGGAAACCTAATTTGCCGAGGAGATATACGGCGACGGTGCAGGTAAGGTATTGAAGAGCGGTGAGAAGTCCGGGGTAGTTGAAATAGGTGATTGCGAACTTGTTGATGACGGCGAGGAGGCTGGAGCAGAGTGCGTAGCCGATGACGAGGCTAGTTGTCGTGTATTGTTGTTTGTTTGAATCGAATCGGGAGGAAGACATTGTTTGTTTGAGGTTTTTGGGATCCAGATCGGAGAAGAAGAAAAGAGAGAATTTGGATCTGGAATTGAATTCAGAGACTAATTAGAGGAAGGCGACGACTTCATCAGTATCGTACGGGATTAGCGATTTTGTTTGTAATCTTTTAACTTTAATTCACGTTACGCTTTGAGTAAGAAATTGGTGTTAATTTTGGTCAAATGAGCATTAATGAGATTAAATTATATGTGGAGAGATTTTTATTTGGTTGTAGAAATTAGAATAGTCAAAGCACTAATTAGGCAATTAGTCAATTACTACACACTAGACTTTAATTTGTTAGTAGTTGTTTCAAACTTTGCATATTTGATGACCCATACTTTCTCTTTGAAACGCCTATGAGAAAATAACCAAAACCTCTCGTCATTGAAACATCGACTTCAAAAACATGTTATACTAATAAAACAGTTTTATGTGTTTAAAACATGAAAACGACAAAATAAAGTTGTACTTATGATTTAAACTAAAGTAATAAATCCCTAATAAAATTAAATTAAATTAAATTAGGAGCATTAGTAAAAAAAAATGACAGACATAGAAGCGGTATACGAATGAACCTTGGAGCGGTTTGTAAAAGCTTGTGCTGCTCTGATACTAACCACCGACGCATCTGCTGGAGAAGTCACGAGATTGACGGTTCTGCAAGCGTTAAGACAAAAGACTCTAAACCAACGAGAAGGTTTTCGCCACTTGCTAATTTCCTTTTCTTTTTTTTTTTTTAATCGTGTACATATATATTTAGGTGAAATAATGCTTGCTTGGGTCGGTCAGGTTTCAGATTCTGATCGAAGAAACTAATCGCTCTTCTTTCTTTCTCATTCTTCGGTCTTCCTTGTGGGTCTTATCAGAACACTAGAGATCTCTCTTCGATCATTCAACGAAGCGTTGAGGAAATGGCGGCCGTAGGAGTGGAGGCGAGACGTGCTGAAACAGCGATGGAGGAAACCTGCAACGTGAAGGGAGCAGCAGCGAAACAAGGGGAAGGGCTTAAGCATTACTATCTTCAGCACATCCATGAGCTCCAGCGTCAGCTCCGTCAGAAGACTAACAATCTCAATCGACTTGAAGCTCAGAGGAATGAACTCAATTCTAGAGGTTTTTCTCTTCCTTCCCCAACCTTAATTTCTTCCTTTTCCGATGAAATTTCGAAAAGATTTCTCTGTTAAATTGGATTTTGTTATCATTTACTTGGGTTTTGTAGTTCAGATTGAATCTGTGCTAGGGGCTTTCGATTTCGTTCTCCTTGGAGCTGTATGCTTTTAAAAATTTTAAATTGTTAAGATTTAGGATTCCGATCTGGAAGTGGTTGGGTGACGAGGTTGTGTATTGTTGAGCCTTGATTCTTAGCAGCACTAAGATACCTTATTAAGATTTATTTATTCCGTTTGATCCCTACGGCTGTGTTTGAGTATGTATAAGCTTCTGTCTTCTAGGTAATTCTGTAGCAAAATATGTGACTATCTACTGCAAACAGAGCTGTTTCATGTGAATGATTATGTGGAAAGTGTATGGCTTTTTCAGGGAATTCTAGTTCTTTCTTTACTCTCTTGATTGACTAATAGTATATAGACTAATGGAAGGAGTCATTTCCACTAATCCATGATTTAAATGACACATTTAAAGCCTCGGTTGTCATCATGATCATCATTGTATTTATAATCTATTTATGCTTGAAGGTTTTCTCATTAGTCTTTTTAATGTGTAGTTAATTCTATATATCAAACCTCTATGACATTATAATTCTTTCAAAACTAAACAGTACGAATGCTCAGAGAAGAGTTGCAGCTGCTTCAAGAACCTGGGTCTTATGTGGGCGAAGTGGTAAAAGTGATGGGAAAAAACAAGGTCTTGGTTAAGGTATGCATTCTTTTATCATATTTTGTTTGGGATTAAATTGGCTTTTGTATTGTTTGTAATCTTTTAAACATAGCAATAATAGGACTTAAACTCCCATTTTCCAGGTTCATCCAGAGGGGAAGTATGTTGTTGATATTGACAAAAGTATAGACATTACGAAAATCACCCCATCGACGAGAGTTGCTCTCCGTAATGATAGCTATGTTCTCCACCTGGTCCTGCCGAGTAAAGTAGATCCGCTGGTTAACCTTATGAAAGTTGAAAAGGTTCCAGACTCCACATATGACATGATTGGTGGTCTTGACCAGCAAATTAAGGAAATAAAGGAGGTATGCTTAGTGAAAGAAAAAAGGAAAACGAGTAGTCTCTGCTTTATACTTATCCCCTTTGTTGCTTCGTACTTTTATTTTTTTATCTAATATCTTTCAATTCTGTATCAGGTCATTGAACTGCCAATCAAGCATCCTGAATTGTTTGAGTCTCTTGGAATTGCGCAGCCAAAGGTACACATGTGTTTCAATGCATCTTCTCTATATTGGAACTATGTTAAGTGAATTAGAGTTGATTGTATCATCTTTCTGTGTAGGGTGTGTTGTTATATGGTCCACCTGGAACTGGAAAGACACTTTTGGCTCGGGCTGTTGCACATCACACTGACTGTACTTTCATCAGAGTTTCTGGTTCCGAGCTGGTCCAGAAATACATTGGAGAAGGTTCTAGAATGGTCAGAGAACTCTTTGTGATGGCAAGGTTTGTATATTCTAGTCCCTATTTGAGATTTCAAGCCTGGTAATAGTGGTTGGTAAGAAAAGATGGAACTGCTGACAAGATAAATATTATGTACATGTCCGCCTTTAGTAGCTGAAATGAACTTGTAGTTTTAATGTGCTACTATGAATATGGTTCTATTGTGTAGGCGATCTCAAGGATGAATATCTTTCTATAAAAGTATTATTTTGTCATAATGTCTAGAATTTAGGCCACAGTACCAAGTCATTAGGAGCAAAGTACAGATAGATGAGATGGTTGTGTTGAAAATACTTTTTCAGTTGGCTTACCTTCCTAGTGCCGCTGGTTTATGGTTTTCAGGGAGCATGCACCATCAATCATTTTCATGGATGAAATCGATAGTATCGGGTCTGCTCGTATGGAATCTGGAAGTGGAAATGGCGACAGTGAGGTGCAACGAACTATGCTTGAGCTTCTCAATCAACTTGACGGATTCGAAGCATCAAACAAAATCAAGGTACGTGTTAAGTTGTAAAGAAAAGAATCATGAAATTGATAAGGATGGTACTGTAGTCTGTAGACTCAGACGAACTCATTAATTCTGTTAAATGACTGTTGCAGGTTTTGATGGCAACAAATCGTATAGATATTCTGGATCAAGCTCTTCTCAGGCCTGGAAGGATTGATAGGAAAATTGAATTCCCTAATCCTAATGAAGATGTAATGCTTTGTACTTCCTAGATGTAACTTTGCTCTGTCGTTTTTGGTGAAAAGTCATTTGTTGCCTACAGAAATAGGTTTTGCGTACTATGGAATAGAAAACTTGAAGAACATGTTTAGCTAATGCATATATTTCTAAAATGTGTTGCAGTCACGTTTTGATATCTTGAAGATTCACTCGAGGAAAATGAATTTGATGCGTGGCATTGATCTGAAAAAGATTGCAGAGAAGATGAATGGTGCTTCAGGTGCTGAATTGAAGGTAAAGTGTTTCTATTCCCCTGCCTCTCTCTCTACAATCTCTCTCTCTCTCTCTAATGTTGTTGGTTACTATGGTCAGGCTGTGTGCACGGAGGCGGGCATGTTTGCATTGCGGGAGAGGAGAGTACATGTGACACAGGAAGACTTTGAGATGGCCGTGGCCAAGGTGATGAAGAAAGACACAGAGAAGAACATGTCTCTGCGTAAGCTATGGAAGTAGGAATCTTTCTGTAAGGGAGAGCCAAAGATTCATTTCAAATCTGTGAAATTAGTGTTTCTTTACTGTCTGTTGTTCTTTCTGAAACCTTTTTCAGTTGACTCATCAAGCATTTGAAAACAAAGTTTTAAATTGTCTTTCAACATAACATTCACATTTTATAAAAGAAAGATTCTCCAAATCATTCCATATTAGATCAGAGAGAAAATCCAATAAGGTTGATACATCAGTCCTGCAAAGAGTAAATATGAAGTAAATCTTATCACAGACTGGCTATCAAAAAGATGGAGCTGCTGTGAACCTTTCCACTATTTTAAAGTTCCCTAAAACCAGGGAACTTTAAAATAGAGGATATAGTGGAAAGATTCCACATTTTCGTCTGTTTTGCTTGTAATTTTAGGGTTTAGTTTGGAGAAATAAGAACTTCAAATTGAAAAAACGGATTACACATGACAAAAAGGTCTCTTGCAAAAATTTCTATACAAACAAGTGAGGACCGGGTTTTGAGATTTAAGAAAAACAAAAATTAACCAAACGCTTTATAAAATATTCGGTTCAGTTTGGTTAGTTTCGGTTTTTGTTTTTTTTTTAAATTGCCGTATTTTTGCGACCCGTAAATTTTTATTTTTATTTTATCCCAAATAAAATAATATTAAATTGGACGAGGAAAAAAAGATGTCTTGTTGGATAATTCAAGGTTGTTTCTATTTATTTAGGTTTAATTGCTATTGATCTTGTCGATCTATCTTTAGAATCTCAAAAGCATTACTAGAGATATCTCTTCGCTAATTTGCTGCAATATGGCTACGGTAGGAGTGGAGGCGAGGCCTCATGGGACAGCAATGGAAGAAACCTGCAACGTCAAGGGAGCGGCGGCGAAGCAAGGAGAAGGGCTTAAGCAGTACTATCTCCAACACATCCATGAGCTCCAGCGCCAGGGCCGTCAAAAGACGAACAATCTCAATCGCCTTGAAGCTCAGAGGAATGAACTCAATTCTAGAGGTCACTTCTTCCTTCCTTAACCCTAATTTTTTTTTTTTTTTGATAAATCTTAACCCTAATTTTATCCCTTTTCCATGTAATTTCGCTCGGATTTCTCAGAAATTAGATGCTTGGGGTTTAGTAATCTCGGATTTCAGTGCTAGGGCTATCGATTTCGTTTTCCTTCGAGCTGGGTGCTTTTCAACTTTGATTGTTTGAATAGAGTGTTTTCGATCTGGAAGTGATTGGGTGACAATAGGATCCACAATATACTTTTTTTTGTATTTGCTGCAATAAGTTTACTCTATTTAAGATTTCTTGATTCTGTTTGATTCATGGCTGTTAGTATTGCTACATTGGTGATTCCACTATTGGCCTTTTCTTTCTTTACTTTCTTAATTGAGTAATATACACTCACGGAAGGAGTCCTTATAAGGAGTCATTTACTGTAATCAATGATTTTAGTAACTCATTTAATGTTATAGAACTGCCTTAGTGTGTTTATATTCTTGTCAGTGTGATCACTATCGTGTGTATGTTTGAAGGTTTCTTTACTAGTATTTACATTTTGATGTTAATTCTAAATTTCAATACCTCTTTGTTTTATTTAATGAACAGTACGAATGCTTAGAGAAGAGTTGCAGCTGCTTCAGGAGCCTGGGTCCTATGTGGGTGAAGTGGTAAAAGTGATGGGAAAAAACAAAGTCTTGGTTAAGGTATGACCCTTAGAACTGACTTAGGCTTAACCTCGTTTTGAACGGTTTGTAATCTTATGAACATAAGCTATAATAGGACTTAAACTCCCCCATTTTCCAGGTTCATCCAGAGGGAAAGTATGTTGTCGATATTGACAAAAGTATAGACATTACAAAAATCACCCCATCAACGAGAGTTGCTCTCCGTAATGATAGCTATGTTCTCCACCTGGTCCTGCCAAGTAAAGTAGATCCGTTGGTTAACCTTATGAAAGTTGAGAAGGTTCCAGACTCCACATATGACATGATTGGTGGTCTTGACCAGCAAATTAAGGAAATAAAGGAGGTATGCCTAGTAAAAGAAGAAACAAAACTTAAAGTCACTGGTTTAGTTGTATATTTATATAATATCGTTAACTGTTTATCAGGTCATTGAGCTGCCAATCAAGCATCCTGAATTGTTTGAGTCTCTTGGAATTGCGCAGCCAAAGGTACACATGTGTTTCAATGCATCTTCTCTATATTGGAACTATGTTAAGTGAATTAGAGTTGATTGTATCATCTTTCTGTATAGGGTGTGTTGTTATATGGTCCACCTGGAACTGGAAAGACACTTTTGGCTCGGGCTGTTGCACATCACACTGACTGTACTTTCATCAGAGTTTCTGGTTCCGAGCTGGTCCAGAAATACATTGGAGAAGGTTCTAGAATGGTCAGAGAACTCTTTGTGATGGCAAGGTTTGTATATGCTATTTCCTATTTGAAATCTGAACCATACTTATAGTGGTTGGTAGGAAAAGATGGAACTGCTGATAAGATAAATCTCTTTTCATATCCACCTTTAGTAGCTGAAATGGACATTTAGTGTTGAAGTAAAATGAGGAAATAGTTCGTTGTATCAACTACGAGTATGGTTCCATTGTGTAGGCAATCTTGAGGATGAATATCTTCCTATAAACTGTTCTTTTTCATAGTGCCTAGCGTTTAGGCTATAGTGCCAAGTCTTCTATAAGGAGCAAACTACAGATAGATGATTGTATTAAAAATATTTTTTCCAGTCAGCTTACCTTCCTAGTGCCGCTGGTTTATGGTTTTCAGGGAACATGCACCATCAATTATCTTCATGGATGAAATCGATAGTATTGGGTCTGCTCGTATGGAATCTGGAAGTGGAAATGGTGACAGTGAGGTGCAACGTACTATGCTTGAGCTTCTCAACCAACTTGACGGATTTGAAGCATCAAACAAAATCAAGGTACTTATTAAGTTGTAAAAGAAAAAAATCATGGAGCTGAAAAGGATGAGTTTGTGGTATAGTAGTTTGAATTTGTAGACAAACTCACCTATTCTCTTAAATGACTGTTGCAGGTTTTGATGGCGACAAATCGTATTGATATTCTGGATCAAGCTCTTCTCAGGCCTGGAAGGATTGATAGGAAAATTGAATTCCCTAATCCTAATGAAGAGGTAATGGTTGTGCTTCTTAGGAAATGATAGTAGATGTAACTTTGCTCTGTTGTTTTTGGTGAAAAGTCGTTTGTTGCCTACAGAAGTCTTGTTTGGCAATGGGTTTATTTGAAAAGCTCTTAGTTGTACTCCTACAGAAATAAGTTTTGCATATTATGGAATAGGAAGGTTGAAGAACATGTTTGGCTAATGTATATTTCTAAAATGTGTTGCAGTCACGTTTTGATATCTTGAAGATTCACTCAAGGAAAATGAATTTGATGCGTGGAATTGATCTGAAAAAGATTGCAGAGAAGATGAATGGGGCTTCAGGTGCTGAATTGAAGGTAAAGTATTTCTATTCCCATGCCTCTCTCTCTTGCTTCTCTACAATTTGTCTTTCTCTTATGCTTTTGGTTACTATGGTCAGGCTGTGTGCACGGAGGCTGGTATGTTTGCTCTGCGGGAGAGGAGAGTACACGTAACACAGGAAGACTTTGAGATGGCCGTGGCCAAGGTGATGAAGAAAGACACAGAGAAGAACATGTCTCTGCGTAAGCTTTGGAAGTAAGAATCTTTCTGTTGTGTACTCAAACTTAAGGGAGAGCCAGAGATCCATTTCAAATCTTTGAAATTAGTGTTTCTTTTACTGTCTGTGTTTTTTTCTAAAACCTTCCTTTTGGGTTGGCTCTTTAAGCTTTTGAAAACAAAGTTCCTACATAAACACTGTAGTTTGTTGACAACAAAAAAAAATCACTAGTTTATAACATTGTCTTTGATAAGCAAAAATTTTACATTTTAGAAATTCTTCTCCTCCAAATGAGTCATACTACACTGAATATAACCCGCCAAAAAGGTTGTTTGAGAGAATGATCGCCATTGCTTTTTGAAATAAGAGGACATTAACTTGATTTATCTTTCGTTTTGAGCTTTTGTATTTTAGTTTCAAATCTGTTAAAATCAAATTTAATTAAAATTTTAAAATCAACAAACCAATAAATCCTTCTTAAGTATTGATAAACAATAAGTTGTTAGTAATAAATACATTACTTTTACTTTTAAATATTAAATGTTTTTCTATATCTATAAACCAATAGAAATTCAAGAATTCAAACATTCTAAATTAATTTTTTTTGGAGTTTACAATTTACTAATATTAACTACTAAAATTTTATTTAAACATCTAGAAAATCAACTTTTTAAAAACAAATAAAAAAAGCTAGAAAATCAATTTTTGTTATAAGGAAGGAATATTAAAAATGTACAAAGGTAATTTCAAAATATAACTTCTAAAAAACCATGAAACATGTGTTTTTAGCATATAACTATATAGTAACCTGCGCTGTGTAGTGCGGAAAATATATACTTCATATTATGTTAGTTTATATTGTCAAAGATTATTATTAGTGTTTTAAATTATATTTATTTTATGTTTTAAATATTTTGTTATTTTATTTATTATTATCATATATGGCTTGTTTTGTGTTAATTAAAATTACTAATAGATAATTACGTGCATCATTATATTTATTGACAAATATTTTTAATAAGTTAGAATATAATATACTTTTGTTGTAAAAATTAAGTGATGTTATGTATATATTTCTAAATATTAAAAATCTATAATTGTTTGATTTACTCCAATATACATATTATTATCAATGATTAGAAACTCAAACTGAGATCCGTCTTGACCCGTCTTGAACCATCCTGGCCCATTATAAAAATTAAAATAGTTGAAGATCCCGATGATTTAAAGTTAGATGGTCAAAAATTAATTTTAATTTCCGTCCTTAATTAATAAGAGAGAGAAAGTAAGTTTAATTTTTTGTAGAAAATAATAATTGTTTAAAATATTATTTACAATTTTTTTATTTAATTATATTAATTTTTTGATTATTATTGTATCTTTAGTGATTTTATTTAAAAACATTAAATATTATATTGTTTAAATACTTTAATTAAACAATTTCATGTTTATTTAGGAGATAAAAAAATAAACATATTTAAATTTAAAATATTAATAATTAAAATTTGAAATATCTATATACAGATTTTTGTGCTATTTATTAGGAAATTGATTAACTAAATAAGAAATAATTATAATTATGAATAAGATTTGAAAATTAAAAAAATTGTTCAATGGTATTTGCTGTTATATCCCACGTAAATGCAAGGTTAATTTGCTTTTAACATTGCTCAAATAATTATATAGAGATTTTTTGTCTAGAGCTCTTGTACGCACATTCTCAAACTTAATTCTAGTTTATAACATGGAAATGATATTAACACTACTCCCTCCGTTTCTAATTGATTATATTTCTAGGACAAAAATTCTTTCAAAAAGATACAATTTATAGGTTTTATATGTAGTTTTTATCCATGTTTTAAAAATCTCTAGGCGTTTGTCGGGCGGTCAAGCAGGGCCTAGCGCCTAACAGATTAATTGGGGATTATACAGAAATTATTAGGGGATTTGTTTTAGAGTTTTTATTTATTTATTTAATTAATAGTAAAATTATCAAATATATAGTTATATACATTATTGACAAGACAAATGTAAAGAAATATGACAGTTTAGATCGTTTATGTAGCGATCCAAAGGCAGCATGTCGCGGGTTCAAGTCAGATTGTTTCTGTTTTGTTTTTTTTTCTCATATACTTTAATCAGGGGTAAAATGGTCATTTTACTTAATCTCCTTCACGCGAACATAACACTTCACTGATTTTTTAAACTTATTTTCACTGATTTCAACTCTAATTCATCCAAATTTTATAACAAAAAATTAGATCTAACATCTAACATCCAATTTCGGGCTAAAATAATAATTTAAAATTTTTCTCCGATTTGCCATAACTTGGCGGTGTTCTGCCGTTAAGTTATTAATCAGCGCTTGGGTGGCTTCCGCGGCCGTGTTTTTTAACGGGGTTTTTTATTAGTCTATGATTATTGATTGTAAAGTTCAAGAAAATAATCAAATACTATTGATTTAGAGTTATTGAAAACTATTAATCATACAAAATGATGCATTTATAACAAGTTTTTAATATATTTTCTTAATACATGTGAAAATTGTAGAAGTATAATCATTTAGAAACAGAATAAGTAGTAGATTTATAAAACATAGGATCGGTCGTATGGTTAATAGTAGTTGATTTTGATTGTATATTAATTTCTGAAATATTTTTGGTACGTTACATTAATTTAAAATTCATCCGTCTGGCATGTGTTCATGACTCATGAGTGTTTAAAAACTAGCCGTTACGAACAATTAATTACGACACAGAATTTTGTTTTAAATATATCTATTTTGTCAATACCAATGTATATAATTAATGAATTTAATTTCATATTTGCTAAGGGAATAATTCCAATTCGAAAAATGAAAATGATGAGTGTACGCGTGGATCTGATTAACAAAACAAACAAACAAAAAAAAGTACGCGTGGACGTAAAGCTAGAAACGATCCAACGGTGGAAAAAGCTGCGTTAAATTTGCAGATGAACGGATCCAACGGTTAATAGTTTAGCGTCAACCCAAAGCCAAACCCTCCCAATTTTCTCTTTTAAAAACCCAGCTTTCTCCATAATCTCCCTCTCGCCGCTTCGCTTCTTACACATCGCCTTATTAGCTCTCATCTAGCTCGATCTAGCTCGCGATTCTGAAAATATGGTAAACACTCTCTTCGATTTTGCTGGTTTCTTCTTCTTCTTCTTCTTCTACCATTAGATTACGTTTCTTGATCTAAGCTTTCACTATCTCAGATCTCATGAGATTGATTCATTCCGATTGATGATTCTGTGCTCCGTTTTCTAAAATCGTTGTGTAAATCTTGTTCAGGCTTTACCTAATCAGCAAACCGTAGATTATCCTAGCTTCAAGCTCGTCATTGTTGGCGATGGAGGCACAGGTACTATTCGCCTTATTTTTGGATCGTCGAATCACTGTTTTTTTTTTTTTTTGGTCGTCTCTGAAACGCAGTTGAGATTTTGCTGATTTAAAATTTGGTGCATCTTTGGTTTTCGATAATATCAATGCTTGGTTTCGTTGTTGATCGATATGAGATTCCTATATAGTTGTCACTGTTGTTTTTAGTGATTGCCTTTGGTGTTTGTGCAGGGAAAACTACTTTTGTCAAGAGACATCTAACTGGTGAATTTGAGAAGAAGTATGAACGTAAGTATAACTAAGATTGCTCATCAATGCACAATTAACATTATTCATGTCTCTCTATTCGATTCTAATGCTGCGTCCTGACCTCGTTTGTTGCAGCTACTATTGGTGTGGAGGTCCATCCTTTAGATTTCTTCACAAACTGTGGCCAGATCCGTTTTTACTGCTGGGATACTGCTGGACAAGAGAAATTTGGTGGCCTAAGAGATGGATACTAGTAAGTAAATTGTTTACTTGCTCTGTTCATAAGATCTGGTTTGTTTGATGTTGTAGTAATTTCCTAAGATCACTGAAGTTAATCTTGAGTATGCATAGTTTGAGTTTTGCTCTGGTTATTGTGTGAACTTAGTGAATTGTTATGCTACCTAGACAATGGGAGTAGGTGTTGAATGATTTGATAATGGTTGATTTGGGTATATAGCTAATCTGTCGATTCTCTTGCAGCATCCATGGTCAATGTGCCATAATCATGTTTGATGTCACAGCACGGCTCACATACAAGAATGTTCCTACATGGCACCGTGATCTCTGCAGGGTGTGTGAAAACATCCCGATTGTTCTGTGTGGCAACAAAGTTGATGTCAAGAACAGGCAAGTGAAGGCAAAGCAAGTCACATTCCACAGGAAGAAGAATCTGCAGTACTACGAGATATCAGCAAAGAGCAACTACAACTTCGAGAAGCCTTTCTTGTACCTTGCTAGGAAGCTTGCTGGCGACCAGAACCTTCACTTTGTTGAGTCACCAGCTCTTGCTCCACCTGAGGTTCACCTTGACATTGCTGCTCAGCAGCAGAACGAGGCTGAACTTGCATTAGCCGCAGCTCAGCCACTCCCCGATGATGATGATGAGGCCTTCGAGTAAATCTCCAAAATATCTGCCGTGGAACTCTGTTGCGTTTTCGTTTTGGATTTTTCTCTATGTTGTTTTGATGTTACATATAAGTCAATCGGTCTTTCATATAATCAATCGGTCTTTCTTAAAGAATTTGCAGTGAAGATTTTTTTGCCCAAAACTTGACTCTAAACATTCTTCTATTACTTTGCCTGTTGACAGATTCAGATGCCACTATATATATTCCTGCAAAATCCGAGCTGTGCAAGTCTATACTGTTGGGATTTAAGCATGTGTATAACCTAATTAATAATCTTATCTTCTCGGATCTCTTTAGCTTGGCAGATTCTTCTGCAATCCTAAAAATCTGTTGTGAGAGATTCGGTGTTTCTTTTCACGACAGATTTGAGATGTTTTTCTTTTTCTCTTATCCGGAAATTTGATTAAGAATAGCTAAATTATTCTTTTCTAGTGATTAGTGGTATGATTAAAATAGCTCATACGGATGTATATATGAAAATTGGTATATTCACAGGTGTAATTTTGAGATTTTCCTTTGTTGATTTTGAGTGAATGTATGTTAATTTGCGAAAATATTGTTGGAATTCATATTTTTACATCATTTAACTTTAACCGATATTTCATAGTATGTCTTAATTTAAAATATCCGTTATGAACCATGGTGATATGTTTTTTTTTTTTTTTTTTTTTTCGGCCAGTGGAATTTCATTCCACACCCAAAACCGGTAACGATTTATGCAAATCTTACAACCCAAACGTTGAAAATGAAAGCCCATTATGGCCCATTTACACTGATCCAGCGCAATTAAAGTAAAACAAGACACGTGGACACGCGCGTCCAAATCTAAGGTTGAGAAGATGCATGGCTTCACCACCACAGCTGCAGCACCGCACCTCCGTTCCTCCGCTGACCGCACGGACCATCGAAATCAGCCTAGACATCCGCCATTCGGCCGGATTCTGGAGAGAACAGAGGAGACCAAAAATGTGAAGAGACACTTGTAAAGCTTCTTTGGCTAAACGCCGATGCTCCTTGTCAATCATCACCGCCGCTGTTTCCGAGATAAAATTAGGTTGACTTTTTGATTAGAAACTCTGATCCATCGTCGATGCACTGTGGCAGAAGAAACATATCCTTAAACAGGAAAATCAAAGGGTTTACTCTAAATCAAAAGTGAGAATAATCGGAGAAAAGTCGGATAGAGGAAAACTTTGAGCAATCGGGAATTTGAAAGGAAACAGCCAAAGAAGGAAAAAAACCGTATCTGTAGTGTGATTTGGTCCAATTGAATTAAGCTAAGTCACTCGAGAATATCAATTGAAAAAGCAAGTAATTCAATCAATCCGTGATGCAAGCGAAGATATGGTCGGAAAAACGAAAAAAAACAAAGAAAATAAAAGAAAACCGACAGAAACGCCGGAAGATGAAACCGGCACAAGACCGGCAAGTTATTAACCGACACGAGATCGGAAATTTATACCAAAAGAGGAGAAAAAACTCTCCCTCTCTGAAAGATTAAAGTGAGAGAAGAGATAGAGATAAAAATTATGCTATTTTGTTTTTCTTAATAAAAAGGAAAATCAAAGAAAGAAATTAAATAAATAAACTGGATAATTTTTAGTTTCTATTTTTAATATATGTTAAATATTTTATTTTAATAAAATTTAAACATTTTTCCAAATTTAGATTTTTATATTACTATACTATTTATGTTCTAATAAATTTATAAATTTTCAAGGAATTGTGAAGGAGTTCGATGAGTGAATGTGCGAGAAAAAATGATATTCGGTGTTGAGCCGATAAAATATCTAAACCAGAAGACTTTAGAAGAAACCGCAAGATCTTACGCTATGAAGATTATTTTTTCATATCTCACACTAAGCATGTGCATTCGAGTTTAGTTCAATGTTTTGGGTTTTTGGGTCTAGAGATGTCCCATTTGGGTATTTATAATTTTTTGTTTGATTATGTTGTTCCAAGTTTAAGCAAGGTTTCGATAAACGAAATATCAGAAAATAAATGAAATTGGTTAGATTTTTACAAATATAACTATGAATTTTGAGATGTTTTTTTTGCTAATTTTGGGTATTTTAGTTATTTCAGTATAAAAATAATTGATATTTTTGGGTTTATAATTGTAGGATAATTTGGTTAAATCAAATTTAAATGCAATAAATTTTTTTGGTATAAAATTTTATTTCAAATATTTCAGATATCCATTTGGTTTTTTTGTTTGGTTTGGTTTAGTCTTTCGGATATATAAGTATAGGACTCATTCGAATTTTTGTCGGGTTGGTACCCTTTTTGGGTTGGATTCAGTTTGGTTATTCAAGTTTTAGATATTTTGTCCAAACTTATCTTATACGGTGGTCGGAAAAACAAACAACAAAATAGAACCAAAAACTACTAGACATAATATAGATTTTTAATATACTAATAATAAATTTTAATTAAAAAGGTTAAATTAATTAATTTATGTAAAAAACATTTGTAAAGTAAGTATTTTCTCTAACAAAACATTATTTATACTATTTTTCTTAAAATAATTTAAGATATATCTGTAACAGCAACAAATGTTTAATTTAATGAATTTGCTTATATTTAATTTATTTTAAAATTAAAAAAATCCTAATCTAGTATATATATATATATAATATATAAAGGTAAAATTGATCCAACGGTGCAGAAAGCTGCTTAAAATTGCAGAAGAAAAAGAAGGAATCTAAGGGTCAAAAGAATCGCGTCAAAGCTAAGCTAAACCCTTCCCAATTTCTCTTTTAAAACCCCTCTCGCCGCATCGTTTAAACCTCCACGACGCTAAGCCTGCTTACGCTTTGCTCACGCGACTCCGAAAATATGGTAACATCTCTCTCTTCGATTTTGCTCTTATTGTACGATCAGATCTAGGGTTTTCGCTTTCTCAGATCTAAAGAGATTGTTTGATTTCGATTGATTTTTCTGTGTTCCTGTTGTCTAAGTTCGTTTTGTATATCTTGTTCAGGCTCTACCGAATCAGCAAACAGTGGATTATCCTAGCTTCAAGCTCGTCATTGTTGGTGATGGTGGCACAGGTACTCTTCGCTGTGTTTTTGTTCGGCTACTCACTGTTTTTTGTTTTGATCGCAATTGAGATTTTGATGATGTACTGATCAATGCTTTGTGATGGTGATCGAGATAAGCTCCTATATAATTTTTTGAAGAAATTTATGCAGACTAGATCTTTGCGGAATCGATTTGTTATATAATCCGCACTGTTGTCTTCTGTGATTGATTACTTTGCTAAGTCTCTGGTTTTTCTTTTTGGTGGTGGTGCAGGGAAAACTACTTTTGTCAAGAGACATCTAACTGGTGAATTTGAGAAGAAGTATGAACGTAAGTATAACTAAGATTGCTCATCAATGCACAATTTACATTATTCATGTCTCTCTATTCGATTCTAATGCTGCGTCCTGACCTCGTTTGTTGCAGCTACTATTGGTGTGGAGGTCCATCCTTTAGATTTCTTCACAAACTGTGGCCAGATCCGTTTTTACTGCTGGGACACTGCTGGACAAGAGAAATTTGGTGGCCTCAGGGATGGATACTAGTAAGTTAACTGTTTTATTTATCTTTTCCCAAGTTCTGGTTTGTATGTTGTTGAATCAACCCTATGTAGAGTTAGTCTAGAGTATGCATAGTTTGGAATAGCTCTGGTTAAGGTGTGAAATTCAAGAACTGATTTAGCTCTAGTTTTGGACTTGAATCATAATGTTGATATGATTTTACGCTTGGATAGAAAGCTAATCTTTTGTCTTTCTTACAGCATCCATGGTCAATGTGCCATAATCATGTTTGATGTCACTGCTCGGCTCACATACAAGAACGTTCCAACATGGCACCGTGATCTTTGCAGGGTTTGTGAAAACATCCCGATTGTTCTGTGTGGTAACAAAGTCGATGTCAAGAACAGGCAAGTGAAGGCAAAGCAAGTCACATTCCACAGGAAGAAGAATCTGCAGTACTACGAGATATCAGCAAAGAGCAACTACAACTTCGAGAAGCCCTTCTTGTACCTTGCTAGGAAGCTTGCTGGGGACCAAAACCTTCACTTTGTTGAGTCACCAGCTCTTGCTCCACCTGAGGTTCACCTTGACATTGCTGCTCAGCAGCAGAACGAGGCTGAACTTGCAGTAGCCGCAACTCAGCCACTCCCCGATGATGATGATGACGCTTTTGACTAAATCTTCCAAAATCTCTGCCATGGTTATCTCTATTATGTTGTTTTGAGTTGATGTTACATATAAATCAATCGTCTTTTTGTTTTAACAAATCTTGGAGAATATTGAGATTGTTCTGTTGGGACCAAAGATAATTTGCAAGCTGAAGTTTTTTCTGCCCAAGAATATAAGGTGATTGGAAATCTTGAATCTATTTACTTTTCTTTTACTTTGCCAGTTGATGGATTTCAAAGCTATTATAATCATACTAGCAAGATTGAAATCGTTAGTGCAGTGTGTTTTCTTATTTGGATATCTGGATTGTTCTGAAGAAATTGGGAACAAAGGATTTAGATATGAAACTTGAATCCACTTGCGCAGGAATCATTCATATACATATTTTGCAAGTCTTCCTCAGTCCAACACAACAAAAAGAAATGGTTTCAACATGTTCACATGTAAATTTACAAGCTCGGAAATAATCAAACACCCTGATTGAAAAATAGAGTAACATTTGTACAACCTAGCTCAACTTTTATTCTATGTAACACAAACTGTAGTCGTCAATGATATGCTGCTGCTATCTGTATGTTGTACTGTTATCATCAGAGATAAGGTTTCTTATCTGCATCAGATGTTCCTCATTCGAAATGTTCAACCTGAGACGGAGATTTGTGATCCACGTTTCTTGTTCCCAAGTTATAATTGGTCCCGATGCGTGCAATCTCTCGATACTAGATCGATATGCATCCAACTCTAACTTATGAACATCAGCAGCCCCTGATCCTTTTCTTGGAAAAGCCAACTTCTTGAGCTTCCGTAGACACAAGAAGATGACTCTGTGTCACTAGTGTTACCGGTTTCTATGGGACTGAATGAAACAGCACTGAGACCATCCGTATCCACGCTACAGCTACCAACAGAAGAAGCAACCCTCTCTCTATCTTCTTCGTCTTCTTTTCCTTCTTCAAGAAACTTTGGCGGATACGCCGCTAAAGCTCTAGTTTGACTCTGTGGTTCAACCAAAGAATAGGTCCGTTTCTTTAAAACTTTTGACGAACGAACATCAAACACATCGAGCTTGTCTTTGCTCTTTAGTTTTCCTGTTGAAGTCTGCCCGCTTAATCTCGATGTACCACCCTTCAACCAAATGGTAAAAAAAAAACGTCAGGCTTAAAAAAGTCTTTGAAAGATAGGTTCATAAAAGAAAGAAACAAGTACCTGCCCGATCATGATCCACTCGTTATCTTGCCAAGATTGTCTAACTCGAACATCAGATTTGGATGCCTTGAACTTCAGTGAGGAACCAAGTAATCTAATCAAGAAACAATCTTTTTCCAAAACCTTGGAAACGATTGCCATCTTCCACGAACTACTTTGGAAAACCTCAAGAATGTCACCAGGACCCCAATTATCAAGGACTTTTAAAAGAGGAGGCTCAGGCCTCATACTCTTCCTCGGTACCCTCGCTGTACCATCATTTCTATCATACATGACAGTGTAATAATGCCCATTTCCTGATATTATCTCTGCGGACCGCCAAGCACCAGACGGAACCGATGATTTGCTCAACACTTCCACTTTAGTTCCCTTCTTGAATCTCATCATTGCTGCTCTCAAAAAACAACTAAATGTGAATATATTTTCACATTCTAATTGCTTAAACGATCAGAATTTAACATCAACATACGCTAAAAGTCTGGCCTTTAATAGTCATTCTAGGCAAAAACTTGAATTCTTAACGTTAAGCATTCCCTAAGTTGAAACCACAAAACAAGATAAAGAGAATCTCAAAATAGATTTGTGATGATCATGACAAGGGCTAATACATCCAGAAATAAGTTAGATCAATAGATCCATTAGAGTTTTACACATCCAGAAACTTCAAATTCAATCAACTTGCATAAATATTTCAGATTATTTTGCATCATAATCACTAGATTGCAGAAAAGTTCTCAATTGCAAACCAACAACAAAAAACAGTTGAGAAATATTACATTGGATTCAGATGTTAATGGAATTGAAAACACAGTATGACTCAAATTCTAGGATCAATCTTCATTACTGAGAAATTGTGATTAAGAGAAGAAAATCACTAAATAAATTATTTAAATTTGCATCAGACATCAAGAGACTTAAAACTCATAAAATTCAAAAAACAATTGGGATTGTGATTACCTGAAAACGAAGTATTAGGTCACTGAATGTTTAGCACACTAAGAAAGCCATGATTCTGCTGCCACAAACAACAAAGCTTCACTTTTGTTTTTTCTTCTCTTTGAATTTCTGGGCAACCAAACAAGGATCAAAGGGGTAAAAGGAAAAAAAAAAAAAAAAAAACTTATAATCAAATATTTAGAAAATAGGGAAAAAAAAAAAAAAATAGATATATCCCAATTTATATTACACATCAGCAAAGCCAAAATTAAATCCATGAAAAGATTTTAATATGGAAAAGAAAAATAGTTAAAGTTGCGAACCTGCAACTGCGAGGGCATTTTATCCACAAACCGCATGAGAAGTGACCTTTTGTTTCATTTTATTTTGATGTAGGATTATTCTAGGACAAATGGGTGACATAACCAAAATATATACTAGTATATAATTTGGTACGTGACAATTATTTGATGCTCTATTTGGAAGATAATTAAAGATGAAATCGTTTCGTTTTCTGATAAACAAATATCTAAAAGTGTCTAAACAAATTCTTGAGCTCTGTGAAAAAGTAGATAAAGAAAAATTCAAAGCATAATTGGAATTCATTTGAGGTTTTCGAACGCTAGTTTTTCAACCCACTTTGGTAAATTTATGGTAAAAAATAAAAAAAAATTTAGATGATTTTCATTTCAGTTTTGATCATTAAAAAATTGAGATCGTAAGGTCCATATTTTGGCTTCTAATGGAAAAAAAAACAAAAAAAAACAAAAGTTAAAATTATCATGTCGTATCTTTGCAGTATTATTTATTAATATCTTCTTGATTTCACGACGGATAGTGACATCAACTGTAAAATTGTTCAGAATAAAGGTTCATATCCCATGAGAATGAATTTATATTTGTAATAAGTAAAATAAACCAAAATACTTATATAGAAATGTAAGGAATGATTACAACTTTTGGGTTTCATTTCTTCGGAAAATCTAAAATCTTGTCTACTCGTAAATTCATTGGCAAAACACACTTTGGTTTTGGCTAAACCAGATTAGAATGAAGCACTGGTTATGCTCTTGCTCTTTCCTCGTATGAAACTTCACTACTGATCCACTCTAACACTGAAGAACAGTCCTCTCGTCTTACGAAACGCCTTCATTAACAGATTCACATAAACCATAACAAAAAGGAATTTAATATAACCAAATGAATGCTTAATTGAGTATTGCATTTGATCTCTTTACCTGTTTCTGGGACGGTACGACTTTAGTTCAGAAACTTCTCGAGAATCTCTCATGTCTTTGCTCATTCTAATAGACTCGGGCACCACCAGCGTCTCTGCTTCGCTCTCATAAGCATCGTAAATGCATTGAAGTATTGTATCCTGCAAGGAGAAAGAATTATTACAATGCTGGATTGACTATAAACAATAGTTAGTATATAAGAGATTAATAGAACAGAGAGCCTTTTTAGTTTTACGGGTATGTATACCAGAGGTTTGGAAGCATTAAGCCAGTGGTACATAGGTTCATACCGGAACCATGTCATTTGCCTTTTCGCAAAGTTTCTGCGCATTAAGCAAACAATGTCTACTTCTTTTAGCTTATCCTTCAGGCATATAGACGTTGACACAGATTTTACTAGGAGTGTTTTGAAATATTCCTTTTCAAACGATAAGAAATGATAACGTAATTTCCATTTCTATTTCGTCGAGAAGATTATATATAAAGGAATCATCACCTGGATGCTTGCTGAAATTTGTTCAAAAACCCATGAAACTCTGCAGGGGAACTTGCACCTCCTCGATGACGACATTTCAATAGATATTCCATGGCCTGAAAACGAGAAATTCCACATTTCCATTGTTAATCCAAAATGATAATGAAGTACTAGAGTACATATAAATTGATATGATAAACTCATAAAGTATGTCAACTAGATAAGAATGAACCTCTTTTCTCAACCAATTTGGTAAATGTGAATGATGATATGTTACTAAGTAACTGCTATATGTCATGGCGTCATGCAATTTCTAGAACCAAATCTATATTCTTCACTAAAATGGACATGTTTCATTCAAAACAGCTACAGTCCACTTCAGACCCCTTGGCTAACTACAATGATCATTCAATAGATTTAACACAAAGAAGCCTTCTCTTCTCAGTTCGTCTGCACAACCCATTACAGAAAATAAAGAGTTTACCTGTTTATACCCAATGGCACGAGTTGCAGAATTTGTGTTTGGAAGAAGACCAAGATCAAGAAGCCATCTAGCTTCTGATAAAACTCCATCAGCACCTGAAGTTAGATACAATAAGCATGCATCATCAAGGAAAAATGAACTCTGCACGACAAAATTGTATAAGATACAGCAAAGAGCAAGCAAATTGTTTTTCCTGGTTAGAGTTACAATAATCAGATGAGAAAAAGACTTATTACTGTAAGGTGTCATGGGGATGCAATTGATTTTTTGCAAGTTACTACTAAAATTAAGAAGTTATTACTAAAATTAAGAAGTTGCACTTATTTACTTGAAATCATGTCTTCACATCTGAAATCAATAGACCTGTAGAGAGCAACCCTTGGGGTTGACAGGAAAAAACAAAGGAAGTCATAGTCCAAATCTGTCTCTATGTTTTGGATAGACATATCAGTAGGTGAACCATAGTCATCGGAGTCATTAGCATCAGGAGTATCTAAACTTTCTCGAAAAGAATCATACGGAAGGCGAAAAGCAGACGGAGGAGATCCAGTTGACTGCCAGGAAAACAAACATTAAAGATTCAAAAGTGAAGACACTTTACCAAGATTAAAAATGCATACAAACCAGAATCAAACAACGATTAGTTCATCAACCTATCAAGCAAGAAATCATTTATCTACAAGAGTAAGACAATCCAAAGCAACCCTTTCAAGCAGACAGTTGAAGCTAATAATTGTCGAACCTTGAGTATCTCGAGGCTACGGCGTAGTCTGTACCAATCATTACGAGGTAAAATAGATGCTCTTGAATCTCCAGCATTGACCACAAACTCCACAGCTGCATCCCAGTCATGGTCGGTTTGAAAATCAACTAGCATATCGTGGGCCTCAGCGATGACTTCTGGAGAAGGTTTTGGTACAGCAGGCTTCCCATAGATAAACCTAACATTAACAAGAGCATGATAATGGTGAAATTTCGATTTTGCTTTTAACATATTACGAAAAGACACTAGAAAAGTATAAAATCTCCCGCCAATACCATCTCAGGTACAACCCAGTGCCACCAGTAACAATGGGAACACGCCCTCTATTAAGAATGTCTTTGGTAGCTTGTCTTCCATCATCAAAAAAACGCCCCACAGAGTAGTCTAATAAAGCACGAAAAAGGCGTAAGTTACGAGATTTGCATACATGAGCGTCAGAAACATTTACAGTTGTGGCATTTGCAACATCAATAAAGCTGGATACAAACAAACAAAAACCTTCAGACGGATGCAAAATGTCGATAAGATGATGAGGCACCTCCTGATATTAATTTGTAGAAAACATACAAAGTCAAGCTCAAAGGTATACATTTTCAAATAAAATGTGATTCAAATCACCAATCCTATGAATCTAACCAAAATATATCAGAAAGATACCTTTCTATCGCTTGGTGATGGCTTGGCTGATCCAACATCAAGGCCTCGATACACCTGTGAACACCAAACATAGATGCAAAGTTATGAAATTTGGTCAAACTAGAAAGAAGATAAAAACTTCAACTTTAGCATTTCAGATACAATTGGGTTCAATCAATTAGCTTCAACAAAGGTGAAAGTTCAGATATTGAAACACTCTTAAGTGAGTATAGGGAAAAAGAATTGACCTGAACAGAGTCAGCACTGATGATTTCACCATTGAGACGCTTAGCGAGCTCCATAGCAAGTCTGCTTTTTCCGGCGCCGGTTGGCCCAGAAATCACAATAACCTTCTCCTTTTCGGACTTTCTCTTCTTATTCGAAGTGGTTCCTTCCAGAGCTATAGAGCAAGCGGTGGCTACGCAGAAACTCCGGCGCAATGCGAGGCTCGGCGGTTGCAGCCTTAAGCAACACGTACGGGTCAGAAATACGCCACTGCTAATCACCATTATAGGTTCTTTGAACGGAAAATGAAGCTTTAAACACTAGAACTTGGAAGATAGAAGAAGTTTACAGGTTGATGAGAGTGGAAGGATGACCCGCGCAAAAGCTCATCTCGAAGAAAGATGAAGACAGCGAGCGAGAGATTTGAGAACTACGGTTCGGTTAGGTTTACAGATTTAACCGAATCCAAATTATGAACCGAAACGATATTGGTTAACTTACAGTACTTTTTTTTTTTTTTTTTTTTTTTAACTTTTTGTTCAAACAAACCTAAACGTTTTTGAACAATGTTTTTGTGGGTTATTTAACTACATGTTACCAAAAATTGAAATAACTATGTACGGTGTTTTGATGTGGTTTCAGGCTTGGAATGGTTTTGACTTTTGACTTTTGATAGTTAAGTTTGTAAAAAAAATGGTGGGTTATATTTTTTTGTCTATAGTATAAGATTAAATTTGTTATGGTCGGAAGGGTAGGACGATTAACTAGACTGGTCCAATCCATTGTATTGTAGAAAGATTATATGAGGATTATAAAACCAAACCGTGCATAAAGAATTATCAAGATTAAAAACATGTGAAAATAGTCAAATTTGTTCTGGGCATCCGTGACTATTTTGACTATACAAGGCCAAAATCAAGTTAAGCACTAACAGATAAAGAATCCAGTTATAGGCAAATATTGTAATGAAAATTTTATAGATATCATCAAGTGATCACAAATTAACAAAGATCATTCCTTTACGTGGCGTAGGTTGTTAATAATAAATTAATAATTATACAGTAGCACTTGAAAATATCCAAAGAACAAAAGCACATAGAAAGAGAACAAGAGGGATTAGATGTATAGCTCTCTCTCCATTCACAGACTTGTAATTATTATTGTGCAGAGACAAATCCTTCTTGGCGACGTCATAGATCACGGGACCGTCGACAGGGCTTGCAAAATCAGGCGAGAGGTTAATCAGAAACTCTTCGGATGGGCGAGAACCTATCTGTAATCTCTGCATTGTGTGGCTTAATTTGGACCTAGAGACTATATATTAGACTAATTAACGTCCGGTGTCTGCTTATATGGTGGTATATATGTGACAACTTTGCAGTTTTATGTATATAAGACTTTATATTCATCACAATTTCAACAAGTACATATAAGATTTCAAAAGTCAAAGCGTATGCTAAGAGACATTTAATGTTGCATGCAAACTCCTGAACTTATGGCTTAAGTTATGATAAATGTGATCGGTGAACTTTGCTTTCGAAATTTTCAAGTTGTACAAATTACTTTTGAATTTTGATAGTAAGACTAAAATTTCGGTTAGCTTCCCAAGAAGAGTTGAAATTGGAAATGAAAGAAATCTAAAATTTTGTATTTTATCAGTTGAAGATCATATGCAATAGTTTGGATATATTGAATAAAAACGTGTAGACTTAAATCACGAAAAAATACTAGATGCTCATTTTGATTAAACACAAATAATTTGAAAGGTAAACCTATTTAAAGAGACCTAAACCTTTATTTTAAAAAACTTTAAAACCAAAAGTTTCCTTCTCAACTGAAAACACATAAAGAAAGCAGAAAACATATGAAAAGTTAGAAAACGGTTAGGGTTATAAATCTCTTACAACATATACTTAGTTTAACCAGCAAATATACCAATCGTCTAGGATTGCAAATCATCAGTACATATCTAAGTTTCGAGCCGTATTACTGTTCTTAATTAAAATTGCGCAGCATAAGATTGGTAGACAATGATTATGGACAAATACACCGACCTCTTCCAGAAAAATACAATATGAATCAAGACAACAAGCGTTGACAAATAAACATTAGGGGTACCTCTTCCAAAACTTTAAGATTGTGGCTGTAAAAAAAAGGGAAAAAAATAAACTTTAAAGTTGTGTTTGCTTGCAGCGAACTTGAAGCTGCACAGAGTGCACATGCATGTGAATCTTTTCCTCAAGTCAACATACGCGTTCGTATGACATTGGACTTCATAATTCATTATATTTTTCGATTGTAATGAATGCATAAACTAATACCCATTCAGGAATATATGCTATGCCACAATTAATACCATGCAAACAATTCTGTTGTATTATTTTATTTTTTTTAATTCTTCCTTTGATATCAAAGTTTATTAATATCATATTTTCACTTGCTCCAACAAAAAAAATCTACGTCAAAGATTACATATAAAAATAGTCTATTACTAGCGAGTTAAATATATATATATATATATATATATATATTGCTTGCATATCCAATTTTTCTAACTCCTCATTGATAATTCTCAACAGTAAATTTTAACTAATCAAGTTGGCAATAACCTCACTTTACTTACGAATAAAATTACATGAGAAAGGCAATACAAAGGGCCACTATTTTTGAAAAGTCGTGCTCAACATAATCTTGATCTCGCTAATCTTTTCTTCTGGTTAAAGCTTTTGTGACTAAATTTAAAATTGAAAAAGTCAAAGATAAGGATATTATGAGAAAGCAAAAAAAAATGAAATCGAAAGCGTAGAGTTGCCCAACCAATAAAATAAGGGATATCGTAGGGATGATATCCGTTGACCAAGTCTGATGGAAAAAAAAATAGAAGAGGACATGTTTTTAACCAACCACAAGTCCACAACGAAACGTTGACCAAAACAAAAACTAAAAAGGCATATACTTAACGGTGTTTTTTTTTTAGTACACATAGTCATACTGAATTAAATACACATACTCTTTTAACAAGAATTGAGTTGCTCAGTTCCATAAAAATTTTCTTATTGCTATTTATCAAAGGATTAAGTCGATCGAAAATGACATAAGTCTTCATGGTTACGGTTCAACCTTTATAATCATTAAAAATATATATGAGTCACTCATCAAGCCATATTTCCGACAGGTTCCTTCTCTGAATCCGACCTAATTATTATTAAATTATTCCATTTCAATTTTTTTGTTTGGTTCTCTTTAAGCTAAAATTTGAAAGTCATCAAATGCTCACTTTCTGCAGATATATATGTTATTACTGGATATTTTCTCATGATAGAAAAAAATATCAGAAATTATCTGTAACAAATTTGCATATATACTGTACTAGCTAGTAATGGCTGTTAAATTCACAAATTAGAGTAAGATAATAGAAAATATACAGTAAGAAAACGCAGTTATATTAATTACATACAGTAGTCAATTTGGAAATTTGCATGCCGGCTAATTAATCGGTAGTGCTATAAACATGCATGCATGTTTATTCCGTTTAATACACAAACCCAATGTGTCAAAAAAATTTCCCAAAGGATTTGAATTTTTTTTCTAGCACAGACTCAAACCGGTTGAATAATAACAACTTGGCACAACTTGCAAAAATGCTAGCCAGTAGTTACTGGAAAATTTATGACAAACCTAACCTATATCGGACATTGGATACGACACTAAAATAAATGTTAATTAATCATGTTATGACTTATAGTACTCAATATTTGACCATAAACTCATAAAAAAAGACTATTTCATTCTAAACATTGAATATCTCGATGGCAAAAAACAATATCTTTAAATAATATAGTTCAACATAAAAAAAAAAAAAGGTGATAAAATAAAAACTCCTTGTACTACTGTTTTTGGTTTAATTTGAAATATTTCTTCGTAAATGAAGTCAGAAAAGCTCTAATGGAGGACAAGAAAGCAAACATCATCGCGAGTGTATCTATCGTAGTCCTTGTAGTGGTGATAATCGCCGCAAGAGTCTCTCTTAAACACTCCAAGACGTTCTATCTCATCCTCGGCGTCGACATTTCGTTAATCCTCGCCGTGATCTGTTTCCTCATAATCCGAAACCGTTACAACAGAGAAAGAAAGCTCTTAGTTTCCAGATTCGTTTCCGAAGGCAGAGAGCTCCGAATCGAATACAGTTTTCTCAGAAAAGTCGCCGGAGTTCCAACCAAATTCAAGCTCGAAGATCTCGAAGAAGCCACAGATGGATTCCGATCTCAGATCGGAAAAGGCGGTTCCGGCGCTGTGTTCAAAGGAGTTTTAAAAGACGGAAGTCAAGTCGCTGTGAAAAGAATCGAAGGTGAAGAGAAAGGAGAAAGAGAATTCAGATCCGAAGTATCCGCCATAGCTTCCGTGCAGCACAAAAACCTAGTTCGTCTTTACGGTTATTCATCGGCGAGCTCAGCGAATCGTCCGAGATTTCTCGTTTACGAGTTTATCGTAAACTCGTCTCTCGATATCTGGATTTTTCCAGATAGAGGAAACAGAAGATCTGGTGGTTGCTTGACTTGGGATCAAAGGTATCAAGTAGCTATCGATGTAGCTAAAGCCCTTTCTTATCTTCACCATGATTGTCGATCTAAGATCTTACATCTTGACGTTAAACCGGAAAACATTCTCTTAGACGAGAATTACCGAGCGGTTGTTACCGATTTCGGACTCTCTAAGCTTATTGCTAGAGACGAAAGCAGAGTTTTAACTGATATCCGCGGCACTCGGGGGTATTTAGCCCCTGAGTGGCTTCTGGAACACGGGATTTCCGAGAAATCCGATGTTTATAGCTACGGGATTGTGTTACTAGAGATGATTGGAGGACGGAGAAGTATTTCAAGAGTAGAGGTTGAAGAAACGAAGACGAAGAAGAAGAGGAAGAAGTTGGAGTATTTCCCAAGGATTGTGAATCAGAAGATGAGAGAAAGGAATGTAATGGAGATTGTAGATCAAAGGATGATAGAAGCCAATGAGGTAGATGAACAAGAAGTGATGAAATTGGTTTGTGTGGCTTTGTGGTGTATACAAGAGAAAGCTAAGAGTAGGCCTGATATGGCAATGGTGATTGAGATGCTTGAAGGGAGAGTTCCGGTGAATGAGCCGCCAGATTCTGAAGTTGTTGTGGTTGATCTTTTGGCTGCTGATGATGATGCAACTACTGGTGTTCGAAAGGTTATAGATATTCCTAGATTGCAAATTCAGAGGGAGAGGCAATTTCGTTTACCGTCTATTTGCTCTTGCTCTAGTATCATATCTCCTATCTCTCCACGCTAGAGTTTTAGTTCATTTTGGTTTTGTTTCAATCTAAGACTAAAAATGCTTGGTGTGTTACTATTTATCATTTGATATGTATAAGCACGATTTTATAGCTAGGATTGCATAAAGCAAGAAACATGAACCAATCCGTTTTTAGTTGCAAGTCTATGAAACATATTAGAGTCTGAGCGTACGACCCAACCTGAACCGAAATCAATATGATCCAAAACTGGAATTATCGGTACAGTCTAAATTTGATATTATACTAGAATTATGTCGAGATTAATGACTAGAAAAAAAATTACCTCGAAAAAACATGTTATGAATCTCAATTAGAAAATTATATGCAACATAAAGTGATATAATTCAAAAGTAGCTCAATCTATTTATTGCGTTGGAAGTTTGATAAAACTTAACATCAATGTTCCTTTTTTACTTTAGCTCTCACTAATGCTCATTAAATTTCACTTTTTAAAAAATCATGAATTCCAAGTACAACAAACCGAATCTCACACTTGTATTATTGAGGGAAATACTGATAAACCAAAAAGGTTTGGGGGAGAAAAGTGAAAAGAACGAAAAATGATGGACGTTAAGGCAACATCAAATTATATGGATTGCTGCTAAAAGCTCTGTTTCTTTTCGCTCTACCTTAGACTTCTCCGTCGAGGTACCGTCTCCGGTAAGATCTATTTTTGATATATTCTATGCGTTTTCACCAAGTTCTTAGCATCTGCTCTGTAATAAATCAAATTCTGGTTTCATTTTGCAATTTTTGTTTTAAAGACAACGTCAATTTTCGTATCTGGGTTTTCGCGAATCATTGGAACTTTGGTCGATCGATCAAGCTATTCGACTTTAGCTCGAGTGTCTTTTCCTGAGAAATGTCTGAACGGACTAACGATTTTGATGAATCTTCTCTTTTAGAGCTTTATTGTTTTCGGATTCATTCTGTGAATTTCTTGACTTTATCCATCTTACGAATAGAATAGTTGGGAGAAAGGAACCATTTTTATTGTTATCTCACTTCCAAGTTCTAAATGTTTAATTTCTCTTTGATTTTGGGTTTGAATAATGTTGCATTTGTTTTTGTTATATCCCATGGATTCGTCATTTATGTTATTGAAAATGCAAAATCTCACCTGGTGTAATTAATGTGGCGTAAATGATTGATGTATTCGTTTTACTGCAGGGTCATTTTTTGCTCGAAGTTTTTCACGAAGTGCTAGTTCACCGCATTGCTTGTCATCCAATATGAGTTTCTCCGGTGCTGTTGGTTCAAGTTAGTATTTTCCTCTTTTGTGCTGCGTATTGATTTGGTTTTGAACGAGTTCAAATGGAAGATATATATATTTTTTTAAATCTCAATTGCAATATCATTTCAGGCAGAAATTTAAGAAAAGCGGTAGAGTTTGGGAAAACTCATGTGGTTAGGCCCAAAGGGAAACACCAAGCAACTATTGTCTGGCTACATGGGCTTGGAGACAATGGCTCGAGGTAATTCTTTTCTGTCTGATGTTGGTTTACATTTTGGATAATCAGCTAGCATAGTAGTTTACTGTACATGGCTTCTATATTATGGTTTCCAGTCTAGATCCGGTGATATTTGGAATGGTGGAAATTCTAAATAAGCTGTTAGACTATTGACTATCAGTTATGAATGTAACTGATGTTAGTGCTCAAATCTTGACATCATTCATCATCTTGTATGACACAAACATTACTCCATACACAGTTAAAAAGTTGGTAGTCATGACCTTAAGTCTTTTTTTTTTTTCCTGAATGCAGCTGGTCCCAGCTTTTAGAGTCCCTTCCCCTTCCAAATGTGAGTTATAAGCTTTTTTTTATATCCAGCAGTTGCCTTAATAATTTTAAACGTGCTCAGTTACTTTACGTTTATGAATACTAACCCATCTTTGTATTTGTGATTTAGATCAAATGGATATGCCCTACTGCTCCTTCTCAACCAATAAGTTTGTTTGGTGGTTTTCCCTCCACAGCTTGTAAGTAGCTTTGTATGAAGCTCATCCTAGCTTGTGGTTTAGAGTAGTAGATAACACATTATTGGTTCGGCTCCACATCACTAGACCAAATAAGCAATTTATTGTTCTTTAATGTAAAAAATAATCTTCTGCTATGCTACATAAGGGACAAGTTTTTACAGGATCTGGCTTTTTTTTGTCAACAATATAATTTACCTTTAACAAAAAAATAAACTTTACTTTTTTCTTTGTTGGGAGGAAATACATATTTGGTATAACAGATAGAGCATTCTTTACCTTTCTTTATAAACACTATCATCAGACTTGTGCGTGAATGTCTATGACTATAAACAGTGAAGTATTTTGTGTGAGAATAGATTTGATGAGTTGCTACTGTAATTTATGCAGGGTTTGATGTTGTGGACCTCACTGAAGATGGACCTGATGATATGGAAGGATTGGATGTGGCTGCTGCACATGTTGCCAATCTGTTGTCAAATGAGCCTGCTGACAGTAAGTTTTCCTTCTACACTTCTGGCTCTTCATTCCCCTCCATGTGGGCACCTGAAATAGTAAGAAGAATGAGTAAACCTGACAATGATAATTTCTACAAATTGGGGTATGGTACACTATTGCAGCTGATTAGTAGACGTTCAAATCTTGAGAGAAACATTTATTTTGAAATCGAAGGAGAGATATTGTCAATTTTTAATATAGAGTTAGAAAGAATCGAGATATAAAGGGAGACAGATTGGGGGAGTAGAGGGAAGAGAGTAGTGCTAAATTATCATTCAACTATAAGATGACACCGATTTGACATCAAAGCAGATATCTGACTTTATTCTACCTATTCACTGGTTGACTCAATGGTTCTTGTACTATCGTTTAATTATAATAGCACAATGAACAAAATACTTTAATAGTATGATGCATGGTAATTGTTTGAGGAAGAGAGTGAATAAAATAGTCAAGGGAAAGGACAGGAACTCTTTCCTACTGACAATCTAATTGTCATCTGTGAACGAACTGAAACTTTTATTTCTGCTTTTAGTCTTTGCAAGACAATTGCTTGTGCTACATTGTAGATGTTCTGTTCGTTATGTATGCGTTCAAGATATTACACATCCATAACTTTATTTATTTAAATTTTTACGAACTTCATATGCCATTCAAGTTCAGATGATAATGGCATCTCTCGAGTTTTCATATTGGATACTAAAGTTAAATTCTTTTGTTTGGGTATTTGTCTTTTAGACCCTGGTTTTACTTTCAGTGCCCTCTACTTATAATATGTGCCTAGTTTTCTCAAAAGTTGTGGGTGAAACCCAAGATTTCGAGATCAATTTCTAAAACTTTTATTTTTCATTGCTCAAAGTTAAATTAGGTGTTGGTGGGTTCAGCATGGGTGCGGGAACAGCTCTATATTCTGCAACCTGTTTTGCTCTCGGTAAATATGGAAATGGCAAACCGTACCCTATCAGTTTAAGCACAGCCGTAGGCTTAAGTGGCTGGCTTCCTTGTGCAAAGTATGTTTTCCTCTTTGTCCTAATGTCCTTGTAGTTTAAGAGCTTTTATGGATTAACTTTGGTACATTTTCACAGGACACTGGCGGGCAAACTAGAAGACGAGCAGATCAAGAACCGTGCTGCATCGTTGCCCATTTTACTAAGCCATGGACAAGGTAATTAAGCAAATTATACTACTCTTAACTCTTGAAATGTTTTGACTTGTCAGCATGTTTAAATATGCCAAGCCAAATTGGTAATGTTTTTAAACTTTGCTGTAAATGCAATTCATATTCTCTAAGAAAGATATTCTCATGAACAACTTGTTACTTGTGGTTATTCAAATTGTTCTGTAACACCTATTCAAGTCAAAGAAGGGTTACATTTTAAAGATTTTTCTCTTTTCCTCCTGTTCTCATGTTGATTCATCTTACCTAATTTGGTTTCCAGGTGATGATGTGGTACCTTTCAGGTTTGGGGAGAGATCTTCACAAGCCTTGATTTCAAATGGGTTTAAGAAGACCACCTTTAAGTCCTACAGTGGACTTGGTCACTACACAATCCCAGAGGAGTTGGACGAGTTGTGCGCGTGGTTGACTTCCAACCTCGGGCTCGAAGGCTGAGGCTATTCAATGTTATTGCTTTCTGATGAAAAACCTCAAACTCTTGAAGAGTCTCATTGATTTGGATATTTTGGATTTTCAATTATGATGTTACCATTGAAGTATTTATTATGTAAGACAAATTCGTTAAGAGATGAAATTATTGGTTTAAAAGTAGGTGCCAACTTAATTAAGTGACCAAGTGACCGATTGCGAAGTTTACACGTGTCTTATGGCATAGTTTGACACGTGTATGGACGGGAGTCATCTGAATCATCGTCTCTCCTTTTCTCACTCCGATTGGAACCTAAACAAAATCATCAAGCGCGAAAACAATGTGGAGAAGAAAGCAGAGATGCTTGCTCGTTTCCTCTCCTCTTCTTCTTTTCCAACTCTCTCTTTCATCTCCAGATCCGTAACTCTAGACTTATCCGGACGAACTACAATCTCAGCTCTCACAATGTCGATGAACCGAAAGATCCACGCTTTCGCAGGCCATCCCTTGAAGTCCAAAACCCCAAAATCCACCGATCCTTTCTCACCTTCTTTAGCTTTCGAATCTCTCAAAACGCTAATTCCAGTTATCCCTAATCACCCCACACTTTCCCCTAATTTCAAGGTCCTTCCTTTTAGCAAAGGTCGTCCATTAGTGTTCTCGACCGGTGGAGACGCTAATACGACGCCTATTTGGCATCTGGGTTGGGTCACTTTGGCTGATTGTAAGGGTTTGTTGGCGACTTGTGGGGTTGATATGAGTGAGGACTCGCTTGTGTATTTAGGACCCAAGGTGGAGGAAGATTTGGTGTATTGGGCGGTTGATTTGATGGAAGAAGACGGTGTGGTTTCTGAATTAGGAGGTAGGAAGCTGTGTTTTGTTGAGCTTCGAACCCTTATGGTAGCTGCTGATTGGGCAGATCAACGCGCTATGGATGAATTGGCTATTGCTGGCCATGTATGTGAGCTCCTTCAAGTGCATTTCATTTTTAATCATATGCTTAAAATTGTCTTCTTTTTGTGTTTATTTGATGGAATGATATGGTTTACAAAATTTGAGCTGAACGAACTTATGGTATCCATTGCTGAAACTTCTGCATTTTAGAACTTAGGTGTATCTCACTTTTTTATTAAGATTGATCTCAACCCATATACCATCGTATTGGTGCTGATACCCAACTGTATTATGATAGGCTAGGGCACTGCTTGAATGGCACAAAGTATCACGATTTTGTGGATCTTGTGGAGGTACAACTGTTCCAAGGGAAGCAGGAAGGAGAAAACAATGCTCAAACGAGACATGCAAGAAGCGGGTTTATCCCCGTGTTGACCCGGTATATATTGGTGCTTTCTCCATTTTGTTGCTCTTGATTTCCCCGAGAGTATGAGATTCTGGCTGATTTGGTCCCCTGTTCATCACAGGTGGTTATAATGTTAGTTATTGATCGAGAGAATGATCGTGCACTTCTAAGCAGGCAATCTAGATATGTACCGCGAATGTGGAGTTGTTTAGCTGGGTTTATTGAGGTATGAAGACCCACTGCTAAGTCATTTCATTTCACTATTTTAATAATAATTTTCTTGTTATACTTACTTCAACCCAACTACCTGTGACAAGGGCCCTTTTATTTGACTTGACTGCATGTGAATTTTGTATGTATAATCTATGCTACTTCTGCTAGCCAGGGGAAAGCTTAGAAGAGGCTGTGAGGCGAGAAACATGGGAAGAGACAGGCATTGAAGTAGGAGAAGTAGTCTATCACAGCTCTCAGCCGTGGCCTGGTAATTGAATAGTTAGTATACAATTTATATTTTCTCTCTTTGTTATTAGCTTTTGGCTTACAAAGTTTATCTTTAGCTAATGTACATTGCTTGCATCCATGAGTGTGATAGGTTCTTTACCAATTACCCCATACCACGTATAGAATAGTTCTACTGATGAGCAATTTGTAGTAGAGCAGATAAAAAAAGGAGTTTATTTATCAAAGTAAATGGGAAGTTCAATGTTTTCTTTGAAAGTAAGAAATGTATCCTTGTATCAAGTTTATGAATGATTTTTCCACTCTGTTTGCGGTTTTGTGTAATGAACGTTAACGTATGATTTATTACATACGTTCTGACTAACTGTCATTTCTTTCACATATAGCTCGGAACTTTGGTTCTAATGCCAAATGAAAGTTTAACATAAACGAAGATATGGTTGTCTTAAATTGCAGTGGGACCAAGTAACATGCCATGCCAGTTGATGCTTGGGTTCTTTGCTTTCGCCAAGACTCTTGACATAAACGTAGACAAGGAAGAGTTAGAAGGTAAATTAACTTCAACTGTTTGAATTGCCAGAGTTTCTTAACATTCATCACATTGAGCTTATCTTAACAACTAGCAACATGTTATTGTTGCGCAGATGCTCAATGGCACAGTAGAGAAGATGTGAAGAAAGCACTAGCGTTTGCAGAATACAGGAAGGCACAAAGAACAGCAGCTTCAAAGATAGAGCAGATATGTAAAGGTGTGGAGAGAAGCCAGAGTCTATCGACGGATTTCATTCTCGAAAGCGGTGAACTCGCTCCTATGTTTATCCCGGGGCCATTTGCCATCGCGCACCACCTGATCTCAGCATGGGTAGATCAGGGTCCTGGCGATGTTCACTCAAAACAACAAGCCGGTGTCTCTCTCTCAAGTTTGTAGCTAGAAAAAATAGACTTTGTTGCTTAGAAACCAAAAGTTTGCTATGGCTTTGATTTGCTCCAAGTTATTTTCTTGCAATAACAACTTATATCAAAGACTTACCTCGGTAACTTTTTATAGATTTTTCTCTTATAGCTTGGTTCTAATCTTGTGATTCTACAATAATCAATATATAAAATTTATAAATTGGTAGGACTTCGGAGACGTTTATTAGTATGTGCATATAACTAATTTGGAATCCAATCGAATTTATGTGTTAT
>CM051382.1:17077490-17152490 GCA_028015245.1 Cardamine occulta | reverse complement strand
TGCATCAATAATTTTATAATTGTATTTTTATGAAATAGTGAGTGTATGTAGATTCATTTTGATAAACAGAAACAGAAAGGGTTTTGTTTTGAGAATTCCACCGTGGTTACGTACACATCTCCGTAGTGTAGAATTGACTCTCTCTTCCCCAGATTCTAACCCTCCCCTTCTTCCAAACCATTTTAGCTCCCTTTGTTCTTCTCCGAGATCTAAATCACTATGGTTACCTCATTCTTCCGGCGACTCGCTAAGTCAGCTCCGATTGCGTTCGGATCCCAAAGCAAATCAGGTTTTAGCACTTCCCGGTTCTCTGCCGGTGCGATCGTGGCACTTTCCGGTGGATTCTCCTATTATTACCTCACATCCGGCAACAATCTGGTGAACTTCTCTTTTATTTTCTCTCTAATGTTTTTGATTTCTACTGTCTTTGATCATTTCAAGTTCCATTTTTATTTTTTGATTCCTTTCTTTTGCATTTTGTTCAATGTGTATGATTTGTTGCATTTCACATTCCAAATAGCGTATGAGGCCTTTCTTCTCAGTTAATATTGGCTTGTATTTTACTAAAAATTTCCGACTGTCGTTTGTGCTTGCTGATCGCAGGTGTATCTGGATCAAGCTAAGGAAGAGACTGGACCAAAAACTGGTGCGTTGTTTGGATATACTTGTACTGTTTATCAGTCACTCTTTACTCAAAACTTATTGTATTGTGCTGTCTGATTTCAGCTCTAAACCCTGATAAATGGCTCGAGTTCAAGCTTCAAGACACTGCTAGAGTTAGCCATAACACCCAGTTGTTCAGGTATTCGCTTGGCGTACTATTGTTTGCATTAATAATACTCTTTGGCTTTGGAATCGTGACATTTTTCGAGTTCTCCATAATCCGGTAACATGGTGATCACCAGGTGACACTTTATGACTTTCATTTAAATATTGCTACCGGGGTGGCAGAAGTGCTCTTGTTTGTTTAACGCGTCTTTTATGCACAATTGCACATGATGAAGAGTAGATAAGGAAAATATGTACTGTCATAATGGCAAATAGTTATTGAACAAAAAAACTTGTATATGATTGTGGGATGGTATGGATGATTTTCTGGTCAATGTTTGTTTGTTTCTCATTTTTCTTGTGTAACTGCCAATACGTACCTAAGTCCAAGTGATTTAGTTTGTTTAACCCTCTAAGCTTAAATATCCATATCTCACTAGTGTGCATTGCTGCGATTAATATGGTTGGAGTCTGCATTTTAGATGTCTACACTACAGTTGTTTTTCTTACTATCTCTGAAATCTTCTAAGCTCATATAGTTTTTATTTTTCCGCAGTACTTCTGTATTTAAGTTCATCCATCTCTTGAATGATAAATATATATTGGTCATGGTGATAAGCTTTGGTTTTCTTGTTTTGGATTTGCCTTGAAATCCAGGTTCTCATTTGACCCCTCAGCTGAGTTGGGTCTCCATGTTGCTTCCTGTCTTCTGACAAGGTATGCTGGGGTTACACTCGTTCCACTTTACAGTAAAAATTGTTATTTTGGATGACTTGGGACAAAAAGTTTATACTAGAGTTGTAAATCTTTCCGTTTTACTTTTTCTTTGTACAGGGCTCCTTTAGGCTATAATGCTGAAGGGAAAACGAAATATGTCATTAGACCGTAAGTTCAACTGAAATTCTCACCAGCTTTGCATTGTATTTCATGTCTGGACAACCATTGCTCTGTTAGCCTAATTGTTGCGTAATGGCTTTGATGGAGCCCTTTTTTATCAAAATAATATTCATCCGTTAGTTCTATTACCCTTGTTTTGATGAAATTCGTTCATTATTAGTTTATGCATTGTCTGCAACTTAAGGTTGAAGGTTGATAGCTACCGTTAATAAAGCTTGGAAATGATGCAGATTGTATGCATCCATATCTTTTGGAAAAGGTTTCTTGATTTTAAATTTGAAATGTTGAAGTTACCACTTTTATGGTATCTGCCTTCTAAATCTCCACTTATTGGATACTCAATTTACAAACTTGTCTTGCGAAATAGATCCTCCATTTCTTTACTATCTTGCTTTCTACTATAAAGCTCTTTAATACTTGTACATATTTACTTGAGGCTTCTTTTGACCTTACTTATCTTATATTTGTGAATTAATCTCAGTTACACTCCTATATCAGACCCACAGGCTAAGGGCCATTTTGATTTACTGATCAAGGTATGAATATCCTTATAATATCCATCTGCACCTCTCTGCTTTTGCTAGTATTTGCTAGCAAAGAAATGGATGTGGAATGATTGCACATATTTCGTCAATTTGTTTTGGATTTGTGGTGATGTAGTTCACTGCTTTTTGCAGGTTTATCCAGATGGAAAAATGAGTCAGCATTTTGCCAGCTTAAAACCAGGGGATGTATTGGAAGTAAAAGGGTATAGTTTCTTGAACGGCTGATGAT
This sequence comes from Cardamine occulta, assembly GCA_028015245.1. Lineage (NCBI taxonomy): Eukaryota > Viridiplantae > Streptophyta > Magnoliopsida > Brassicales > Brassicaceae > Cardamine > Cardamine occulta. Next base: position 17,150,051 of record CM051382.1, on the reverse strand, counting down.
AGATCTTTCTTCTATATGCTATTTAACTTTTTCTACCTTTTGTTTCTTGTAGACCCGTTGAAAAGTTCAAATATTCGCCTAATATGAAGAAACATATTGGCATGGTATACTCTTGCTCCCTTGTAGTTGTTGTGTAGTATGCTTACTAGTCAATGTTATGAAATAAATTCTCACCTGTGAGTTTGTGTTGGCTATCCCTTTTTAAAACAATTGAAGATTGCTGGTGGAAGTGGGATTACTCCAATGCTTCAGGTGATTGATGCCATTGTGAAGAATCCCGAGGACAACACGCAGGTAACCAGTTTATTACTATCTTATTTTTTTACCAGAAATTATTTCTTACACCCAATATTGAAGTATGTGGTCTATGCAACCGAATTTCTGAACTATTGCCTATTCTAGGGCTGGTTTCTTTACCAAGATCTTGAAAATGCTATCATTTACCACAATTCATTTCAAAAGCAGCTGAATGTTTCAAAAAAAAAAAAAAAGTTGCTGACATGGAACTTTACAATTTCTTTATGTGCACAGATATCGTTGCTTTATGCCAATGTTTCTCCAGATGATATTCTTCTGAAGCAGAAGCTTGATGTACTTCAGGCTAACCACCCAAATTTGAAGGTAGAATTCTCTTGGATTTCTCAATTGATTGGTTTGCTAGCCGGTGACTACTAATTAGGATACAGAAAAAGATTTTGATGTTAAAAATCAACAGGTATTCTATACTGTTGACAATCCTACTAAAAACTGGAAAGGAGGTGTAGGTTACGTTTCAAAGGATATGGCTCTTAAAGGCTTACCTCTTCCTGCAGCCGATACTCTTGTCCTTGTAAGTTCCCTTACTATCTTCAGAGCCATAGCTTGTTTTCGAAAGAAAGTATTTCTAAAATCTCTCTGTTAGTTCTTCCCTTGTATGCTATTTAATTCTTTTCTTAATGACACATGGAAGAAAAATCTATTGTATTTCCTTAGTTCAATTAGTGGTCTTCTTTTTTCTTATTTTGGAGGATGTTTCATATCAGTTTCCACTGACCATTATTCCGTGGAAACAGTTAGCGTTATGAATTTGATGTACTGATGAACAAGTTATGGATAGAATCAAAACATACATTGTTAACTAATATGTGGTATGCTTCACCGTTAATTCAGGTATGTGGTCCTCCTGGGATGATGGAGCATGTATCTGGAGGCAAAGCTCCAGACTGGTCACAAGGAGAGGTTTGTACCAATCCATCAACTTTTTTTTCCTTGGCAATATGGTAACTAGGAAACTAAAAATTAGCCATGTCAGATATCTGTGATGGCTATCGGTTAAAATGAAATTAGCAACACACACAAAAACGTTTGCTGAATATGGGGCCTTTAGGGAAGCTATGAGATGGCCCTTAATAGCATAAGAAGTTGAAACAAGTCATGGAATCTGTAGATGTAGAGTCGCTGTAATTAGTTGGAGAAAATCAATCAATCGCTTAACTTTGTTTCACTGTTTTGAGGTGATAAAGTAAAACCTGATGACAAAAAAATAAAATAATAAGCAGATGCAGATGCAGATGCAGAGCAGTTCATGTCTAGTGTCTCATTGTTTTGTTTACTGCAGGTCAAGGGGATACTCAAGGATCTCGGATACACAGAGCAAATGGTTTTCAAATTCTGAGTGGACTTGATAATCAGAATCCCGTAGTTTCTGCTCTCAAGGAGTTTTCATTTCTTGTAATAAAGTGGCCCCAAGCAAACAATTAATTGATGCAGAATGAGCTCGACACAAAACCTACCAAGACTTGAAAATAAACAAAGCAAAACAGATTAGTTAGTCATTGTAATAGCGGGAACTTGATTTTGATGATAAATTTCTATGCTATGAGACTACAATATATTGAATACGGTTCGAAAGATGAAAGTTGTGCATTTGCAATCATGTCTATGTGACATCTCTTGTGCTTGGAGAAAGATCGAAACTCAAAGCAGCAGAATTTCTCAACTCGGCTTAGACCTCGCTTTTTGTTCAACTGTTGTCGATTTGGCTCTAATTTGACTAATCTGCCAGTCAATCTTGTCTTGTACATAATCGATCTCTGCTTGTAGGTACTTGCTACAATCACACAAAATGATTGTAGTTACTTGCTAAAGTGCAGTTTAATCAGCTTGGGTGCAGCTGAAGCAATGGCTGTAATCCAATATACACAGAATGACAATTTGAACTGTTGAAATTGTTGGATGATACTTCATAAAAATACAAACTTGAAAATCAAAACAAAAACTTGATATCTCACAGCATGGACGGCCAACAGCAATATGGTTAGGAATGGCAGAAGTTGGAACATATTTTCAAGTTTCAGCTGCTTTTTTTTTTTTTTTTTTTGTGAACACGAAATGTGGACTAGCGACTGGGCCCAAATTTTATTACAAGCGGGTTACTTGTAAAACAAAAGAGATATGTCAATGAGCGATCCAACAAGTAAAGTAACCATAGCTTGGGGACACAACACAAACACGTTTCAAAGGAAAATAAACAACGATGGATTCAGTAATTCCCAAGAACAAATGCTGAAAGCAGTGTTGAAGAAACCTTTCCTCATTTCGGTTTTACTGAGACGATTTCTCCTCTTCTTTCTTGGAGGATAAATACCTGTCATTAACCATGGTTCAGGGGATTTCCAAGTAAGCTAAGCAATTTATTCACATATGTATAGGTACTCTGAAATAGAACTTACCCCTGGGCTCTAGCCCAACGTGAGAGCTGATAGAGCTGTACAGTCTCATTCGATGCATGACACGCAAGTAGTAAATAGTTGCGTGGTTGCACCATCCAGGCAAATCTCATGAACAATGCAGAGTAAACGCACATCGCTGTACAACAAACAAACAAAAAACATCAAAAGATACCATGAGAGGCTAAGCTAATAGTGTTGCATATATAAGAAGATTTCAACATTGTTCTAACCTGAAGACATGTTTCCAGAAATCATTTCAGGGGGCTTTTGCATATCCACCAAACCCTATTGTGAAATCAAATTCAAAACTGTAATGAATCCCAAAAAGATTGGATTGAATAAAAAAAGACATGGAAAGAGAAACATACAGCAGCAACAAAACCCCAATTAGCAATAGGCCCCCAGAAATGTGTTGTTTTAGGGCCAATTGGACTGTTCAAGAATGCTTGGAACCTTGATGTAGCCATATCTATCCACCTGCAATAAACCGCATTATCCAACACATCCCAAATCTACCATTTATGTTCAGGCTAAACAAGAGTCATAATTTAATGAGATAGTTGTTTATGAATGTCAACTAAGTATGATAGTTGAATCAGATTTCATCGTTTTTAAGACTTGTTTCTCTCATAACTCCAAAACTCAGCCCATAGTGTCACAACAAAGCATATGCAGAATTGGATTGGAGAATAAAAATAGATGACTCAACAACATAAAGCCAAACCTATCATCATATAATCTACATCACAAGCACAATAAGAAACCCAGAGCTGGTTCTGAGGCGATTGCTCAAGTCTCCTTAAATTTAAGGTTTCTCAAAAAAACGACTCCATACAGTGAGCTAAAACATCAACAATACATTTCGATTCCTAATCTGAAACTTTTAGGGCTTTAGTCCGACTAAATTAGGTGAAGTGTCTACAACAGAAAGCGAATCAATTACGTTGATCAATCAATTTATTTGATTCCATCTACTTTGAGATCGACACAAACCTGGGGTATTGGTCTGAGAGGAAAATCCAAAAAGCTTTGCTCCCAATTAATCGAGATGGTGAGGGAATATTAGAGACAGAGAGATAGAAGAAGAACAAATACACAAGTCAAAAGCCAATTGGGTTGGGCTTCGTGTTTTTTATTCGTCAACTGAAAATGTATTTAAAATTTAGGGGAAATGTTCGGTTAGCCAAACCGGAGCTGCAAAATTTTACAAAAATAAAACGCGTTCCAAAAGATTTTTACTTCTACGGACCAAACAATTAGCTATTAGCTATATAATTTGTAAGGCATGAGGTCTAACAGAAAAAATGGAATAATTTGCTTCATGATGCTTCTCTAATTTCGTATTGAAGGGAGAAAGAATTCATCTGTGACTTTTAGTTCTTATGGTTATGCTTCATTTCTTAATGTAAATCCAACATAAACCTATTATTACCCTTTGAGGAACCAACCATCAATCTAACATCACCTCCCATGCTACTCCATTGTCAGTATTGGAGAAAAAGTTCTTTCGAAGGTCTTTCTTCCTATAATGTTATTTTTGTCTAATTCCTTAGAGGTCGATGAATTTTTCCTGGCTACTTGTGCATAATAAGCCTTACTCCTTGCGTGTGACACATTATCGACAAGTTCCCTCTCTAATCTCTAAAACATTTTGTTATTACTTACTCGTTTCTAAAATTAATAAACAGAAAAACCCACAAAATCATATTATATATTATAGGGAGAATGACTAGAATAATACTACATTGTGATTTAATTGCTAATTTAATATAGGAAAGATTAGTATTAGATGAGTTCTTTTTTTATCACAAAAATACCCTTAAGACCATGTGTTAGGAAAAAAAAATTACACAAATGCCATTACTAATTAATGTTACGTCAGCATTATTTCCAATTTTTTTAAGAAAAAATATAAATATTTATGATTATGCCACTGCTGACTAAAAAATCTGCGAAATAAATCTACGGTTTTATGTTGTGGCAGATTTTTTGGTATGGTAAATTTTTAGTTTTGTCGTAGATTTGTGTCGTAGATTTATTTTTTACCGTAGATTTGTTAGTTTTAATAGTAGTAGATTTATAAATTCATCGCAGATATTTTTACCCTCCGTAGATTTTTTTCTGAAACTCAGTATAGAGGTAGTAGATTTTCTCATTTTCCTTAAGTGTTAGAATTTGTACGGCAGATTTTATATTTTTCGTAGATTTTTTTTGTAGATTTATTTTTTCATTGTAGATTTTTACTTTTAATTATAGCAGAGTTTGGTTTCACATACTATTGACCGTAGATTTTTTACCAAAAATTAATTACTAGATTAACATTTTAGTTGCCGCAGATTTTTGTTTAGTTATCGCAGATTTTTTGTTCTGGAAAACGTAAAAGATTTGGTGTAATTTTCTTTACCGCAGACATTATATTTACTAGAATAGTATTTCTAGTGTCTGCATATTTTTTTTGGTAGATTTGTTGTAGCTATGTTACCGCAGACTTTTGACCGTTACTGTTGTCGCAGATTTGTACATAATTTTTTTAAGTTATGACGAAAATTGGAAAAAAAAAAATTGAAAACGTAACTTCTACACGAAAATTAGGGTTTTATGAGCCTCCTTCTTCTTCTTCCCCAAAACTTCTTTTAGTTTTCAACTGTCACCTACAAGTTATTCCTTTTCAAGATATTTCATCTTATTGTTTCTCTATTTGCTTATCATGGACCGGATCATCCTTGTATCCGGAAACAGGATGTTTGCAAATAATAGATGGTTGTTTATTGTTGATAGCAAGAGTGGTTCTAGAATTCTACAAGGAAATACAAAAACCAGTTATGATGATTTCGTTGAAATGGTATATGAGGATTATGGGTTGGATAAGAGAGTATGCAATGTTGAGTTGAGTTACATGCTGCCGAAGAAGGTCCTTCAGAAACTTCCACCAGAAACACCTCCGGTTATTATTGGTAACTCTAGACAATTTCAATTTTATTTGGCTCAATCATCATCGGAAACAGTTAGAATTTGTGTGGAAGTGAAGGAGAAACATTTGGCTGAATCGAAAGAGGTTGATGAAGATGATTCTGAGAATGATAGAAAAGTTGGCAAAAATTCTGAGAATGAAGAAGATGAAGATGAAAGCAGATTTGATTATTGTGCCGATTCGGATAGAACTGATTCAGATGATGAGAACTTTAGCAAGTATGGGATGCCAACATAAGAGAAGGAATTTAACGCCGATGTTCCTACGGAGACAAGCAAATCCACGGTTTTTGTAAGTCAACCAAATGAGTATCCGGATTTCAATACCTTAGAATTCTCTTTCTTCAATTTGGCTGTTGGACAATGTTATGCAACTAAAGAGCATTTGATGACAAGATTGAAGATCATGACAGTCATACAGAAGTTTGATTTTCGTGTAGAATACTCAAAACCAGACTTACTGATTGTCAAGTGTTGGGTGGAAGGATGTACGTGGAGGCTACGAGCAAAACCAGCAGATGGTGATCTCAAATTTCATGTTCGTGTGTATATTGTTGAACATACATGTTCGTATTACTAGCGGTCCCATCATCACGACAAGCAACACCAGATATACTTGCAATGTTATACAAGGATTTTGTCGGCGGAATCGGACCAACTGTTAGGCCGATGCATGTTGCGGAGGCAATGACTAAACGATTTCATATCAAGGTAGTGACTACGCGTGCTATTTTATTACTGCATATGGAAAACTTGGTTTAAATCCAAAGTTTTTATTTTTTTTTGCTAGATGGATTATTGGAAAGGTTACCGAACACTACGAGACGCACGAAAATTGGTTAGAGGTACTCCTGAAAGTGGATATGAGAAGCTGCCTGTTTATTTATACATGATACGTAGAGCAAATCCCGGGACACTAACGCGACTTGAAGTTGATGAGAGTCAAAGGTTCTAGTATTTGTTTTTAGCATTTGGTGCAAGTATTAACAGATTTCCTTTCATGAGAAATGTGGTGGTGGTTGATGGTACTTTCTTAAAAGGAAAATACAAAGGTACCTTCTTGCAACAAATTAAGATGGTAATTTTCGGATATTTCCAATAGCCTTTTGTGGTTGATACTGAAAATGATGAATCATGGGAATGGTTTTTTAAGCAACTAAGCTATGTTATCCCAGATGATAAAAAGCTTGCAATTGTCTCCGATAGACATCGATCAATTGGGAAAGCAATTCGGACCGTCTATCCAAAGTCTAGTCGGGGTATATGCACGTATCATCTTTACAAAAATATTCTGGTTCAATTTAGAGGACGAGAAGCCTTTAGGCTGGTGAAGAAGGCGGCCAATGCTTTTACATTTGTTGATTTCGAAACAACATTTGATCAGATTAAAGAGTTGAATCCTGCACTTCATAATTATCTTGAAAGAGCTGATTTAAAACTTTGGACACGAGTGCCTTTCCCTGGTGATAGGTACAACATTATTACTAGCAACATTGCCGAGTCGATTAATAATGTTTTATCCCATTCTAGGAGTTTGCCTATTGTACAACTCCTAGATGCGGTGAGGTCCATGATGACAAGATGGTTTTAGATCAGAGAAACGATGCATTAAAAATGAAAATATCTCTTACACGTGCTGTGGAGAAAATGCTAGAGGTAAACAATTTTTCTAGTAGTTACATGTATAGTAGCTTCTTTATGCAATAATAACCTTATTATTGTTTTGTAGAGCCGAGTAGCATATGCTAAACTTGTTACTGTACAAGATATAGATGCACATCAGGTGCAAGTGACAAGCGGATCATCAATACATGTTGTTAATTTAAGGGAGAAAAAGTGTACATGTCGCCGGTTTGACTTGGAGAAATTACCGTGTGGCCACGCAATTGCAGCTTATGAGAAGAGGAAACTCGAACCAACTACAATGTGCCATCGTTATTACCACAAAAATTTCTTGTACAACTCCTATGAAAGGGCCATCTTATCTAGGGATTTCACTATACCAATACCTGAAACTGTTGCAAATCAAGTTTGTTATCCCCCTGTGATTCGACAACAACCAGGTAGACCAAAAAACTCGAGGAATAAACCTACCTTAGAAGTCGCTATGGAGAAGAAAAGGCCAAGGAAGCAACACACATGTGGAAATTGTAACTTAGCTGGCCATAACCGTAAAACATGTATTTTGTAAACCATTTGTTTATTTTATTCGTAAACCATTTGTTTCTTTTCTTCGTAAACCATTTGTTTCTTTGCTTGTGAACCATTTGTTTCATTCCTTGTGTACTACTTTTGGTAATTTGATCTGTCGTTAAGGTTTTTGTGATATTTGTGGATTTTAAGTAAATATTTAATCTGCGGTAAGTAAGAAATCTGCTGTAAGTAAAAAAAAAATCTGCGGTGAGAATAAAAAAACTGCGATAACTAAACTTAAAATTGAACAACCAACCTGTCCGAAAAAACCCAAATAAAATCTAGTCATAATGAAACTTCGTATAAGATAATACAGCAAGTGTCAAACAAGAATCACTAAGCAACAAAATAAAACTGATGGCAAACCAAGAACTTAGAGTTCTTCTACGTCACCGTCACTCACATCTTCATCTAGAAGCTCCAGAATTACATCCTTACGATAACAATATTCATCAAAGAGGTGGTTTGTTACCTCACTGTGAACTTCATCAAATATTTCACACGCAAGCTTCACCCGAAGAGCCTGAATGATCTTGTCGCTTAAACCATCAAACTTCAATCCCAATGCTAGACACTCTATGTATATCAATGAATACACACCACAATCACCAGGATTTTCATTGACTGGTACATTGATCAGCATTCTTCTCACATCCATCATTGCAAAGCTTTTCTTGCACTCCTTAACAGGGATGTATTCACTAAGTATTGTTGGGATCATTTTCCGGATAGGGCGAACACATTTTTGCAGCTCTGTATCGTCCTCTGGTGGGATGCTATCGTAAATAAAGATTGTGTTCCGCTTCAAGTCAATATCCAGAGCAACCCAGTGATTTGTACCCACAAATAAGCACCCATACAAGTTATCAATATCAATGAACCACCTCTTGTTAGTCACCGCAGGCTGAAGACCAAAGAAGTTGTCCCGATATGTTTTCCTGAATTTGAAGTTCTTATGCTGAGCCAAATATACTGGGTAGTCATCCTGCATAAACTTCATAAAGAAGGCATCCAAGAAAGTAACACGCTGACTGCAGTAAGGAGATGGTCGACGATATGCCTCATATTGAACATAGTCATTCCCACACAAATGTGCTGCAAGCAAGAAAATAAACATAAGGATAAAGAGGTGCCATTAAAAAAAATGACTAGAGTGCAAAGAAACTTACCCCAGAGGCTAACCATCCAAATTCACTGCTTGGCCAATCGTCCCTAGGAGTAATAATCGACATGTAGAATCGACGATCAGTATCCTTGGTTAGAAGAGGTTCTTCCCTACAGAAAAAATGATGAAAAATGTTATATTGGTCATGATAAATGATGCTAATAGTAAAAGTATAAGGTTATTGATTACTTACTCATCAGTCTTCATGAACTCCAATAGCTTCTCATGGAGGAATTCATCCACAACTTCAAATGGATCGTAATGAGCAGGCGAGATATTTTTTCCTTTGATGATTCTCTTCACTGTAGAGTTACCAACAAATAGGTATTTTTGAGAACCAGCTAGCTTGATTTCACGCCTTGGTTTTGGAGTCTCAACATCCATATTGGTTGTCAAGTTGACCAGTCCGATTATTGCCTTGTCCAGCACCCTAGTAGCCTTCTTATCCATTGGGTTTGACCATGTTGAGTCCTCAGAACATGCCTCAGCTTTCTTCTCATTCTCACCATCTGTCTTCTCTATCTTCACTACAACTTTTTTCTTCTGTTTATCATCTTTCTTCTTCATCTTCTCAGCTTTCTGCTCTTTCTTCTCTTTATCCTCAATTACCTGTTCTTTCATCTCTTTATCCTCACTTTCCTGTTGTTTCTTCTCATTATCCTCACTTTCCTGTTCTGTTTTCTCCTTCATCTCATCTTTATTCTCTATCTTCCCTTTCTTTTGAACGTTCTTTTGTTTCTTCTCTTTTTTCCCAGGTTCAGTTTCTTTCTTCCTAGCTTTATTTTCTTCTAGTTTCTTCACAACTCTTGCACTTGGGAACTCCTTATTGGAGGTTTCATTCAATTGTACCATCCATGATGCACTGGAAGCTTCATCATCTACTTTTTTGCTTGAGTGTACGTCCTCCTCATGTTAAACATTCTTCTCTTTTGTTACAGCAACTTCAAAATAGTTTTTAATCTTTGAATACATGTCAGCAAGCTCCTTTTGTTGCTCAGTATTCCTCTCAGTATTTCTCTCATTTGCTTCTACTTTCCTTGCCAAATCACCCAGCAAATACTTGATTGCATCAATATCACCAGTCATCTTCTCGAACATGTTAAACATAGCCTGCACGAAATGGAGGTTACAAATCAGGTTAATATCAAGTTAAACTTTTAACTCTAAGAAACTATTTGATGAATATACCTCTCCATGTTCTTTCCCTTTCATCTTCTTCTTCTTGCTAGACATTTCAGCATCATCAACTAAGTCATCTTTTTTGTCTTTAACATCCATTTTGCGTTTCTTCTTCTTCTCATCTTCAGACCAAGCGTTCTTCCGCAGTCTACCACTGATGATATCTTCGACCATGTTCTTGACTAGTGGATCTATCTTGTCAGCATCACTCCATTTTGGATAAATATCTTCAACCATATGTGTGACCCGAACCTACATTTTGTAATCATATTAGAAGCCAAACATAATACATTGGAATAGGTATGAACAAGTGGCATATACTTACTTTCCCATGAGCAGCCTTCTCCTTGGTTATGAATTTGTCAAAGCTAATCCAACCACGACAAGAGTGCCAAGTCAGATGTGGAACCTCATCAGGATCTGTTTCATTTGCCTTCACCTTTCTTTTCCCATATCTTTCTCCTATACCATCAACGTGCTCATACAACCAAGTCAATAACACTTGAACAGGTCCTTAAAGCGTATAAGATTTTTTATTCAGCCTCATAATCTTGATCGAAGTAATCAGCTTCTCAAAAGATACTCGACCCCACGGATACTTCTCAAAAGCGTCTTGATCAAGAACTAGTTTAGCAAGTTCCAATGGTATCCGAGATCTTGTATGAATGCAGAGTACACCAATTGAAAGTAGACATAACTGTGCCACCATAAGCCTCTTATCCAAATCCCAAAGATGGCTTCTAGCCATCACGTGCTCCAATTCTTCAAATGTAGGTCCTGTTGCTGTAGATATTTCCATCTCCCTTCAGAACTCTTCGTGACTAACAGAGCATACTTCAGATGGTATTGTATCACAATTAAGACCAGTGAAAGCTCCAAACTCGTGGAGAGAGAATCGGATAGGTCTATCATCAATAAGCAACCAAATCTCATGGGGATCATCCACTAAGAGCTGGTTGACTAATAAGTAATGAGCTCTCTTAGCTGCCCATCTGTAATCCAAATCAGCAAACTTGGCAAACACACCAATGGAACAATTCTTCAAACGAGACCACACATCAGCTCCTAATTCTTCTCTCACTATGGACAAGTTCGCCATAGCAGAAAAGTGATTCATGCTATCGTTTGGTGATAAAGATTTTCCTTGCAAATCGAGGAGGATAAGGACGGATAGCACTCGAAGAAGCCAAACCTTTACAAATCAAATGAAAGTTATTTTAGTAACATGAAAACATTACTAAGAATCTGATATTACAAAACCAGCAACGAATAAAGTTTTCAAGACTAAGAAATGCAACAGATGGCAAAACCATCATCAAATAATCAAGAGGCAATGTATTGTCTATTGCCTTGAAACCATGTCAAGTTCAGAGTTTAAGTCATTCCCAATCCTTGAAAATACTTCGATAAGCCAAACAGAACAACACTAAAACAATCTAGACAAAGACAATAAATTGTAAAAACTCAGCCGTAACACGAAATCAAATACTCGGCAAAAAAATTATTCGATTAAGTACAAAATCAAACCATAATTCATAATATCTGCAGTTACTTGCAACATTTAAGGCGGGATAATTAAGCTTAAATTGTAAAAAATAAATATACCTGAATCTGACATATTCACACCGAAATTGAAGGAAACGGATGAGGTTGTGGCTGAGACTTGCTGAATTCTCCACACTCTACCAGAAAATCCAATTTTCAACCTCAGATTTAAAGATGTAAAATGAAAACCTTCTATTAGAAACAAAGCAAAAACTTAGGAGAGAGATGAAACCAACCGTGAAAGGCAAAGAGGAGAGAAGAAACGGCGTAGTCCACGGCAAGGAGAGAATAAACGGCGTAGTCCACGACAAGAGGCGAGAAGAAACGGCGAGTTGTCGGGGAGAGGATTGAAGAGGTTTGATAGTTTCTATGGCGAGAGAAGAGTTTAAACAGTGAGGGGTTGATTTAGAGATGAAGGGCGACGGCGACTCTAGTGGTTTCAGATCCGGTGACTCTAGGGTTTCAGTGAAGAAGATGATGAGTTTTTTTTTGTTGGAACGAAGAACGGTTTTTTTGTTTAGGTAGGGAATCGTGTGTTTCAATTTTATTAAAACTGTTTTAATATTTTTATCTTTTACAATTAAAATTGATTTGTTTTATATTTAAATTTTTATAATTTCTTATTTTACTAATAATATTTTCCAATTTTAAAGCATAATGGCATTTTTGTCTTTTGACAAAAAATTAGTATTAGACTAGTAAAGTTTTTTTCAGGGTATTAGTCTAGTTATTAACTTAAAGATTAGTACCATTCTGAGCAAATAATAGTATATTATATTTTCTAAAAATGCTTGCTGAATTTGCGTCGTGGAATCATTGTTTAGAGAAAATATTCATGGTAATCGCATATATTGCCATGTAGTAGTATCATCATAATATGATTAGATTAGTTATATCTAATGATGTAATAAACGGAACAAAAAAAAGTTATTGCTGCTAAAACAGATCATCTATAGATTCGAGAACATCGAAACCACCGGAAAATATTCAGGTTCGGATGGGATCATCTATGATAAGAAACAGACAGTAACTTATTCTCTTTGGTTATCCTATTTTTGGTTAACTATCTTATTTTACCAAATAATTGTCAGCTTAACTATAAAATATTAAACCATAATAAGAAAATAGTTTTGAAAGGAAAAAGTAAACAAAGAAACAAAAAAAAACTTCCAAAAAAACAAAAAAAGTAATAAAAACAAAAAAAAACATCGTTTCCCATAATTGTTCTTGTTTTCCGTTTCTTCCTTCATCTATTCAAAATAATAATCTTCACAAAGCAAAATTCACATTCCATTGAAAGACAAAACAAAAAGAGAGAACATAAAAGATGGCGTTGCAAAGATCAACGGCGTCGTTTAGAAGACAAGGATCATCAGGACTCATATGGAACGACAGATTCTTGAGCGGAGAAATTCGTAACGACGAAAGACAAGAAGATCGGGGCAACGATCATCGTGACGGATCAATGGCAGCAGCGGCAGCAACAGTGAAACGTAGCGCATCGGACGGAGGACGTAGCCATAGTGGAAGATTAGCTGAGATTTCTCCAGCGTTGGACCCACCTTCTCCTAAAATATCATCTGTTGGTTGTGGTTTCTGTTCTCTGTTTTCGTCTAACCGGAGAAGAAGAAGAAGAAGATCAAGCGCTGGAAGTTCATAATGTCATGAGTGGTAATTAATTAACATAATTACAACATTAATGTATGATGTGATCATTCATGTTAGGATTTTATTATGTTCTTCTCTTATGTGGAAACAAAAAAAATATTTCGAAATCTTGATGGACAAAGTGAAAAGGATTGCTTTTGGTTTATGACTTTGAGGTCTTGAAGAAAAGAATTATTATTAGTTGATGATCCTTGCGAATGTGGTTGTTTGTATGTTTTCATCGATTTCTCAAAGGAAGGACTTTTCTGCAAATTTTTACATAATGAAATTAGTCATTGTGCTAATTAAAAAGCCGGAGACCAAATAGTTTGAATTAGGCCGGGGGTGTTTGGGTATTTGGATCGAATATTTCGGGTTCGGGTATTTCAGATTCAAAAGTCTATAACATGTTTGGATATTTTTAAAGTTTCGGGTTCGGATCGGATTTTTTGGTTCGGCTTCGGTTTGGTTTTCGAATTTCGGTTTTTTGCCCACCCCTAGTTTAAATGGTATTTTCTGAATGTACACACACAATCTTTTAAGAAACTTTATATGTACTTCCAAAAAAAAACGTAAACAGTCAAAGCTTTTGATTCTTGCATTCCTAGTAGGACCACTCATACAACGAGGAACCGAGATCAAGTACAAAGGCTTGTCTATGCTACATCAAGCTCCTCTCCTACAAATATTTTTTTCCTCCAAATCACTAGTGGTCTCCTTATATATAAGATAGTTCATGAAGGAACAAATGATTTACAATCATGAATCAACATTTCAAATGTATAAATGTGCAATAGAAGGCACAACGATATATGCATATTGCATTGAACTTTTCCCGTAAATGTAATCTCCATTGGATCGATGTTGCATTTTCTCAACTTGTTACATTTATAATGTACAAGCTTGTATTTCACATCCGAGATGAAAAAGAGCCAACACTTATTTCATGTGGGGCTATAGCAATAAAGCATGGCATTCAATATATACTTCTTGTTCTTAGTCTGCTCTATCAACAATATTCAAAGTTTATAAGAAATTCAGTTGAAATTTTGAATATGGTTGTGCCAACTTATAAAAATAATATAAAAGAACGTAGGAATAGTGAATTTACAGTAAGCCTTTTTGATTACGATTGGTATAGTTACAACCTAAAAGGAAGAGAAGGATAACAATATATAACAAAAACAAAAATCAATGGGGAGAAGCAGGACGAACTTTGGTTTTGAAGAGGAGAACGTAAACTTTGTCCATTGAGAAATAAATAAAACAACCTGTGGAATGTGTCACGAACGACCCGAAACTTGATCCCACTATGCAATGCCATGCTGGTCCATACCCTTTGTCAAATTCCTGCATATATTTTGTATCTCACTTACATTAATATAACTTATTTATGGTATATATATAAATGCATGGATTATAATGTTTTGACGTTTTCAAAGTAATTAAACTTCAACTTAATAAGTGAGGCACCTATTACTACTAAAAGTCTACAAAAATGATTACCAAAAGAACATATAGTCAAAGCCACAGCGATCCTTAACGTGGAGATTGAGAGAGAGACAAAAGAGGGATCCAAGAAACAAGTTAAAGAAAAGGATAAGGGTGGAAGAGGACCACATGGCTCTGATGGGTCATTTCTCATTATGCCCTTTTCAACATTAGCTGGACCATTTCCCCATCCCTCTCTTTTTTATTTATTTAATTCTAATATTCACTCTCCCATTCATTTGAGATCCAAAATTTATTTTTTTTGTCACTCCACATTGATATTTTTTCTAAAAAATTTGTAGCCTGACCATAGAACACCGGTCATTGGTTTGATATTGACATCAAATATCATGAAAAAGCAATTGGTTAAGACTTGAGAGGGATGATGTGTCATTTTCCCTCTCATACTCTGAAGTCATGTGATTTCTTTTAATGACTTAGGGGTAGCGACAATAACTAATTTATATGTTTTCAGGTATTCAAAATGAGTTTCTGCCTAGCTAGTTGTTCGTAGATATGTGGTTTGAACGAAAGAACCAATAGAAGCTATCTTAATCTCATCAATTTGTATGCCCATTCCAACCATTTTAATCGTCTACAATTATTTTAAAGGACAAACAAACTTTAGAGAGATACTAAACTTGTAGAAACATTCTAAAACTGTAAAGTGGTGAACCTAAAACATAAAACTAGTTTAAATATCTGTTACGTATAACATTAACATTGTAAGTTTTGGCATCGCAAATCTTGTCCTTATTTTTATATTATCAATTTTTTTTTGTCTTTTTCATCATGAAAAATCCCTCTCCCACACACTATATGCAAAGATATGATTAAATAGGAGAAAGAGACAAAAAGAGAAGAAGAAAGAAAGAGAAAAGAGAGTTACCTTCTTGAGATTGAAAGCCATGTGCTTCGAACTAAACTTCTCCAAACTATCTAAAGTCATTCTCGCACACCTAAACGCATGTGCCTGCATAAACCCCGGCATGTCCGCTGCTAATATCCTCACCGTCAACATCTCCGCCGCTGCAGCTATCCTCGCCGCCGTATCCCTTTCCACGTGAGACACCGATTTCCTCCCCTCCTCAGCCGCCGCACCACCACCACCGTTTTTCTTTCTTTCGATAATTCTACAAGTCTCTAACTCGAAGATGTCCCTCATCATATGGTTTTGTGTTTTGTTCGATTGGACGATTGGTTTCTCTTCTACTTTGTCTTGGGATATTGATGGTGGGATCGGGTTTTGAGGTTTGGATTTAGGGTTTACGAGTGAATGCTTCGTAAAAGTGGCTGTGGAGAATTTGTAAAAGCTCATGAGACTTTTCTTCTTCGGCTTTTTGGGTCTCTCTTCATTAGTCATATTCATTTTTATTCTATTTTCGTAGAAAATGTTTGTGGGAACTCTTGAGTGGCTCACATGCGTTATTTATAAGGAAGAGTCAGAGAAAAAGAGAGATGAGACCTCTCTATTATTATTCTCTCAAGTTTACAATTGAATACAAAATATATAATTTGTACATCAATATAATATTATAATAAAATACAATTTCTTATGAACTAATTTATTTTTTCTTTTAATTTGGACTGCAAAAGGATAATAATTTGAAACCGGAACTAGCTAGGAGTGTACAAAATATTAACTAATCTTAGCTCTCACATGCACATATATATGTGAATCTTAGAAAAACACACTTTTTTAGTTAATTGCTTGTGATAAAACACAAATCCTTAACTAAAAAACTGAGTCTAGTTTTATTAGATCAATATTTTGGTGGCGACACAACATTGATACCAATAATTAGAAAAAATAAAAAAAAAAGCATTGATACTAATAAGAAACCATTATATTTCAAGTCCTATTGACTGAGTGATAGCACTTGAATATACCCCAAATCAATTAACTCAGCCGTATCAACACCAAGACAACAATAAGAGCAGAGACAAAATTAAATAATGTGAATTAGAAAGTGAATAGTCTGATTAATAGAATCAAACCATGTGGCTTGTTCTAAGTCAAGTGAAATTAACCTCTCATTTCTTGTCAACAAGTGGAATCAACATATAGAATATATATATATATATATATATATAAATATTGGAGAGATTTGTTTTTATATAAAATGAGATAATTGTTTTGTTGACAACAACACTTATTTCTCAAATACTGTGTGTTTAGGGGTCCGCAAATCTGATATTTTATACTCGTTAACCTCATCGACTTATGCTCTGCAAATGAGGACCCGGTCATGGACCCTCTTGGCTCTTGTTCCTCCAACCAATTTTGGTAGGGGTCTAATACAATTTGTTTTTAATCAAGAATTTATTAGCATTTGGTTTATATTCTTGTTTTTTTTTTCTTTTAAATACCAAGCTTGATAATATTTATGGTAGTATAACAACACATAAATGATTTCCACTATAAAAATCAAAATGTGATATGTTTTAGCCACATATTTTATGTGGTTAAGGGGTAAATCCGTAGCGAAATCAAATTTAACTATGTACGGTATGGCCACCGATTAAATATGTGATTAAAAGGTGATATATAAATGTGTGAGCAATCGTTTCAAAGATGCAATGAAGTAGTCAGAGTACAAATTTTGTGGCTATGGCCATAGAGTTGCCTCGAATACAGTTCCACTAAAAAGTGGACAAAATAATCACTACTTAACCACATCAAAGTGGTGGCTAAATTGACACTTTTTTGGGATTCACTGTAAACCTAACCTGAGAGATTTTATTGAAGAATTGCATTAGAGCTAATGACTAGATTGAGATAACAAAATCGTTATTTACTAACAAAGAGACATATGTCATATACGAGTCCATGGAAATTAAATTACGAACCTCAGTCCCTAACTTTGTTAACAAAAAAAAAAAAAAAAATATATATATATATATATATATATATATATAAGAGAAAGAATGATTGAAAGAACGGACAAGTAATCTAATTTTTTTCATGAACGTTATTGAAATCTCACATTTTAAAAGTTGGTTTATCATGTATTCTGTAATCTACATTTCACATATATCAACTCATCAAACCGCCATTTAGCTAGCCTTGCTAGATCCCCAATTTGATCTTTAAATTTTATTTTGGCGTGGCTCCTCTCACCATCTCAACTTTGAGTAATAGAAATCCACCATTTCAAACCTTGATTATATGCTAAGTAGCATGGAAATGGAAACGGTTACGTGGAAGCGAAACGTGTGGAAACGCGGAAATGATTTTTTCCAGAAAATTAGGAAATAAGTACGTGTTGGAAACATAAATATACACACACATATATATATATATATATTATTTATTATATATATATAATTTAAAATTATAGTGTATATATATAATTTAAAAACTATAGTGAAACATTAAAACTATAATATAAAAAAACTTGAAACAATAAAAATCCAATGAATAAGTATTAATTAAGTAGCTTATGTTAATACTTCTAACTGTTTTAGTTTTAGGTTATGATTAATTTTTGGAGAAAAAGAAAATATGAGATATTAATATTTTATAAATTACTTAAGATTTTGTGAAGATAAAAAATATATATATCATGTATATCTCAAGTTTCTAAATTATTTATGTAATAAGTTTCTAAAAAAAAAAAAAATTTCCACCGCGTTTCCAAAATGTAAATAGATGTTTCCATTGTGTTTCCAAATAACGATTTTTAGAAAATGTGTTTCTATCGAGTTTCTGATTCTGAAACGGGAGACGGACTTTAAAAAGAGTTTCCATCTTACCTAGATTTCACAAAATAGATATATATAAAATAAAATAAAAAACCAGAGAAAATGGTACGACGTCGTTTCGGTAAAGTCAGTTCCAAGCCTTTCGAAACGATTCAGTTACCAGACTCTCTCTCTCACGCTTCACTCTCCCTTTCGTGACCTCCATCTAAGGAACCTAAAAAAGTTTCCTTTTTTCAAATTTTCTAAAGAGAATTGGGATCGTTTCTTAGGGCTTTCACCAAGCGTTCGCGACGAGCTCTCAATTGAGGTTATTGATTTCTTCTTCTGATCGAATTTTCCGTATCTATTAGTTTTGTGATTTCCTCAGCTGGGAATTTCTGAATTCCCGCTTTCGATCTCTTGATACAATCGATCTCTCGAATTGAATTCATTTTTGACTTATGAATTTTCTTTGCAGTCTCGTTAGTGACGCAAGTATCAGACTTTGGGGATCGCTTGTGTAATGAGACGAATTTCAAAGTTTGGTATCTTTTACTTACGTAATTCCATCGACTTTGATATAGAGAGGGTTTAGGGTTGTGTGTTGTTAAAGGAAGTGGGATTATTTGTGTACTAGAGTTTGTGTTTAGCTTCTAGGAACATGTCTGGTGGAACTCCAGTTGGTGGTGGTGGGTACATTAGGCAAAGACATAGCCAAGGTTATGCATCAGGTGGTGATGATCTTGAGGACGATGCTTGCTCTAGGTCTCAGCCTTTTGCTCTTGACAGTCCTAGAAGTAAAACGTGGGTTAAGATTTTGGAGAATGTGCTTTGGATTGCATCTGCTCTTTTCATTGTCTATTTTGGAGATAAGCACTCCAATATGATATACATTCTCTTACACGATGCTCGAATCAAAAGGTAATATATTTTTTGTACAGCTCTTTCTTTTCACTGTTATTTTTTTGGCTTATTGCTTGTGTTAAGATGTTTTGCCGTAGAAAGGATATACATTTGGGTCACTTTAGACCCGAGGATGCCATTAGAGGTTTGAATTCAATATTATTCATTATGGTGGTTTATTGTAGTCAATCAAAATAAAGGATAAGCCTTCCAGTAATTTACAGAAAGCAGAGTTTAATAGGAAGCAGGAATACCAGAAACTTGTCATATCTCAAGGGTTAGGAGAATTGTCTTATTAATATTCTCAAATTTGTTGAATAAGTTCTTTTGAGGTCCAGGGTTAAGTTTATGAGTTTTGAGTATTCATAAGGACATGTGCATAGGTAAGGTGTCTATTATTTGAAGAGCTTTACTGTTCAATGGTTTGGAAAATGCAGATTCTCTTTTCATATTATTTGGTTTCTGCAATTTCAACATTGTTTGGGATGATGGTTCTTGCTGAAAACCTGTCTAAACATATTGTAATCATTGACTTTGTATTCCCAGGATGCCTTTGTATATTGGGTTGATGGGAATAGCTGTGAACATTATAATCATAATCTACGAAAGTATGTTATCGTGGAGCATGAGAAGGTTTGATGAGAAATGGGAACTTTGGAGTATCTCAGCTCTGCCTTTCATCACCCTACTCGGCCTCATTTCATTTTGCCTGTAAGTAGTAAATCACTTGTTTATCTAGAATTTACCTGGAGTCTCATATTTGCTATGTGTTTAAATTTGGAAATACAGGTTCTCCTTTGCTCTGTGGCCTATATGGGGCTTCTTGACTCTCCCTCTTCTGGTATGATCTCTCAGTCCATAATGCAAATCATCTTTGTAGACAAAATCTTATCTGGTTATGGAAACATGGGTTTTTTTTTTATGATGATTGCAGTTCACACTGTTCATGGCTTGCCTAGTTGTGTTCCCACATCTGATGATCATCAAATTCAGGCCTCAAAACGACGAATTTCGCATAGATTGATCTGTAGAGAATGGAGATAGTGTTATTGGGAAAGTGAAATCTTTTTGTTCTTCAGAAGTGAATAAATCTGAAAAGTGAAGGGGATGCGAGGTTGGTTTTGAGGTATATATAGATAGAGGAACTCATTGGTCAATAGGGATCTTTTCTTCTTTACTGTTTTTGGTCTCTGAGATTGGTTGAGTTAAATTATTCTCATTCGTCTCCTTCAAATTCTAGTTTCAATGAAATTTAGAATTTATGGTCAAGTGGGATAAAAGACAAAAAAATAAGGGTAAGGCATTTGTAGTAGAGAAGGCTCATCATAAGCTACAAACAAAAGCCTTGGCTTACTGCTTACAAAGCTACAATTTCACTAATTAGAGATGGAATGTAAAATAGGTAAAAGGAAAATGATAAAATGGTCCCTCTTCAAAGCTAAGAGTTGTGTAATAAGAACACAAGACACAAATAGTTTCAATAATTTTCTCTCTACCCTTTTCATTAATCGACATCAAAAGGTTTAGATAGAGTAAACAACAACATGAAAATTATAATTTAGGAAGAGTTGGGAATATGCTCCTAATTTAGAGGTGAAGACTACTAAACGTAAACAATTACTATATGAATTATACTTGTAGCTTCTTCCTCACTTGTTGTATCCTATCAGAAAATTCTTGGGATAAATCTATAACTTATCCGTAAATAATGAAATTAATCCCCGAAATTATTCCGGATCATTTTTTGACGACAAAAAAAAAATAAAAAAAAAATAAAATAAATGAAACTAACCATGAAGACATTATAAGACTTAAACTTAGTGATACGTATGAAATCAGAATCGATATCTTTCTCCATTCAAAGTGGCATCTTTTCAATCTGTGTTTGTTTCAGATCTAACTTAATAGTATCTGTTAAAATGAGAATATTCAACCAGATGTCTGTCACACTTTTTATATGAAAAATTAGAGGAACACAAATTGATAAAAATAAACTGCAACATTCATCCATAAGTTCATTTTAAATAATATTTTTTTAATTTGGAAATTTTTTATAGTTGTAAGAATTATTTTGGATAATAAAATTTTTTTATCCAACATATAAAGTATTAGAAATAAATTAGATAATAATATAAAAGTATGGAGCAGAGATTTTAGCCAAGTGGTGGGATAAGGGAGGGAGTGAAAGTGAGAGAGAGATGGGACACATAATGAGGCTTCTGATAAACCCTCCGTCTTCCTCGCCCCTTCTCCACCTCCGTTACCACCGGACTCTTGACCCCAACTCCGTCTTCTCTCTACGAACCAGAATCGTCAAAAGCAAGGGCCGATTCTCCTGTCTTTTCTCCGGCGGTAACCAGAGGGAGGTTTGTTTCTTACTTTACTTCCCTTGATACGAATTAGAGCTTACTTGGGATCGAATTTTCTGTTAATTTTTTTTTAGGATTCCGCTTGTTGCTCATACAGATATGTATCACAAAATGATGTTTAAATTTTGAAGCATCCATAAGATTATAATTCTATTTTTGAGTTTGTTGTTTATTGATCCGAATGGAGTAACGTTCACACAACTTATTCCTTGTATTGATATACTTTGAAAAGTGTTGAGTTTCTTTCTCACTTACAAATGGAAATATACTGATAATGTTTCAACAAGTTTATCGGCTCAACTCTTAGCTATAGGTCTACTCTATCTATTAGCCTAGGACTGATTAGAACCGTTGTTAATTGGTTAGTGAGGGCCGGTTGTATCTAGGGATTGGTTGGGCATTTGGCTGAGAGTTTCAAGCCTCTGATTAATCAAAATAATAGCAGTTTCATAGCTTTGTTCTTATCTCATATACACTATACCTCCTTTATCTCTGCTACTCGGGATATATATTCAGGACATAGTTTGTCTAGCAATAACTTCATTTAACTAAGTAGCATCATGGTTGCTGTTCAATTTCCTTGATTGTGCAGGAGCAAGCTCGTAAAGCATTGGAGAGCGCTCTTGGTGGGAAGAAAAATGAGTTCGACCAGTGGGACAAAGAGATCAAGAAAAGAGAAGAATCCGGTGGCGGAAATGGTGGCAATGGTGGAGGAGGAGGAGGAGGCTGGTTTGGAGGTGGCGGTTGGTTCAGTGGTGATCATTTCTGGAAAGAAGCACAGCAGATTGCTATTACCCTCCTAGCCATACTTGCCGTGGTAAGCTATACTGAGTAACCATTCTGATTAATTGAAAAAATTGGAAAGTTAGAATGAGAAATACTTTTTGTTGATGGTTTTGAGATGTTTAATGGTTGCTGCAGTATATGATTGTTGCAAAAGGTGAAGTGATGGCTGCAGTTGTGTTAAACCCGTTGTTGTATGCGTTGCGAGGAACACGAGAAAGTTTGACTTCTCTAAGCTCCAAACTCATGGGAAGAGAAGCTTCCAAAGTGAATGCTGATAACTCACAGGAGATGTGGAAGAAGGAAAGTTCCACTGCTAAAGAGAGCGTTGTCCGGAAATGGGGAAGTGACTGAAACAAGATTCTTAAAGCTGACTCAAGAAGAAAGACTTTAATTTTGTAAAACCAAGATGAGATCAAATGCAAACGACCGTTTCAGTTTTGCAATGAAGATTAGGTATTCTTCGGTGAACAAGAAAGAGTGACTTTTTTTGTAGCTTGATCATCTTTGTCTTAATGAGATAAAAAATGTGTCTCATACATAAACGCTAAACCTTATTGATTGTCGACAAATAATGTGCATTAGCCTGTAGGTTTGTGTCTATACAACTAGAGAGAACCTCTACATGTCTTTACCCAGGTGTAGTCTTATAGTAATATTTGGCCAAGAGGGGAGAGCTAATCCAGACTGAACTCTTCAAGCCATATAATAACTTCGTTCCTCTGCAGATACAAAGAACAGTTAAGAGCCACGAATCAAATGAAAATGCGAGAACCACAACTGAAGATAATAATGATCAATAACCCTCGTTTGGGGTGTGTCATTATGATAGATGGTTACTAACTAGACATCAAACATTGGTAGAGCTCAAAATCATACCATTAAGAAGCTCCATGTTCGTCCTGGATCATTATAACGAGCAAGCATACAACCCATCTTAGCTCTAAGACCATCTTTACTAAGACTGTTCCTCAGCTCCTTCTCTTTTGTGCGGACAACATCCTCTGTCGGTTTCCCACTGAATTTAACTACCGCAGCAAAACCGCCTTCCATCTTCTTCAAGTTTACCTTTTCTTCATTAGGCATAGGTAAGCTAGAGAGGAACAAAGCATAGCAAAATCCATTTTCAGTCAGTCAGTCTCATAACAACACTTGTAGACTAAACTATCAATGAAAAGCGTTATTTACCTGCTGAGATCTTTGCCTGATGGAATGACAATTTGTACAGAGACGTCAGAAGAGAGCTGAGCATCAGTTGTTTGGGTAAACACTGGTGTTGTCATTGGTATTTTCTCCATGGTCGAGTTTTTTCCAAAGATGTAGCTTCATAGGTAGCAGCATTTGTTACATTTATCAAACCAAAAAAAAAAAACATGCCATAAGAATTTATGGACAGAAACTTAGACAAGACTCACCCAGCGACATTGTTAAAACCTGAAGAGCCAGAAAGCTTGTCACCACTTGTCTCCACCACAATGAAAGGTTCGTAATTTCTGACCTGCCAACCAATTATATACAATTTAAGGCCGAGTATCACAGCAACAATTTGCATATTTAGAGCACTATTTTAATTGACAGGAAGATATATGAGACCTCATAGTTTGCAGTTCTTTTCAGTATTTGATACTTTGGAGTTTCCAAGTCTGGCGTTTTATATAACCGTAACTGCAAAATCAAAGAAGTAAAACTATAAGACACTTGTTAGAGATGATGATTAACCATTTTTAAGAAAGCAATTGAGACAAGTCACCTGCTTAAATACATCAACAAGACCTTCTAGAGAAAAGTAGTAATTGTTATCAATAGAGTCCCACAAGTCCTGCACATATATCCACTTGTAATAAGTTAACCGCACCAAAGGAGATTTTGATTTTGCAAGAAACAACATGGAAACCACATATACCAGATGGCTGCAAAACTTCTTGGTTTCAGGATTAACTTCCATGACTGATGTTCCAGTGAAGACAAGCTCTGGTTTCCATGGTAAAAGCAAGAAATTCATCACCATTGTCCATCTTGTCGTTATCTCGTATGGACCTGTCTATAGCATCATAGTTTTAAAAACTTATAGTATAACAGCTTAAAACACTAGCTTAGTAAGAATCAAGACCTGTTTTGCCCAGTGAAGTTGAAACTGAGGAGTGAAGATATTCTTGAGGAAAGAAATGTTGAGGAGATAACCAGTGATGGTGTCATGCTTGGTGATGGGGTCTCTGAACTTCACGCGCTCATCATAAGCCATCCGATCGATTCCTTGATCGTCGAAAAGGTGAGGAAGATCCTTGTACAAGAATCCAACCAGCTCTTCCATGTTCACAGTTGGAGCCACTTCTTTGCCCACCTCAAGACTCTTTATCAGCCGTAGCCGGGGAGTTACATTGCGCCTCGGAACAGAGAGAAAACGGGTGGTTACATGCCGCCGGAAATCACTTCCGACGGCGGTAAGAATTGGCGGGTGGAGCCTGACGTGACCAGCGGTAGCCATAGATCGTTGATAAAATTTTCTGCTCTCTTTTATTTCTGGTGGTTGCTGTTGCCTATCATTTTACGAACCAAAAAAAAAACCATATCCTACAACAGTTAAATATTATTGATAATTAGTATTTATTATCAACTTCAGTGTACTAAATAAAATAATTATTTATGTTTTTAATGAGAAATTAGACTTATATATAGAGATTTCTATCAAATTTAAGCAAACTTAAACCTCAATTTCATAAAAATTACCAAAATTATAGAAAGTCCAAAATTCGGATGACCAGAATCACCATAAAACCGAATCGATTTATCTTTAAATTTTAATTTGGTATTCTATGCAATATTTTAAACTCTAACCATATTTTCACATACTCTGAAGTAAATTGTTTTTTTTTTTGTTTTTAATTCGGATCATTTTCTTCCATAACCAAATTACTTAGAATATTATTCTGTTTTTTTTCTTTGTTTTCAACTTTTTTATTTCTTTAATTTCTAAACTATAATTTTCAAAACTTGATATTTCGTTAATAGTGTACTCAGATTTTAATATTGAGTTGATTTGTCGGAAACTGGTATTAATTTCTCTCGGAATTCAAAATTTGATCATTCTAGGTATGTACCAATCGAATTTCGAATTCCAAGAGAGATGAATACCATCTCCCCAAAATCAACTCATCATAGAATCTAAATACGTGCAATTAACGAAACAACGATTTTTGAAATTTAAATTTTACATAATTGAAGGAATCAAAATGTTGAGGAGGAAGAACTAAGATAATTGCATCGGAGCCGATCCAAATATCCGAATGTGCATTCATGTCTAAAGGAATTATATGTATTCTTCATATGATAAACAAATGATTTGGAAAATTTCTCTATTCTAAGGAGAAAGAACATACGAATTGTAGAAAGATGCAGAATTATGTGCTCGTTTTTAGGAAAAAAAAAAAAAAAACTTAAAGAGTAAAGTATATATATATGATTAACCGACGGAAAAAGCGTAGAGCCTACAACTTAAGAAAGGCACAACATGTCCCACGGACTTGGCTTTTTTTTTTTTTTAAAGAAGAGCTCAGCTCAATAGTAACAGATCACATAACCTTCTCCATTGAGTTGTGAATCTGATTCACATGACTTTACTTTTGCACTTTTTTTTTTGTTTATAAAAATTACTCTCGCATCCATGTACAGAAAATTATAGGATTCGAGCTTCTGTTTGGTCATGATCTATATAACTTTTTGAAGCTTTGGTTCAAAATTCAGTGGCATACGAACATGATATGCATCTATCAGATACATTAAGGCATATGTATTCTATCACTTGTAATATAGTAGAAGAAGAAATGAGACACCAAAGTATTAGTTATACACACGCCTCCTTAGATGCTTAAGTGGACACATAAAAAAAAAGTAAATGTTGTTTATTTCCTCGGTCGGAGATTATCAAAGAATACGACCATGTCGTCATAAGGATTTCGAATTTTTTGACTAATAGTTATAACTTATAACATATATAAATGGACAAGTTGGAAATACTGTACTTCCTAGAAGTTTATGGAATTGCATATAGACAATGTCAAATGGATGGAGATTTAAACACAAATAAAATAAAAAGATAAAGTGAATGAATTGAGACGCTAATTGGGAAAATTTAATACCTGCTTGTCCTTTGGAGTTTGGATGCTTCAAAATGGAAGATGCCGAGGTTTATACCTTTGTTTCAAGAATATTCCATGGACCCTTAAACTTTTTGACCATTTGCGTATTTTTAAATATTATTTTCATATTTAAATAAATCTTTCTATATAAAAAATGGTAAATTAATTGTCAAACTACTAGTGGTATGATCATGGGAAGATAGATCATGAAGACCAAATATCCCACGTGTCTTTGTCATGACAATCTGAGATGATTTCAGTTACAGTTCGGGTTGAAAAAAAAATAGGGATATATCCAATATTCATTTTATTTTGCAATTCGTTTTCATTAAATCTAAAAGATTTAAAGTTTACAGATCAAAGCAAAATAGTAAAAACATCTATTCACATATAAAATACTAAAATGATCTAAAGAAAAACTAAAATAGAAAAAAAAAAAAGAAAAAAAAGAAAGTCAGATACATTTTGATTTACATGTTTGTGTATGGATAAATTAGACATAATTTTCAAAGATTATCTCAAGTACTCGATCAGTAATGATTATTGGATATATGCGACTGATATTTTATAAACCGACAGTTGCAATGTGTAATAATCTCACCCACAGATAACCAAAAAGTAAAGAATAAAATAGTTTAGAAAGAAATAAATAAGAAAGGAATAAAAGCAAGAGCCAAAGAGATATTCTCCCGAAACAAAGACATACACACAAAAAAAAAAAAAAAAAGGATATTCTAAAGAGAAACCTTAAGAATATTCTTTTTATCTTCCTTTTAATATCTCTAACCGCTTCATCTTCTTCATTTCCATTTTCCCTCATTTTCTCAGGACAAACACACAACAAAGGATGAAGTTTGGTAAGAGTCTCAGCAATCAGATTGAGCAGACACTACCTGAATGGCGAGACAAGTTCTTGTCTTACAAGGAGCTCAAGAAGCGACTCAAGCTTATAGATTCCAAAAGCGCTGATCGTCCCGTTAAACGTCTCCGGTTAGACTCCTCTTTCGCCGCCGGTGAGGAGTTTTCCGTCGGAATGTCGAAAGAGGAGATCAATTTCATCCAATTGTTAGAAGACGAGCTGGAGAAATTCAACAATTTCTTCGTTGAGAAAGAGGAAGAATATATCATCAGATTGAAGGTAAATAATAATATTCCGAATCCAATCGTTTCTTCTTCTCATCGCTGATCTCTCCTCCAAAAGATTTCTTTCGTAAATAATTGAAATTTTTGTGGGTAAAATAGGAATTTCGAGATAGAATTGCAAAGGCTAAGGATTCAATGGAGAAGATGATAACAATAAGGAAAGAAATTGTTGATTTCCATGGAGAAATGGTTCTTCTCGAGAATTACAGTGCTCTTAATTACACAGGTAAGCCTTAAGCTTAATGTGATTATACCTTTTAACACTTGATTGTGTTAATCTATAGGATCATAACTACGAATGTTGAGATGGGTTTTGGTTTGGTTTGTTGAAACTATGACAGGATTGGTTAAGATATTGAAGAAGTATGACAAACGAACTGGTGATCTCATGCGTTTACCATTCATTCAGAAAGTTCTTCAACAACCATTTTACACTACAGATTTATTGTACAAGCTCGTCAAGGAATCTGAGGCAATGCTTGATCGGTTCTTCCCTGTTAACGAAATAGAGTCTGAGAATATCCAAGCAGAGCTTTCAGAGCATAAGTTCATGGAGAGCCTCCATATGAAAAGTACCATCGCTGCTTTACGTGTTTTGAAAGAAATCAGGAGCGGAAGCTCTACCGTAAGCGTGTTTTCGTTACCGCCACTGCAATTAAATGGGTTAGATGAGACATGGAAGAAGATTCCGTTGTTGGAGCAAGAAGCCAAATAGAGGGAGACCAAGTCTTTTCCACATTTTATTACAGTAGAATCTAACAGATTAAACCTGATATTATCGTCAATGTACACATAAGAAACGTTAGGATCTTTTTTATGGACATCTTTGGTTGGTCTTAAGTCCTTAGGTTACGAAAAAGTAATGTAACTTTGTTTCTGTGTTGGGTGTGTAGTAATTGATATAATATAATACCAATGCTTCATCATTACTTGAAAGTTACTACTACTAATCATAACAGAAGCCAGCCGTTAAGATGATGAAGTAATCTTTGAAACCAACTTATTGAATCTCTTTCAGCACCAACCTTATGGTTGCATACCTTGGTCCTAAAAGGTACTAGAGTCAGTTTCAGAGAATAAAAGAAACCATAAGATCCAGTCAATGTGTTGCAAAGCATCATAGGCATATTCAATCTCTGGTTTAGCTTGACTTGCTTAATGTCTAAACATTAAGACTTACAAATGATGAATCAGACATAAGCCGTTTTTAATTGTAATTTTGGGTCTTTATGTTTGTTTTGAGGCCTGAAAGATACGAGCTTTAACAAATTCTCATACATGCCATAATGATTCACCACAAAACAAAAACCAGTTCAAACTCTTAAGAAACAGAATAGCAGAAAACGTTACAAACTAAAAGTAAAGACAGTAGAATTATGGACGGTTTTTGATTTGGTAATTGCGTAAACAAAACTTCAGTCAAAGCCTTCCAAATACACGGAGACCCATCATACCGAGCAATCAATCAGAGATTGCCTTAGATCATTAGCTTCTCAATTGCATCCTGCAGCAATTAAATCAGAAAATGATTAAACCAAATTACTCGGAAATGTGGAATCAATGGTGGTTCATATAGGTTTAAATAAAGAGAGGGCTAAGTTACCTTGAGTTGTTGGATCTGAGTTTTCAATTGACCACCTTCGTTTGATGTGACAGAACAAGCAATAACAGGTCTTGTTACGCCGCATGCTCTTCCCAAGGCTTGCTTTGAAGGCACAAACACATAAGGAACATTCTGCAAATCATTCACAGAGTAATGATTAGTTTAAAAGCATTATAGAATCAAACAAATATGCTAAACATTAAGCAGTTGGCATTTTAAACTTACGAGCATGGAATAAACTAACACAGACTAATCAAATTAACAATCAAAACTATATGCTAAATTCAGGAAACAGAACTTTAGAGAAAACAAAATGTCATAAAATCAAAACATTGCTTAAATTCAGGAAACAAATAAGTAAATGACTGTGCCAAGACATTTGATAAAGAAAAGTCAAACCTTATCCTCAGCAAGTAAGGGAAGATGAAGAAGAATCTCTAGTGGCTCAGCATCTGCAGCCATAACCACAAACTCAGAGATTCCACGATTAAGAGTCTTCGTAGCTGAGAATACAAAAAAAATCAGGAACAACTTCACAAACACTCATATCAGAATATAATTAGTAGCTTTAATTTACAAATACCTTCATTAGCACCCTTCTTGAGCTGCTTGTAGTTAGTAGCTTGTTGAACGAGATCAAGAATCGTAATCGTTAACTGGGAATCCGCTAGAGGATAAGCTTTCGCGTTTATCACTTCTCCTGTCTGCAAGACAAAAAAAAACGAAAAACCCAAAAAAAATAATCAGAGAAAAAGATTCATATGATAAAATTAGTAGTTAGTATCGAAAAAGATGAAGGAGGTTGAGAGAAGTACCATTTTCAGCTGCGATGCTAGGGCTTCAGAGAGGATTAGGGTTTTAGAAGGGGACGAATTTTTCGGCTTGCAGACTCTGAAGGAAATGTAAGTTAACCAAATTAGGTGTACGTGTATATATACCTCATATAATGGGCCTAGATAATATATTTTGGCCCATGTATTTTTCTCTGCACTAATCGTAACCGACAGAACTAGTTTGGCTTTTGGAATTACCATACTACACTAGCTTACGCAGTATTGAGCCATATTTATCGACTTAACAAGAAAACATTTTGGAGCAAAAGACTTAATTAGCTATATATCAATTTGACAAACTTGCCGGCTTACAGCTATGTGATCACTAGAAAAAGTTGATGGTTCCAATGTCTTATGTTCTACATATTTCTATTGTTGGCCTTATAAAGTTGTCTCCACATCAAAACAATACACGATCGTTCCAAATACAAAAGACCATAACCATAATCCAAATTGAATATTCTACTTTTTCAGTTTCATCAACCCCATGGATTTTTTGTTGCATACAGAAAACTGAGTATCTTAGAAGAAGTAAAATCTACACGAACAGGTTCTGTGAGAAGTTGACACTCAAAAGAAAATGATTGAGACACCCATCATGAAGCATCCCACGGAGACCCAAGGGCTCAAACGCTCACCTGTTACAAGTGATGATGACAAAGCAAAGTTTAATCAACATAATGTTTGGCGACTGGAAACGAATCACAGTAAATGTTGGAAGATACAGTTTAAGACTTATGGCATTACTATGTGCCATCATGCAAATGTTTAAATAGGAGATCACCATGGGTTTTAAAAATTAGAACCCGGTATTTATGGGTTGAAACTAGAGTTCACTTCTTAGTATCTGCATTGATATTTAGCAAGTTGTTGCTTCTAAAAAGCCTATCACTAGTCTCTACTAGATCATATGCAAAGAAGGATTGTTCAACACCATAATTTATAAAAAGGAATTGGAAACACAAGAGATAAGCTCCAAGAGGTGCAGAGGCCTACCTATTCTAGCAGCCTTCCAAAAGAATCCTCGAAACCTGCAAGGATGAAGCAATATATGTTCAAGCATTTTTCATAATTAATGATTATAGAACAAAGTTATGAATGGGGGCATTAGAAGCATGATGTAGATACAGACACTAGGATGAAAAAAACATTTTCAACATGCAGAGGAATATGAAAGAGCATCTTCAATTTGGTGAAGACTGGGAATTGTCAAATGCTTGTATATAATAGTCGGGTTCAAAGCTCAAAATATGTTCTTGGTGAGCCAAATTCACATTAACAAAGGAGAATAAAGAAGGTTACAAACCCAGTTTTCTGCTCCAAAATGGCAGGGAAATGCATCTTGAGATATGTGCAAGTGGAGATCACAAGCAGCACCACCGTCAGAAATGAATGGAAGTTGAACAAAGCTGACTGTTATTATCAAATATAAAACAACTCTTAGCTCAAATCACTGAAAACCAAAAACCACAATGGACCTAAGAAGGTAATAATTACCATTGTATCTGATCACTGAAGCACTTCAGAAGCTAAATTGCTTCTTTGAATTTGTAATAAGCAGAGAAACAATGCCTGGGAATTATACGAGAATCAATTAGAAGACAGACATACACGGAACACAGAACTGAGTAAACACAATTCACCAAAACCTAATCAATTCATCACCACCGAGATTTGTACAAGAAAATCATGTATTCGTCAATTCTAATTCAGATTTAATATATAGAAGCATCTGTGAGTCTCAGAAGAGTCAAATTATCAGATCATATAGCCAATCGAATTCCATAACTTTCATATTTATACTAAATCAGGTAACTCGAGAGAGCGAATCAGAAAAAGCAAAGAGGAAAAGTGAGAATTATCGATCGGTGAAGAATAGAAACCTGAATTTGAGCTGATATGGATGCTACTGGGTAAAGAAATTAGGGTTTTGAAGCTTGAATCTAGCAACAGATCAGCGACGTGAAGAGAGGGGATCGAGAGACGGAGGAGAGAAACGTTCGCGAGAGTTATTCTGGTTTTCCTCGTATTTCCTATTTTACCCCTCTCTTCCTTGTCTATTAAGGTCGAATTTAATTTGGACCCAAACTGAAATAACAAAATCCTTATATCCCATACATAAATTCTACAATTGGTCACACATTTCCAACAATCTAAACAAGTTTAGTTTTATTTTGGCATATAATTTAAGAGTCTCACTAAACCATTGAAGTCTATAAATCTTTTAACGAAACATGTTCTTTCTTCATTTACAATCTCTCTAAAGCATTGCAACCAGTTCCACATAAGTTGATCAAATCCATAAGAACAGAGTATAAGACATCGAGAGACAAATGACCCAACAACTTCCGACTCTCCGAAACACCTTCCCTCTCCTCTGTGCAGCCATTCTCCATTACAAGCCACCACGAGATGCATCCCTTTGCGTCTTCCGGGTTTACTTGCGCCACGAGGCTCACTCTCTCCCCTTCCACAATCTCTAACGATAGAGACAGAAAATCCCGGCACGCTTTTGTCCCAACCGTCCTCGCTTCTTCCAGTAGCCAACACACTATCTGGCTCGCCACCTTCACAAATAATAAACCGCGTGTTTAAGAGACCGTTGCTATAGACATGACCTCAGGACAAGAAGAGTATGTTTGAATATACCTGTTGGAGAATTATCACTGCAAGGTCGGCCATGTCGCACTCGTATTTGTTCGTAGAGAATAAATTGCAGGAACTGCTTTTGAGTAAGCCAACCACATTGGGCGTGCATTCCGCTTCAACACTTATACAATCATCCTTCACCACCACTTTTGTCCGGAACTGCGTCTTAAGTTTCCTTTTACCATCTGGAGATTGGGTTTCAGAACTTCCTTGGGGGATGATTGATGGAGGAACAGTCATGAAGACAGTCCATGAAGATGTCCGAGAATTCCATGTAGGATGAGATATCAAATGAAGATATGGGACCTTGCAGACCTGTTCAATAAGTAAATAGCAATTATTTAAAAAGGCATGATCTAAGATGACAACAAGTTTCTTGGTAGAGAATGATCATTCAATAAATTTAATGCAGCAGGGAAAATACCACGCTTTCCAGATGCACAAGAACTTTATTTGAGAAGATTCTGTGAGCCAAAGATAAGCAGAAATGATCAAGAAGTCCGGAATTGTTCTTCTTTTCGGTTTGATTGGATGCTCCATTACTTTTTGACTTGGGCTGATCTTTAGCTTTTCCAAAGGCATGCTCATGAAAAATTTGTTGCAAATATATTTCGTAGCTGGCTCGATTAGGGAACCCTAGCTTCTTCGAGCGATAGTCTCCTTCTCCTGTTGGTTCTATTCTGCCAGATGATTCAATGGGCAAGTTTGCAGATTCCGACTTCTTGATGCTAGCATTTTTGCCCGATGGGTGGAGAGATACAAACAAAGAAGCTCCTAGGCCAATGCTCATTTCCATAAAATTTTCTCGTATTCCACTAATGCTGAATCCCACACCTTCATTGAATGCTTCACGATTTAGCATGTCAAACAACTGGTAAAAAGACCAAAGAAGTGAGAAGATACCATGAAGAGATACACCAAGCATAGTATGAGAACAACAAAAAATACCTGCTCAGCAAAAATCGATTTATGCACCTCCCTCAGTAAAGAATGAGTTTCTTTAACAGATTTGTCGTCACTTACAGACTGACTCTCTGATATTCCAGAGATATCCTGATCAGTGGTGGAGTCTATGTGCTCGGCAGACTTGTTTGGGTTGTCAATCGAATTTAAGCCAACAAACCCAAACTGAAGAGAATACCAAGAATCTTGAGGTAGATTAATGGCAAGCATACCAGCTGAATCATGATCTACACGAATAGTGGACAGTGTAGATGGGCGAAAACCAGAGGTCGGATCATATAATGAACTGTCAGAAAGATCAATCGTGAATCCCTCATTACTGGCGTTGGAAAGCATGCGCTGTCGCTTGACTTTCCAGTTCCGCTGCAACCTATAGGCTTGTCAGTATAGCAAAAATAACCATTTTCAAGTGTCAAACTATCTCTATTCTGGAAGCTGAACTCATCTAATCATTTTCTGAAATTTATCAACAATGTCAACGAGAATTCTCTTATCTGTGTGGCCATAAGAAGTTACTACACAACAAACTGGATGTTCCTTAAGTTTTGTACTACGCAGGGCTTAGCTAGACAGTGTAGAAGTCCAAATTTAAATTTTCTCACATTAAACAAGAATAGTAAAATGCTTCACGTCTATCACAATAAAAACATATATCTACAAGCACAATCGTCCAAGATCTAAAAATGGAGCACCATATATCTGAGCACAACACAAATAGCTATGACCTTGTAAGCTAGCTAAAACTAGCATCAACAATGCAAAAAGAAAATTCTCAAAGTAGCTAAACGGCATTAAAGAAAACAGAGGTAGCCCTACCTAAAGTTTCTAGTTCAGAAAATAAGAGCTGAAATATTTTTTACCAAATAGTCGAACCTGATAAGGGCACCATAAAACCTTGCTTCGCGATTGATTTTCTGCTCTAAAGCTTTTGATGATTGCTTAAAGTATTTCCCTAAATTCTGCAGAGTAAACAAGTATTCAAAGATGACATAAGATCACATAATTAATATCCAAAGAAAATTATATAGTTAAAAAGCTCTTTAGTAAGCAAGTTCATTTGTTTTGCCAACAGTTTCACAGGACACTAAAAAAGTATCTAACTAATACAAAGACCAGAATCCTTCAATCTTTAAGCAAAGTTAATTTGCACATAAGAAACTAAGCTATTGATTACCCGGTAGCTCTGTAACTTGGTAGCAGTAGACACAGCAAGATCTGAGAGAATCTCATTCGGCATAGGCTTAGGTCTAGTCATCGAAGCAACTGCTACTGCATCATTTGCTTGAACCTACAAAGATTAATACAAAGCTCCTTCCATTAAACTAAAGAGCTCTAATTCTAAAAAGAAATGGCTGCATCAATCTCAAGAGCCATCATTGTAAGTACAGAGTAACTCACAGTATCGATAAGGTCAATGATGACAGAGAGCTCCTGATGAGCCAATTGCAAATTCTCAACCATACCCTTCCATTTCCATTGCTCTGAGCTATCCTTGTTGCCATTCTTCTGCTTCTTTTTCTTCAAGTCATCTTCCTCTTCCAACGCCCACGCGAAGTCTATTCTCCGAATCAATGACACTCTCTTATCATCATAACCAACATCACTATACTTAAAAAAAAAACACAGGAATCAGTCAGAAGCAAAACAATCTGGGAAGATTATGTATCGTTTCTCAAACGTAAGACAAAACTTACGAAGGAAAACGCTCGGCGCCATTTTCCTCTATAGATTCCAATCGTTTTATGGGAAGCCTATCGAGAGAGATTTCCATGTCGCCGTCCATTACGTACCGAAAATTTTCCCCGGTGAAAACTTCAAATTTTCTAGGTCGACGGTGACACAGCCCCGGAAAAAAAGGCTTTGTCGCTCCAAATCGGTTTATTTAGATCTAATAATTTCGGGTCGAAACTTTTCCGGATCTTCGTTTCGGGTAAAGCCCATAAAAAGCCCATTACATACCAAAACTCCTTTGTTGTAGCTAAAACCCTTTCATTTTGGATTTTGGAATCGTTCGTTCTTCTTCGTAGTCGCCTTTGAATTCGCAGGTATCTTTATTGTTCTTCGCTTGATTTGAATTTTCATTTCCATTCGATTTCGTATCTGGATCTATCTAGGGTTTGCTCTCAGTTCTTTCTCTGTTGGATTCGGATCAGTATCTAGTTTAGTTAGAGATCGATGCTTCAGATTCGTTTTACTCTCGTTTCCAAAATTTCGGAGCAATTTTGGGTAGAGAAGTAGAAATGAGATGTTTGGAGGAGAAAATCTATAGTTTTGAATCTCAAGCTGAATACTTGAAGAGTTGTTCTCTTTCATTTATCTGATGAGTTTTGTGATGCAAAATGTAGTGAATTTGCAGAGTGAGGGGCAATGAAGGTGAGATCATCTGTGAAGAAGATGTGTGAGTTCTGTAAAACAGTGAAACGCCGTGGACGTGTTTATGTGATATGTTCTTCCAATCCTAAGCACAAGCAAAGGCAAGGATTCAGCTCCTTTGCTCATGACGGATTCATAGCTCCTCCGTCGTAAGTCAATCTTGTACACTCAAATTGTGTTCTTTTGGATTTTTTAGTGGTTAAATATGGTGTATGTCGTTCATGAAGATGGGTACAAAGATATTAAAGAACCAAAGCTTTGTTTTCATTTGATCATTGTAAATTACTTACTGCCTGAAATGGTTTCTTATTCAATGAAAACTGAGTAGCTAGTATGGGAAAGTTTTATATTTGCTAAAGACTTTAGTACTTTATGGCTATTTTAGTTGATTCAGAGCCTGTTGAATAGTTACTAGATTGAAATTTAGTTTTTAAAATGTATTACTATATGTAACCCTCACAAAGAAGAACTGATGAAACTAACCAGGTTAACATGAGATACAAAGTGAGATATTGAGTGTGGCAAGAAGCACACGTTCTTGTTTTAAGAAACTTACTTTGAAAGTATTTTGTGATTATGAAACAGGTTTACTGTGTCGGTTGCTACTCAGGAGGTGGCGAGGCTGCCTGGTCAGGGTGTATCAGCCGGTCTAGCATCACTTTTACACAAGCCAACAGCGGTTTTTGGGTGGAGGGCAGGTCTCGCATCCATTCTCTTCAAACAAGGGAATTAGAAAGTTAACCAGCATTTTCTCTTTTTGTTTTCCAGAGCTGTAATCACAGTTTCTTACAATTTCTGGTTAGGTGAAACTGTACACTTTTACATTTGGTCAGTTGTAGGGTCGTTCTAAAACCCACTTGATTGTGCCTTGCATGACCTGAACAATGAGATATATTATGAACACACTCTCAGGTATTTGCTTTTTCGGTTTTTCTAACATATGTTGCTTCAAGTTCTAATGAACGGGAGATATCAAAATAACAGGTTTTATATTGAAAAAGTCTTGTGCAATCTTAGATGCAAAACTCAAGCTACAACTCTTTATGGACTCTTTCTAAAGCTTTAGGATCTAGTCTTAGATGTCAACTTTGAGTAGTGAATTCTTGTGGCAATGAAAGAAATCATACTCATCCAAATGTACCGAACTAAACTTATATTAAGTTGAAATATTCACATCCACTATAGATGATGTGGCAAAAAAAATGTGTAACTTGTGGTTAAAACTGCATTCACCACGTATTATTAATAGAAGAATCGTCGCCAACAGTTTTGGGAGTTTGACATGTATAATTAGCTCATTTGCGCATGTTTATAATCATATATGAGAAAATTATATAAAACAAGACTTCACAACCACTAAAGGCGAATCAAATACAAAGAAGTAGAGAGATGGGGAAGACGAAGACTTCTCAACGACAACGACGCATTCCTTCTCCACCGTTGAGGTCACGATGCGTGGGTCCTACATGTGATGGTCACAGGAAAGCCACTACATCCCCAATGGGCCTCAACGTTTTTCAATTTTTGGACACTACTTCTTTTGGACATAAACCTTCTTTTATTACTTTTGTATTTTAATTTCCAGATCAATTCGTTTAACAGCTTCACTCCAAGAAAATGAATAATCACCTCTTCAATAATTGACGCACCCCTTTTGCAATTTCCACTTTTTCTGCTACCATTTTAACCAATTGAATTCGAGGGGGAACGATCATAATTGTGTTTGTTTCACCGGAAACAAAAACACTAGAAATGGATAAATATTCATTTCACTTTGTATCTATAATTCTTGACAGGATAATTATTCAAAGGTTCAGGATACACAGCGTGCCAATGAAAAATATGGTGATCGTTATAACTCATCTGATAGTTGGACTTGGACCCTATGATGATGTCTCAAGGTTGTCTGAGAATATATTCGAGTCAGTTTATTTATCGTTTGTTTAATGTTGACTGAGTTTTAATTCTTGCATTTTTTTTTTGTTTCAGAATCAGAACTTTGAGTTTGAATTTGTTAGTTTAGGATTTATAATTCTGTAAAGTTTAGATTAATAGTAAAATATAATATGTCTTTTAATGTCGTAAACTTTAATTTGGTCTTTCTAGTATACAAAAGTTTAAAGCAATAAAACATGTTTTTTTCTGATCCATATGTTGGGATTTGTGAAACTGTTAATCAAATCAAAAATTTCCATTGAATAGCTTTCGTAATTTACATTAGTTGTCTATTTAAGTCAGTATCAAATACATAAAAACAAAACGTTGGCCATGTTTATCAACTTAGAATGGGACCCAATAAAATCAAAGATAGACATGTGTATGGGGGTCAAATCGTCAATCACATGGAATCCTGAACCGTACAATCAAAGAGGGACCCATCCACCCAGTTGATACTCTCATATATAATTACAATTCATTTTATTTTAAAAATCAATTTCTATGCTTTGCAGTTTGCACACATCTAGTAGTCTTGGGCATAAGTAACCGGACCCGAAGACTCTACCTGAACCGATCTAAAATTATTTGAATCGGACTTGATCCGATTTTTAGAAATATCCAAATGAGACTAAAATCTGAATTACTTGGGGACCTTACGTATACACATAATTTCATTATGTTGTAATCAAATAAAGTATCTACCGCATTTATTATTTATTGGTCCCTAACTCACACGTGTCATTTGTAGAGAAATATTGGCCGTGAACCAAAATTTCAAAAATAATGAAATAGGTGTCATGTTTGCTACTAACAATTAACTGATAAAAAGAATTGAAAAACAAAAATGCTAAAAGAAACAAAGAGTTACTACTACTTACTACATTAAAACCTTTATAAATTAATAATATTAGAATCAGTATATTTTTATAATATTTTATTAATTTATCGAAATTATTAATTTATAAAAATAATATTTGGATTAAAATAGCAATTTAGAAACCGAAAAAATTATTAATTTAATGAAATATTAATAAATTGAGTATTAATTTATAGAGGTTTAACTGTAGTTATAAATTGAAAATTTTATTAAATCATATATTCATAACAACTTTGCTATATAATTATACAATTTCTACCGCATAATATTTTTATAATAAATTATATAACATATATTGCAATTTAATTTCAATATTATTCTATATTAATTATCTTATCTTTTTTGATAAATTTGTTTTTCCTATATAAACTTTTGGAGGACGATACATTGTATATGGAGGAGAAAAAGGAAAAAAAAAAATCAAGCCGTCCTACTAGATAGATACCAACGAACAGAGCCGAATGCGCACACAAATTATACATGCAAAGTCAAATTAAAAATCATTTTGGTACACAACTTGGAGAAAGAAGCTAACAAAAAAAATCTTAACAAAAGAAGAATAAAAATCTCATTAGACCACCTCCAACAAAGTATTTAGTGGGTTTTTAAGGGGTTTTTAGTCCATTAAAAAAAAATTAAATTAGAAATGGGTTAATTGTTAAGAATCGGTTCTTAGATAAGGGTTTTAAGAACCGTTTCTTAAAATGAGGTGGCTGATTCTCATTGGTCATTGTACTGTGTAAGCAATCTGATTAATTTTTTTTTTGTTTTTCCGACACAACTCACTTATTTCTTCTCTCGTTCTTCTCTCTTTCTCTTCCTCGAGATGTCGGCGAGAATCTAAGTTAGGGTTACACAGAATTGATGAGAAGAAGCCATGGCGAGATCTCGAGTTCTACAGTGGAATTGGTGGAATGGTAACACTCTCCTTCACTTCTAATTTTATACTTTAAGTGTAATCTAATCTCTTTCTGAATCCCTAATTCCTGTTTCATTTGTTTGCTCTTAGAGATACTCTTTAATATCGTCCGGCGTCGTCGCAGAAGTAGTAGAAGCATTTGAGATCAATGATTCAGCCAATGATGTTTATCAGCATAATTTCAAACATCGTCCTTATCAGGTTTCTTCTCTATTCTCAGTTCTGTTAATTTCATTGTCTGGTACTTTCTCTTTTCTCTTGTGATTTATGTAATGCATTTGACGCATGTATGTGTCCCTTTGCTTTTCATGGCTCTTTCTACATTAGAGAAGTTTCTCGAGTCAGCAGCACAAATTGATGGCAAGCCAAGAAGTTTTGATGACTCTGAGAATGGGTCCAAGGATCGCTGAACACAGATGAAGGAGGAACTCAACGTAAGAACAAAATGTTTTGATTTATTTACAATGGTTTTTGTAATAGAAAAGTAACAGGCAGTGTCTGTGTCTTTAGCCCAGCTGTAGAAAAGCTTGAAATTGTGGAATGTGACTTGGAGAAGAGAGATTCAATACAGCCTGCATTGGGAAATGCATCAGTGATTATATGTTGTATCGGTGCTAGCGAGAAAGAAATCTCTGATATTACTGGCCCTTATAGGATTGATTACCTGGCTACCAAAAACCTTGTTGATGCTGGTAAGATAAAAAAAAACACTCGAAGCTGTATATTGTCCATTGTCTCTTTCTTGACTCATCATTGCTTCTTGTGGTGTTATGAGCAGCAACATCTGCAAAAGTTAGTAACTTCATTTTGGTGACATCCTTTGGGACAAATAAATTTGGATTTCCCGCTGCTATTCTCAAATAAGTCTGTAATGTTTTTCTTTCATTACACACTTTTGTCCGAGAAAACTTAATTAATGGCATGTTTCTTGTTATAAGTGCTGCAAGTGCAGCTGCAGAAAATTGATAAAATACAATTTCTTATTTCACTGAGAGTTCCTAAATTGCAAGTGACTGTTAATTTTTCTATTGGATATTTATAAAACAGTGCAAAGTAACATAAGTTTACCTTTTTGTTTATCTCACTAATAACACTCGTTGGTTTTGATTTGAGTTGTATTTTTTGAGACATATTTACCTTTCAAAGTATATATTATGATAATTTTGTTGCATTTTTCCTTGATTAACATTCTCAAAAATTTCAAAAATCTCTATTTTAATTGCAATATAAGGTACAATTAGTGGGAATGTAATTATGTATTCAATAATTTCTGTAGATACCAGTGCCAGATAATATCTCAAATGTCACAGTAGAAGAAGAAGAAGTAAAACAAGCTGGGGAAAAGAAAGAGAGGCCTCTTTCCCCTTATGCCAGGTAAAAACCTTATTATCTTTGCGGCTTTATTGTATTCATGAGTATACTATATTATGTTCGTCTATTTGCGACCATGTTCTTCAATGAAACATAACATTAATTTTTAGGATCAAAATTTATATCATTACGTTTTGTTAACCTTATAAGTTTAGTGCTTTTTGTTTCAGTTGTGTTATAGTTTTAGAACTTTTTCGGCTGTGAATTTTCTAAAATTCAATTAACTTTCCAAACCACTCGTGTTCAATGCTTACTCTGATTAATGTTTGGTTGTTTGCTCAATGGTTAATATGAAACAAATTGTGATTTGACTGATAGTAATCAATGCTTTTTTGTTATCAATGCTTATTGTGATTATGCTTTTTACTTGCTTCTCTACAATGATCTTTGCTGTAGTGCAATATTGTTTATGCATGTATTATGATAGAAATTGTGATTTGACTGATACTGAACTATGCTTTTTGATATCAATGCTTGGTAGTTTGACATTAGGAAAGGTCATTGATTGCTAACCACAAACCATAATCTATGCACTTAAACACATAACCATAACCACAACAACTTGTTATCTCACACATAAATGACACCTCTTCTTATATAAAGCACAACAACTTGTTATCTATAACAAAAACTTAAACATAAACAAAATCTCTTGTTAACTCAGAACTATAACCCTCTCTTTTCTTTCCCTCTTTCCTTATCCTCTTTAACAGTCACTAGAAACAATGGATTCATCAAATCTATTTAGCCAACATTCAAGCTTTCTAAACCTCTTAAACAGCCAACAAGAAAGCCACACCCTTGAAACAAATCCGTTTGATAATGATCATGTCTTTAGTAGTCCCCTATGTACTGATCCAAGTGTAGATGCAAACAAACCTAAGGAGCGTAGAGAAAGAAGGAAGTGGTCACACACAGAAGATTTGGTCCTTATCAGTGCTTGGCTCAACACTAGTAAGGATGCAGTTGTATCGAATGAGCAAAAAAGCAAAACATTTTGGGCACGCATTGCAGCTTACTATGCTGTAAGTCCGAAGCTACAGAGTCTTGAAAAGAGAGATCCAATTCATTGTAAGCAACGGTGGCAGAAGATCAATGATGTAGTCTGCAAGTTTGTAGGCAGCTATGAGGTAGCAATAAAAGAAAAATCAAGTGGCCAGAACGAGGATGATGTCATGAAGATGGCTTACAAGATCTTTAACAACGATTATGGTTTGAAGTTTACCCTTGAGCATGCTTGGAGGGAGCTTCGATATGACCAGAAATGGTGTGCATCCTCTTCCACTAAAGATAACAGACCACCAAAGAGATGCAAGTGTGATGAGAACTCTGCACAGTCATCAACCTCTGTGCCAATTAGCCTTGAAGAGGATCAACCTCGTCCTATTGGTGTTAAGGCATCTAAAGCCAAAGTCAAAATGTCAGGCTCTGTTGGAGAAGAAGGCAAGGCTGTGTTGGAGTTTCAAGCTATGTGGGAGATCAAGCAGAAGGATAATGCAATGAAAGATAGGCTTTGTAACAAGAAGCTGTTAGATAGTCTATTAACAAAAACTGAGCCACTTACTGAAATAGAATTGGCTCTCAAGAATAAACTAATAAGTGACATGTTGTCAAACTAGTGAATTTTATTCTGTTGTATCCAATTTCCTTTCACTGTCATGTCCTCCTTTTGTATGCACTCTCAATTTATCTAATGAATTAGTTATTTACATCTCTCTGTAATGTTTATATGTTTATCTAATGAATTAGTTATTTATATGTTTATTTCTGTCCCCATTAGTCATCTGGTTATTGTTGTCATTATGATATCTAATGACATGTGTTTTTCTTTCAGGTTCATGGTTATCAACTGAAGATTTCAGTGTGTATCCATTACATGCAATCAGAACTAATACCATTTTGTTTGTGTCGGGTTGGTGTGTCTTTTGACAATGAACAGAGAATAAGAGAGAGTTATGGTTTTAGGTTTTAGTGTTTGTTATGGTTGCTTTTCACAAGTCTTCATTCTAATTATTTTCACTGTTTTAGCTTTTGCAGGTTAAAGCTGTGACAAAGAAAACATTGTGAAGACACCACTTCACTTGTTTTCTTGCATGTGCCGACAGCAATGTTGAGAAGGCTTCAGTGAATGAGTGAAGAGACACAAACTAGAAGCCAAACGTGGTTTTGTTTTCTTGTGCCCACAGCTTGTGACAAAATTTTCTCGTGATTTCAATATGTATTTATAATTTTCCTAATGGCAAAACCACTTATACTTTCCCAATTATATGAACAACTTGTAATTTGGAAATTTTTATCTATATATACAACACTTCACTCACTCTTACAAACACAACACTCAAAAATCTCTTCCTTTTCCACAAAATACTCTTTCTTTTCCTTTTCTACGAGACACTCTTCCTTTTCCTAAATAACCACACTTCTTTTTCCTAAATGGCATCTTCTTCCTATAATAATTTTGAAGAATCGATGGATGAAAGATTTGAGAAATATTTTAATCAAGCATTCAAAAATTATAATGGTGATCGTCAAGAAGCACCCAAGAAAAAACGAGCATATATTGAAAGACATCGTGAAGAAGGACACACCCGCCTATGGAACGATTATTTTGCAGAAGATGCAACATACCCTCATCAATTATTCCGACGCCGTTTTAGAATGAACAGGCCCTTGTTCAGGCGTATTGTTAATCAACTCTCCAATGAAGTTCCATTCTTTCAACAAAGAAGAAATGCTGCTGGAAGGTTCGGTCTCTCTGGATTACAAAAATGTACAGCAGCAATTCGTATGATGGCATATGGTTGTGCAGGTGATCGCGGTTGTATTTAATACATCCGGCTTGGTGAAAGCACTGCAATTTCTTGCTTGGAACATTTTGTTGAAGGAATCATATATTTGTTCGGAGATGAGTACTTGAGAAGACCCACACCACAAGATCTTCAATGACTACTCGATATTGGAGAGATACGTGGATTCCCCGGGATGATAGGAAGTATCGATTGTATGCACTAGGAGTGGAAAAATTGCCCCACCGCTTGGAAAGGGTAATATACACGTGGAGCTGGTAAACCGACAATCGTTTTAGAGATTGTAGCTTCACAAGATCTTTGGATATGGCACGCGTTTTTTGGACCTCCAGGTACCTTAAACGACATTAATATTCTTGATCGTTCACCAGTTTTTGATGATATATTACAAGGTCGAGCTCCGAAAGTGAATTATTCTGTCAACGGTCACGAGTATTATTTGGCTTACTATCTTACCGACGGGATTTACCCTAAATGGGCAACATTTATCCAATCTATTCTAATTCCACAAGGTCCAAAAGCATCCTTATTTGCTACACATCAAGAAGCGGTCCGT
Source organism: Cardamine occulta (assembly GCA_028015245.1). NCBI lineage: Eukaryota > Viridiplantae > Streptophyta > Magnoliopsida > Brassicales > Brassicaceae > Cardamine > Cardamine occulta. The sequence continues at coordinate 17,105,243 of CM051382.1, read as the reverse complement.
TAAGATGTCGAATTTTTGGAATCTTGTAAGCTCGATTTGCTATTGTCAAAAATCTAGCTCTTATATGGGATAAGGTTAAAATAGGAAAGATTATGCGAGCATGTATAATACTTCACAATATGATAGTAGAAGACAAACGCGATGGGTACACTCAGTTTGATGAATCTGAATTTGCACAAGTAGAAGCTAACAGAACTTCACACGTGGATTTCACGTTTTCTACAGATATGCCTTCAAATCTCGGGAATATGATGGGCACTCGAAATCGACTTCGTGATCGAACAATGCATCAACAATTGAAAGCTGATTTGGTTGAGCATATATAGAACAAATTTCGCGCAAGTCAAGATTAAAACTAATCGTTATTTCGTTTTATGATTTGCACTTATATTATTATATATTTTTATGTCATGTATATTTAAAATTATATGCAATTCAATAATGTTTAAGTAATAAATTTCTTAAAATTTATTAAATTTAAATTCAACTAAATCTAAATTAATTTGTAAATTTTTTTTTTTAAGAACCTTATTTGGAAGTCTACCATTGGACTCAAAAATATTTAAGAACTCTAAGAAAGTTTCTTAACTTTAATTTTATTAAAAATAAAAATTAAAAATTTGTTAAGAACCCAAATGGGGTTTCCTGTTTGAGATGCTCTTACTTAACAAAAAAAAATTAATTATATTATAATTAAACTTTCTCGTGATGGAAAAAATAAAACTAATCAACGGTGTAGATTGTTTTTTCGTCCACCAGCTTCTCTACTGTATATATAACCACCGTCTTCACTTGTCATCCCCAGCTCATAGGTCACAAATCTGAAAAACAACAAATCTCATTCTCTTCTTCTTCCTTCAATCGTAGAAGTTCAAATCTAAAAATCTCCAGAAGAGAGAGATGCTGCTACGTAGCGCGTCAACGCCACTTCTCAACTCGTTGGTTCATGTCTCGAGTCCACGAGAATCACCAATCGAAATCGAATCTGTTCATCAGATTCAACGCCACAAATCACTAACACTCTCGGCGTCTTCCTCTTGCTGTTATAGCCCTGTGTCTATGCACTCTAATGACGAATCTATACGGAGGATGGAAAGAACGGCGTCAGAGAGCGATCTACGACATTTGACATCGGCTAAGCCGCCGATGAGTAAGTTTTTGAGTGGTGGTGCTTTGATGGAGGATGTGGAAGAAGAAATCGGATTCGGTCTTTTACGTACGTCGTCTTACGGTGGTGATTTAGGGTTAAATTGGGCGTTGGATGAAGATACTGAGGTTACGGGAGGTGGTGGTGGTGGGATGTTTCACGGCGGCGGAGGTAAAGGAAGGAGTGGTGGCAGATCTGATGGTGGTGATGGAGAAGATGATTGTACTGATGTTCACTATCGTAAGATGATTGAAGCAAATCCTGGAAATGGGATTTTTCTCAGTAATTACGCCAAATTCTTGAAGGAGGTACATATTTTTTTCTTCCGCCGCTCTAGTCTCTTTCTAGATCTGAAGTGAATTGGAATTGGAATCAAATAGAGCATGGATTTGAATGTGTTGTATGATTGAATCAGGTTCGCAAAGATTACTTGAAAGCAGAGGAATATTGTGGGAGAGCTATTCTGGTGAATCCTAATGATGGGAATGTTCTAGCTATGTACGCTGAGTTGATTTGGAAGATACATAAGGATTCATCTCGTGCTGAGACTTACTTCAATCAAGCTGTAGCAGCTGCTCCTGAGGACTGGTGAGAGAAAGATTATAACTTATCAAAGCTCTCTTCTTTGGGAACTTTTAATAGTAGTTGTGTCATGTGTGGCTTTTGTGCTTAAATTTGGTCAATGTTCTTGTTGTTTTCTGTAGTTATGTACAAGCTTCGTATGCACGGTTTCTTTGGGATGCTGAAGAAGAAGAGGAAGAAGAAGAGGAGAAGGAAGTGAGACATGAAGAACTGGAGCCTCAAACTTCTCGAATGAATTTCTTCAACGGACCTTATCCGATCACGGCCATGTCTTAAAATCTGCATCCAGTCTTTTTTTTTTATAGATTTAGATAAAACGGGGTCGTCTATGATTTATCTAACCCTTTTGTTTAATGTGAATTCTTTAAGTCTTTATGAATATTTCTTTGCTCGGTTTGTCTCGGTTGTAGTAATAATACCACTGAAAGAAAAATAAGATGTGGAATAAAAAGTTTTGCTTTTGATGGATGTAAATGAGTTGGGGTTGTGATATTTTCTTGGTACACTACATACTGAGTTCAGGTTCAGACCTATCTATCCTAATATGAGATTGGTTAGTCTAGAACTGAGCGTGCACCAAACCTGTTACAATGGAGAACAACCATAAAGATGATTGCTAGTTTGTTCTTCTTCTGATGCAGGAACCGTGTCTTTGCCATGACCATAACTTATGTAAGCAATTGGAGAGGCCGAGAATGGCCGTTAGGGTCGAGCAAGTCTTGGCTCCGTGAAGTTATGTCGAGAAAATCTGTTATGCACTAAGTCCATTTAGAGGATCTGTTATCCCCAGTCAGAGATATAAGGACTGACCATGAGACCTGAAGTTTTGTAGACTGTGATCGGCAGACAGCAGAATACGGTACTCAAAACACAGTGGTCGATCGGGCTCGACTCACAGGAGGGGAGTTAAATTACATGAAATGTGTCATTAAGAAGTAAACAATTTCAATCATCTAGAATAGTCAAAATCAGTTCTACATAATTTAACTAAATAAAAGATCACCAGAATATATTTGTAAAAATATTTATAAGTACTGTTTTATTTAATTTTTAGTTACGGTAAAGTATCAATTGACTTTTACAACTAATTATTTTATTAACATAAAATAATAAATACCACAAAATAATTATAAAAGTCATGATTTCACGCTATACACTAGTCCTGGATTATTTGGAAAACGTATTAAGAAAAATTAAGATAGTATTTATCAAAAAAAAATAGTGGAAAAATGTCAAAAACACAACACACATACAAACAAACCCTTTGACTTATATTTAGCGCAAATAACACTTAGGAATAGATATATTCTCGGGATAACAACACAAAACCGAAGATTTCTTTAAAGAGCAGTAAAAATTGAGAAAAGGTACACTGAAACGAAGCCAGACATGGCCACTGAAGGAGAAGGATCCTTCTCCGCGGCCGCCACGGCGAGTCCGAGTTCTCCGGTGAGAGGTGCAGGTGGCAAATTGAAGCGACAATCAACTAGGAGGCGCCCGGCGACGCCGTATTCTCGACCGTGGATCTCGAGAATCGTCGATCCTGCTTATCGGATTATTTCCAGTGGCGCTACGAGAATACTTCCTTACTTCTTCTCGAATCCCACCTCTACTCCTGCTCTTACTGCTCCAGACGATCAAGATCAACATCAAGGTTTTTTCGTCTATTCTAGCTTTTGATAGCCTCGTATAAAGGCATATCTTCCTGGATAGTTTCTGTAGTTTTGGGGGGTTGATTATAGGAACTGATTGATTATCTGTTTTTCCTTATAACCCTTGGCATACGAGTAGTATTTAGGGTTTTGTTGAAATTGTTTCGATGCTGTAAATTAGAAGCGACAGTCACCGAGGTTGAAGAAGGTTCTTTGGGTTTTGATTGAAGTGAAACTTTTATAGAATTTAAGGCTTTTCTGTTAGCGATTTGTTCATGATTCTAATGGTCTACTAAGATGGGTTTTTTCACTCAGTGTGGTCTTAGTTTTAGCCTCTATTATCTTTTTGCTAGTGGGACTACTTTGATATTGACTAAATGTATGCTTTAGTGTTATTAAGTAGCTCTTAGTGTCAAGTGCGTGATGGATGTATTACTGTTTGCTCCAAAAGTTGTTTTGAACAGACAGTAGTCTCATATTATTGGGATGTAGTTACGATATAGTACAGAGATATGAGTTAACTCTGCTTCTAACTGTCTAATCCTTACGGATTTCTTTTGAGCTGTCATGGTTTAACACTTGGCCTCTTTTTCTACTAGATATGTTGCAGAATGATCCACATGAGAATGATCCCAGTGTAACCCCAACTTTAAATGTAAGCGTCTTTCAATTTCTCCTCTCACTTTTCTTAAACTCAATTGGGAACTTACTGCTTCAGCTAAGCTGATTTCTTTGTATTAAACACAGCTTTGTATGACCTAAGAAAGATATAATCTTTGTGTTCCGTGCTCTTGAGCTGGATCTTTCTTTTGATTCCAATTAAATAACACAATTTTAATTTCCCCCCTGTTATTCTTGCTTTCTTCATTTTTTGCTTGCTTTTGTGATTTGCAATAAATGGAATACATCAAATTCTCCCTTCAAATGTTTCGAGAAATTTTGCAGGTACCGAAGTTTACATCAATTGAAGAGGGAGGTCCTAGTGGTACAGCAAACGAGAATGAAGGCAATTTCAGCATCAGTGTACAGATAAGAGGGAAAACAGCTTTAAATGACGCAGTTGCAATCTCGGAGCTTGAAAGGCTAATGGAAGGAAAAACGTTTTCATGGTATGTTCTTTATGTTTGTACATTTATTGCATTTCAAATGATGCGTGATGGAAATTTGCTTCCTTTTGCTTGTTATTTTGTTAATGCTTATAGCTTAGTTTCTTATTTGAGTTGTTGCTTATTTTTCCTGGCCTTTCTGTTATCTTTTCTTTACAGTTCTGATTTATTCATTATTTTTTGCATAGACCACTTTTACACTGTCATCTTTTAATCTCTATCCAGGGCTGAAACTGATCGTCTCATAGAGATAATAAATTCAAGGGTTAGTGATCTACCTGATGTCAAGAGAGACGAGAGCAACTTGGAGATTCCTTTGACAGAGAGAGCTAAGGAAAATATGAGTTTCGTTGATAAGAGAAAAGAACCCATTGGTGTTAATAGTGAAGTATGGGCTACACCAACCCCACTTGCCAAGTCAATAGTGAGTTGCATGCTATCCAACCTTTCTTTGCTTGGATGTTCTGATGATTACTAGCAATTTTGCATGAGTTGCTTAGGCTATTTTAGTTGCCAGAAAAATTTAAAGTTTAGTTTCGTAGACTTGGGAGTAATTTAGATGTAAAAGTTATGTATCAGAGGAATTGGGTCTCTGAGGTCTGTGTGAGGTTGGACTGTCTGTGAAAACATATAAAGAAATAGGTAAAATAGAAAGAGCTATGTAATTTCACATATTTGCTTTATCAAAGAGTTGATGTTTCTTTCTTCACTGGTCCTTATTTCTTTAATTTACTCATTTTTTTCGCATTTACATTTCTAATAGATTTTTGATGGAGACAAACAGATTCGGGATGAAGCTGGTCTGTCACCGGCAGAACTTGCAAAGGCATATATGGGAGGCCAGGCATCATCAAGTAATTCCCTAGGGTTTTTAGCAAGAAATGAAAAGAATTGTTTAGACGGGGGTATGCTTGTTGGAAAACCATCAGTTGCATCACCATCAAGCAAGCCTTCTGCATGTTGGCCTGGTATCAAGTCAAGCGAGCAATATGGTTTTGCAACTCCTCAAAGCCAACGACAAAGCTTTGGACTTCAAAATTTTCCAAGGACCCCACATTCTAGAACCTTCCTTTCAAATTCTAAGTCAAAGGTGTGTAGAGTTTTTTCTTATACATTTTCACTCAAACATTTCTGGTATATTTGACCTGTTCCTTTTTTTTCCTCAGTTGATGCAATTGCAGAACAATAGTAGCAAGCGCCTAGGCAACCTCCAGTCTCCCTCTCAAAGTGCGCAGACAAGATATGGCCAGGTAAAATCTCCCCGTGGGACACCTTTTCCTTGACTTTACATTTCATAATGTCTGTCCTCTAGGTCTTGTTTCTAAAATATAGTCAGCACTATGCTGCCTTTTGAATCTTTCTTGGGTTCCTTCTATCTACTGAATACTATTTCCTCAGTTGAAACCTGATAAACCACTTTCTAATGTGTGCAGCTTAGCAAGGGTAGAGATGGTGGACTTTTTGGACCCAGTAGAAGAACTCGCCAGAGCGCCACACCGTCCATTTTGTCTCCTTATTCACGACCTTCCCGTGGTACATCTCGTTTTGAAAATTCTGCTGCCATGATGAGCTCTGAAGCAGGGGAATCAAGTAACCTATCTAGGTCCCAGACAACACCATATGGTAATCATAAAGGTTCAGAAATTGGTACCCCGATTGTGCCTACTCAATCTAGTAAGATGGCTAGGACGATATTGGATCACCTTCAACGGACCCAATCCACCCCGAAAAATAAATCTGCTGAGTTAAAGCTTGCCACTTCTTGGAGATATCCAGAGTCTTCGAAAACCGTCGAACAAGGCAACTCGAACGTCAACAATGTGGAAAAGGATGGCTCAGCTAAATTGAATGAAGATATCCAGAACATTTTCTCTCACAATCCGTCATCCTCTGTGCTTAAACCTCCTGCACCTACCACCGGTGATACACAAAATGGAGCGACCAAAACCACTTCAGTGTCAAATGGAATATTCCGTGGAACACATGCAGCAAGTAGTAGTGTTACCGTACTCCAATATGAGCTAGGGAAGTCTAAGGGTTCTCTTTCCAGAAGCCCACAGGAAGAGGTATTTTGAGCACTTGCCCTTTTTTTTTTTTTTTCCCTTAACGCATCTTGCATCAGGGTTTAGGGTTTTGAGGTTTTGGTTTCTTTGTTGCTTAAATGTCATGACTTGTGAGTGTGAGGAACTCAATATATCCACTGACATAGGAAGTAAACAAGCTACATGAGGTTTACTTCATTTGTGACTTTAAAACAACCTAGATCTCTCTGTAAATTGGATAAACTTCTAACAATTGCTAACGTGTCTGGAGATGCATATATTTTTGTTGACTGTTTGAATTTTGATCTTGTGGAAAATTGAATTTGCAGACGGTCACTTCTTCTCAGGACGCTACCAAAACTGTTCCCTATTCTTTTGGAGGCGAACCTGCAAATATCCCTAAACCACCATCCCATACACTGGGAAATAATAAACCGGTACTTCCATCGATCTCAATAGCCAAGCCCTTTCAAAAATGGGCAGTTCCTTCGGGTTCAAACACTGGCTTCACATTCCCGGTCTCTTCATCTGATGGAGCATCAGCATCAGAGCCCACAACTCCATCCATCATGCCATTCACAACAAGCCCAGCACCAAGTGTCGGTGTTGCCATTACAAGTCATAGAGAAGCAACAAAAGATGATGAGATTCCTCAGTTTAGTTTCGACAGTAACAGAGGAAGAGATAAGTCCCGCCTTGTCTTTGCATTTCCCTCTGTGAGCCAAGATGTGAACGATGAGGATGATGCGAGATTAGGTATCAAATTCACATTTGGGTCTGGAAAGACGGAGAGAATATCGTTCAGCTCAGCAGGAAATGATGGTGTTTGCTGTTAAAACAAAGACGATGGTCTCTCTTTCTTATCTCTTTTCCAATCTTTTTTTTTAGCTTGTTTTACTTTTACTTTGCGAGGAGTAGAATTGTGTGCCTAGATCATGAGTCTTGATCTCTATTCACTTAAGATGATTGATTTCTTTCATGTCTGATTTAAGACAATCGGGATTTTTGTTCCTCCGTGGGACGTCGTTCAGAAAAAAATAAAAAAATGCAAATCGTTTTTTTTATAGCGTTCTTTTTGTCGGATAATGTCATTTTGATTTTCACAAGTCTTTTAACTCCCAACTTTTGAAATCTCCAAAGTTGCAAAGTATTTAAGTAAATCTGTAGTATGTGTTAAAAAATATAGCCATATAGGCCACTAAAGAACTGATTGAGTTGTATCGTCCCCGCTTATTAGCCACAATCTCGAAGACGCAAACTAAAGTTAAAGCTTCACTTTTTACAGACGAACACTCGTGTGTGTGTGTGTGTGGTGGGTGTTTCAGAATTCAGATCATCCTTGATAGATTCTTCTAGGGTTTGTGTCTCTTCCTCATGTGCTCGGTTTATGCTAGATTTCAGGTTTTGCAGCCACCATGGATGACAAGGAAGAACATCCGATTTCTATTTCTTCTCCATCCCAACACAAAATTCGCCTTCTTTCCTCGCGCCATTTCTTCTTCTTCTTCCGACAACAAGGATGGTTCAGTTTCATCTTCCAGAAAAAACAACGTACTACTATTACCTTCTTTATCTCTTAGAAATCTTCACTCTTTTTTACTCGTTTGTAATCACATTGATGGAATTTCACATGTTTCCCCTGCTTTGAATGGCGACAGATTGGTTATGATCCTTCAGATGAACTGTTTGGTGATGATTTCAAGCCCAGGTTAGACATTCCTATACTCTTTCTTATGTTAATTTCATGTCCTTTTGAATCCCAATTCACTCTTCTGTTATTACCATCAGTTTTATGAAATAGCTGAACTCAAATGAACTATGACGACTGATCACTATGGATGTAATGAAAAATCACTGGTTTTTTTTTCTCATTCTTTCTGGTGACTATTTGAGTGAGCTTCAAAATGTGCTTTTTGGTGATGGTTTCTTTAGGAATTTATCTGGTGATTCGCGTGAACCAAGGTCGTGGTTTGGTCCTAACGGTCAGTACATTCGAGAGCTTCCATGTCCAACTTGTAGAGGAAGAGGTTATACTTCTTGCTCTAATTGTGGAATCGAGAGGTTGAGATTGGACTGCCCTCAATGCAAAGGAAAGGTACTTAAATGTGTTAGATAGATGACTTCAAAGTTTTGAGTAACAAAAGTCGTTCCTTGTTATACAACTTTCCTTAAAATTTTCTAGGGCATAATGACTTGTCTTAGATGTTTGGGGGATTGTGTCATATGGGAAGAATCAATTGATGAACGACCTTGGGAGAAAGCTAGATCCAGGTAGTGTAATTAAAGAGTTAACATCTCAATTTTCTTTATTGTTGTTGACTGATAAATCTCCTTTTTTCTGCCGCAGTTCTCCATTTAGAGTAAAGGAGGATGATGAGGTTGATAATTTAGAGATAAAGTTCAGTAAAAGGACTAAATCAAAGCGGATTTACCAGTCACCGACTCCTGAAGTTGGACAAAAGATCAGCCGATCTCTAAAAGTTAGTTTCATTCACATATTCTTCATGATATTCATTATACTCTCTCCATGGGGGATTGTTATAGTCAGTCCATTAATGATTTTATAGAGTCTCAATGCCAAGACTGGACTTTTTAGTAAACGTATGAAGATTATACATCGTGATCCTGTCCTTCATGCTCAAAGGGTAGCTGCAATTAAGGTCTGTAATCAACTCCATTTTGTTTTAAACTCTAAGCAACTTATGTTTTTTTTTTCCCTGAATCTGCTTAGTGTTATTGTGCTCTAGAAAGCTAAAGGAACACCAGCTGCTAGAAAGCATGCATCTGAGTTCATGAAAACTTTCTTCAGTAACCCTAAAAACCGTGAACAGAGAAGCTTGTCCATGAAAGGTAAATCTAGCTTCTTGGTAGAAATTCAGAGTTTAGCTCAGTTTATTACTCTCTTTTTTCGGAACCTTCTCTGCTTACATTCTCCAATAATGTGAGAAGAATTAGGTTGAGGCTTGTCACTTAAAGTAGCAAGACTGCTAGAGTATATTGTTAGCTAACATTGGCACTGAATACTTTGTTAATGTGAGATATCATGTTGCTTCAGAGTAGTTAGAATATGGGTTTTGCTTTTCTTTTCTCGTGACATTTCTTGTGCAAGCCATGAAATGGTAAAGAATCATTATTATTTTTATCTGATTGGTTCAGGTATTAAATTTTATTGCAAGAACTGTGGACAAGAAGGCCATAGACGCCATTACTGTCCAGAATTGGACACTAATGCAGATAGAAGATTTAGATGTCGGGTTTGTGGCGAGAAAGGCCATAACCGAAGAACCTGTTCTAAGTCAAAATCAATGGTCACTCAAGGCATTTCCACAAGGCATCACCAATGTGGAATATGTGGTGAGAGCGGTCACAACAGCAGAACATGTCGGAAGCTGTCCAGAGTGAAACCCAGTGACCGTGGTGGCGATTCTGGAGACAATAGTGTTGGTAAGAGAGGGTATGTTTGTGGGTTCTGCAAGAAAAAAGGACATAATGTTAGAACCTGTCCAAATAAACAAGTTTCAGACAGTGATTCTTGTTTAAAGCAAGAAAGTTCGTGATTCTGTTTCTTTGGTTGTTAGGCTTTTGTTTTGCTCAGAGAAATAACCAATCACTCGTTTTTATAGAATCGCGATTCTTGTTCTAACTATGTATTATATACATATCGATCAATCAACGTACAATTGCCTATATGTCGACATAAACACTATATAAATACCATAAACACCTTATATTACATCAATATCCACTGATATATCACACTTTTTTTTGTTCTTCCTATCATTAGAATTCTCTGATGCTTCTATGTCGGTTGTTATATTTAGTCTGAACGCTAAAATTGTAATCAAAAGCCAAAACGTAAATAATCACGTTTTTCTTTTCTTGATCAAATTTACGAACGGACAATTCTTTGCGCGCTAAAAATAACAATCATGGAAAGAAAAAAAAAGCAAACCAAGGAGACAAAATTGACCAAAAGTGATAATATCCTAAATGGATTTATTCAACAACTATCAAAACCACGTACGCGTCTTCGCGTAACTTCCGTTTGACACTTGAGAACCACTCGTTCTCCTATAAATATGTCTCTTTTGCAAGACTTTCGAAACCACAAACACAACACACAAATATCAAAGGGTCATTAAAGACATATCTCTCTAAGACAAGAATATCAAGTTACCGAACAAGAGAAGTAAAAGGGGTGACCTGAGTTCTTTCAACACAAACACAAAATGGCCAGAGTTTTTAAAACGGTGACGTTTCTTGTTTTGGTTTTCGCTGCCGTTGTTGTTTTCGCTGAGGACTACGATGTTGGTGATGATATGGAATGGATGAGACCTTCCGACCCTCAGTTCTATGTTACTTGGGCTACCGGTAAAACTTTCCGTGTAGGCGACGAGCTTGGTGAGTTTCCTAGCTATGTCTTTGTTTCTAGTTCAGTCGATATTACATATGGATCATGTCGGTGATGTTATGTATTTTTTTTTTATGTTGGTGAACAGATTTTTCACTTAAAAAAAGATTAATATAGAGTTTCTAACGACTGATGTTGATAGTTAAAAATCATATACGAGAGATCCAAATTGTTAAATTGGTCTAATGATGATGTTACAACTTTTTTTGATATGATTATTACAGAATTCGATTTCGCTGCTGGGAGACATGATGTGGCAGTTGTAACAAAAGATGCATTTGAAAATTGCGAGAAAGAGAAACCCATCAGCCTCATGACTACTCCTCCGGTCAAAATTATGCTAAACACCACTGGACCACAATACTTCATCTGCACCATCGGTGACCATTGCCGCTTTGGTCAAAAACTCTCCATCAATGTTGTCGGTACTGGTGCTACCCCTGGTGCCGGTGGAGGTGCTGCCCCTGGTGCTGGTGCTGATGCTACCCCAGCACCTGGTTCGACACCAGGAGCAACCACTCCCACCACCCCATCCGGGACCACTACACCTACCGGAACCACTACTACTCCAGCTGGAAATGGTGCTTCTTCATTACGTGGTGCTACCTTTTTGGTCGCCTTTGTTTCTGCTGTTGTTGCTCTCTTTTGAGTCACACTCGATCGGAACTTTTAGCTAATCTATATGTATTTGTTTTCATCATCTTATTATCCGTGATTTTGTAATCATGTATTTTATTCTTTGTGAGAATAAGACTCTTCTTTAAGTCATTGTACGTTAGTACTTATGTTTCAAACGGTGAAACAATTTGGGTTTCCACAAGTTTGTGATTAGTATGAGTTTCGATCTATAAGTACACTGTTATCATTTATAAAAATAAGATTGTGTTCTGTACATCATTGAGATTATATTTTAAACTTACTATATCACCATATTCATTTTCTTGATCTAGTTTGTTTAGTTTTGAGTCTTTTGACTATAGTAAACAAGATTTGCTTTCTCACTATTTCAATCACTTACGAATGTTAAACATGAACCGAAGTTAGAAATTAAAAAGAGTACAAAGCATAGTAATTTTTTTTCCGACGTGATTTTTAGTCTCTTAACTCTGGCTTTGGTTAATAATTGAGAAAAACGCCAAATAAAAATACTCTCTCCGTTCTTTAAAGATAAATTTTTAAGGTTTTGTACACATATTAAAAAACTTTTTACATAATCTAAAATACTTCTATCTTTTCATTAAATTTTAACTATTTTTTTTACTTTAACTCTAATTATTAGGGGCAAAACAAAAAATAATACATAATTTTTGCATTGGAAATACAAAACATCCATCTTTGTGAAACAAATTTTTTAGATTAATTTGAAAAACAAAGAGGGAATAGTCCGTAGGGCCGTACAACATAAGACCACAAACTTCCACAATAATTTGACACCTGTACGATTGACGTGAATCAAGAAAACGATAAACTTGTTTTTCAACGACCAATGACTTTCTCCCGTTTAATAATTTAAGCATGATGACTTCCAAATTCCAATGGTTTATACAAAAGTAGTCTTTGGTAATTGCACTGTTTCTTTCCTTTTTTTCATTCTTTCTTATCAATCTGGATTTAACTTTAAATAAATTTATTTCATCTACTTCTTCTGTCAAGATTGATATCTTGAAATTTCAATAACTTAATATGTTCGATTTTTATAGTGTAGCTACGATATTCGATAAGACCTATATATGACATAAGAGTTCTCGAAATAGCAAGTCTTGGCTTTGCCAAAGTAAGAACCTCTAAAAAAAAAAAGTAGTTCTAATTTCTAAATCCTACAGAGCTTTTGGTTTACAATATACTGTACAGACTACAAAGTTGCAAAAAGTGCTGCTTTCATCTAATTTATTTGCTAGACAAACAAAATTCAGAGGATTAATTTCTAATAAAACTAGTGGTAAAATTGTGGTGGGATGCTAATTTCACATATGACTGATTACATGTTTTGCAAGGCAAATTTATTTATATAAATAAACACAAGACTAACATAAAGTTTGATCACATTTCATAAGGAGTACATTAATCATTCCAGAAAAAAAAATTGTTTTTCAAATTAATCTCAATCTAGTTCACTGAAGAAAACATACCACGGAAGAGACCAGAGGTTAAACGACACTTAAACCTATCAAGAATGAGTGACATAGATGATCAAATCAAATGAAAGCAAGAAACCATCAATCACATGCAAAGAGTGTTAAGCAAATTAACTAATTTGTTTTAAATTTATTTTATTAGGTTACCTCATTTTTTTTTTCTTTTTGGTAGTGTAAAAAAGGAGAGAGAATAGAGTTGGCTAATGGCTATGACTATGTGTAATAAGAGAAACAAAAAGAAGCCTTCCATGACTGTGCTATCAAGAAAGTAGCTTTGTTTTCAATCCCAAACTGTCAAAAGTCTCTCTTCATCTCACCATTAATCTAACTCTTTCTTTCTCTCTCTCTCTCTCTCCCATCAATGTTCCTTTGAGACCAATGCTCCTCTTCTCCTTTTTCATATAAACGCATCCTCTCTTCCACATCTTAATAATTTCATATCAAACCCTAAAATTGAGAAAGATGGGTAGAGGAAAGATAGAGATAAAGAGGATAGAGAACGCAAACAACAGGGTGGTAACTTTCTCAAAGAGGAAGAATGGGTTGTTGAAGAAGGCTAAAGAGATCACAGTTCTTTGTGATGCAAAAGTTGCTCTCATAATCTTTGCAAGTAATGGTAAGATGGCTGATTATTGTTGTCCTTCCATGGATCTTGGTGCTATGTTGGACCAATATCAGAAATTATCTGGCAAGAAACTATGGGATGCTAAGCATGAGGTATTCTCTCTCTTTTTTATATGATCTAAAGTTTCTTTGTCTCAAAAATATTCCATGGACAAAATCATGAAATGGGTTTTCAATTTCTTTGCCAAAAACATGTCAAAAAACCCTTGAATCTTCAACCCTAGATGCAGATCTACTATAGTGTTTTGTCTAAAGAACATATATTCTATGCTAAATGTCATGAACCGGGCTATTTAATTTTATTTTCCTAAAATATGTCAAAGAGAAAGGTTTACCTCGAACCATAGATGCAGATCTACAAAAGTTTATTTGTGTGTGTAGCCTTCCAATCCTCTATATTGATTCTCTTGTACTCAACAAGACATGGAGCCACAAAACATGGAAGTTATTCTTTTCTTTTATCCGTGCTTAATTTTTTAAGATCTTGAATATATTCTAGAGTATATCTAAACATGTATTTACCCAACTGTGTTTTGAGACCACAAACCAAGACAAAATCTTTAAGCGAGTTAGATCCATAATTAATTCAGTTTTTAGGTTATGATGACAGAAAATCTTGGATGTGATATTAGTGAGAATATCTGAAGAGTTTACTGATTTTACATTTGTCTTTCAAAACTAATTGAAAACCGGGAAAATACGTTTCAATACCCTTTTTTAATTGATTTTTGACAAATATTATTAATTAATTAATTCTGACAATCATAGGTTTAGTTCTCACAAATGAGATATATCTCTATACAGTAATAACCTTACAGACGGTTGTATACCATTTAAGTCACTGCCTAGTAGTATTCGTGTATGTATATATCTGTGTATACTTTTAGATATATGAATGTCAATATATATGTATATATATAAGTGTATGTGTTTGTTATATACTTATATATGTTCTACTTGAAACATGAACACAGAAAAACAAGAGACTTGTCATGCAAAACCAGATCTGTTTCTTTAATATTTTCTCAGAGATAAATATATTTATGTTTAGTTTGTATAGATAAGTGAAAAAAAATTGTTTGATATATGTAAACTCTTAATAACTATTATTGCTCGTTCATATGTTGAATAATTTTGGTCTGCAGAACCTCAACAATGAGATTGATAGGATCAAAAAAGAGAATGATAGCTTACAACTGGAGCTCAGGTCATTAATCTTAGTGACATATACATTTAGACAAGTATATATATAAAATTTGATTAAAATAAGAATAGAAATTGTGAATACAGGCATTTGAAGGGAGAAGATATACAGTCTCTCAACTTAAAAAACTTGATGGCCGTAGAGCAAGCCATTGAGCACGGCCTTGACAAAGTCCGAGACTACCAGGCACGTATACATCTCTACATACATGATACATTCATACACACAAATATAACTCTTATTTGGTTTGCTTGGCACAGATAGAGTTCCTCGTGACAAAGAGGAGAAACGTGAGCATATAACTAATCCTATATTTACTTTATACTACTTAGCTTCCGGATTGAAATATTTATTAATGGTTACAACAATTTTTATTACAGGGGAAGATGATTGAGGAGGAGAATCGGCAACTCCATTTCCAGCTGGTATATATAAACATTTGTCATATATTTAGGCCTTTAGAGTATGCATGGTTTGGTTTGAAACTATATATATTAGTATGTTTCGTGTTTGAGATATATGGATATGGTTTGGAAATTGCAGCAACAACAGGAGATGGCTATAGCTAGCAACGCAAGAGACATGATGATGAGAGAGCATCATGATGGGCAATTTGGATATAGAGTGCAACCGATTCAGCCAAATCTTCAGGAAAAGATTATGTCTTTGGTCATCGATTGATCATCGAGATTTATAATTAATCTCATCATCAGCTCCTATCTATTTCGTGGTCCTTAAATCTGTGTCTTTCTAATCTCGAGCCACATATATACTCTATCTATCGGACTCTTACTTAAGCTATGTGTGTGTTGTTTGCTTATATATGACCTCTATGTAGTAGTTTGTGTTGTGATGTACTCTCTATCGAACTTTTATTAAGCTATGTGTGTGTTGTTTTACTTATGACCTCCACGTAGTGGTTGTCTTGTGTGCTAATATTATTTGTTAGGACTACTATTTAATTAGTCTAAAAAAAATAAAAGGTAAAAGAGCTAATTATAAAATATTTCTGTTTTGGTATTATTGAAGAAAGAAACCCTGGAACATCCCATAGTATATTAGTATATAACCAAAAAGAGGGTTCAATGTGGACCAAAATATTAATTAAAACATATTTTATCAAAAACATAAGTAAGTTTAGTTTTTTTATATAACATCATGCAAGTATGGTGATTTGCATACGGTTCTATAAATCTTAGTGTTTTTCTTTAGTTTATAAAATTGAAAGTATAACAACTAGACCGAAATCAATCACAGATGAAAATGTGTATTTATGTGCAGTAATAAGATACTCCCTCTGTTTCTGAATACTTGATGTTAAGGTAACTTCACACATATTAAGAAAAAGTAATTATATATGTTTATTTATTAGTTTGGATATAATCAGCTTTTTCTATTTTCTATTTTTTTATTCAAAAACTAAAAAATTGAGTATGATGACAAAAAAAAAAGGAAAAAAGAACCATTGAATACGTGTGAAATAAGTCATACCATGATCTTTCATATTCCTGTAACCATTTTTACTACCTTCCCATTTTCCAAGTTAAATTTTGATGCCCAAATAACTAAAATTTTCAAAATTGGAGCCACAATTACGTAATTGAAAATAAACAAATTAGGATGGAGCCAAAACCTATATAACTATATTTCATTAACCTTCTATATATATTGACAAAGATCTGCATGTGTTGTAAAATTTATTAATGGCTTTTCATACTTCTAATCTAAATTTACCACTGCAAAGTAATGAAGAAGAATTTTTGTTTGATTTGAATAGAAGTCCAACAAGAGAATTTACTTCATTAGAGAATGGTTTGGAAGTTTCATTCCATGAAGAACCGAGAGAATTTTCTTTCATGAATTCAGGTATTTTTATTAATTGATTTTTAGTAGATTCTTATATATTTTTTATATTGTTATACTAGTATTTACAAATTGCTTATCAGGAATTTATAGACACTGCATATACTGTATTATAAATTTTCTTTGTAGATGTATATTGTCTGATTATTTTCTTTTCATACATGTTAACATAATGTTTTTAGTAAATTTCTGGAGGCATTTTAAAAAAAAACATCACGTAGTAGTAGTTTTATCTATAACTAAATTTATGGAGGTATTTATGAGTCAATGTTATTTGATTTATTTTTAGTAGGATTATCAGTTTATTTATAACTTGTTTTTTTTGTTTTTTTTTTAAATGTTGTGATAGGAGAAAATATTGGAATATCACAAAATCCCCATCCAGCTAGTGCTCATAAGAAAGCAATGACAGATGGAGAAAGATTAGAAGTTTACCTTGCTTTATTGGAAAGAAGCAACAACGGAGAATTGGAGAGGAGTCATACAACGGAAGTTGCTAATTTATTCTCGGTACCATTACTAACGGTACAACGAATTTGGAAGCGGGCTAAGGATACTCCTAATGGCGAAGTTGTTGACGTCTCGCATAAGAAAAAGGGTAATTGTGGTGCGAAGAAAATTCAAATTGATCTTGATCGAGTGCTTGATATTCCATTCCATCGTCGAAAAACTTTAAGGTCATTGGCGGCTGCTTTGGGTGTGAGCCTTACGATGTTGTACCGACTGCTAAAACAAGGGAAAATTAAGCGGCATTCAAATGCCATCAAGCCATCTTTGAAGGAAGGTAATATGAGAGCTCGACTACAATTTTGTGTCTCCATGCTCGACAATAGTACTTTGCCCGATCACCCGAAGTTTGTTGATATGCACAATATTGTGCATATCGATGAAAAATGGTTTTATATGACCAAAAAATCAGAAAATTATTACTTGCATCCTAATGAAGAAGAGCCGTATCGCACATGTCAGAGTAAAAACTACATCGGGAAGGTAATGTTTTTAGTTGCCATTGCTCGTCCAAGATTTGATGGAGAGGGAAATGAGATATTTTCTGGAAAAATAGGGGTGTTTCCATTTGTTACAATGCAACCAGCTCAGAGACGAAGCAGGAATCGAGAAGCGGGTACTTTGGAGTTAAAGGCGATGACCTCCATCAAAAGAGAAAATATAAAAGATTTTCTAATTGGAAAAGTTATTCCAAACATTCGTGAAAAATGGCCACAAGAGGATTTTGGAAAAACAATTTTTATTCAACAAGATAATGCACGAACTCACGTTGATCCGAGTGATGAAGAATTCCGAGCAGCTGCTTCTCTTCATGGTTTTGATATTCGTTTGATGTGTCAACCACCGAATTCGCCCGATTTGAATATTTTAGATCTTGGATTTTTTAGTGCCATTCAAACACTACAACACAAGGTGTGTCCGAAGACGATAGAAGAACTTGTTTCCGCGGTAGAAACTTCATTTGAAGAATATCCTTCTAAACTATCGAACAGGATTTTTATGACTTTGCAATCGTGCATGCAAGAAATCATGAAAGTGGGAGGCTGAAACAATTACAAAATCCCACATTTGAAGAAATCTATCTTGGAGAAAGAAGGTAATCTACCTTCACAATTAGCTTGTGATCCTATTTTAGTTCGAGATGTAATAAATTATTTAGCTAATTAAGTTTTTTTCAATTATGTAATGTTTGTTCGGTTATCGGCATATCAGTTTGTTATTTCTTGTAATACTTTTTCCATCTTAATATTATTGATTTCTGTTAATTTTTTTATTAGATTGACGTCTGTCAAATCCAATTACTCTTACTATCAAAGTCTAAATAAAGAAAGTCGTGTTTTAAATCTGTATTACATACAACTTGGTGTTGAATATAACAGCTTATCATAATGGTTTGTGTCTTTGTGAGTAACTTACGCTTTAACAAAATTAATTAGCATGAGGGTATCACTAAACAGCAAAACACGTAGACACAAACAAAAAACGGAGATATATATGAGATGAAATAATCTGATATAGTTTAAGTTTGGAGATATTATTATAAGCTCATGTCCATAACTTAAAAGAAGAAAAATGTCTACAGAGAAAAATAAAATACAAACATAGAGAATTTATAGACAATGGAACAGACTTTGTGGTGTTCATAAAAGAAAGTGAACAAATTTGGTGGATTTTTCATTAACAAAATTAGAGAATTTATAGATTATCCAGTTATATTTTTTTGTCAACACACTCATAATAAAAAGGAGAAAAATTAGGAAACAAACAAATAAGATAAACAAAACAGAGTTGACAGACAAAAAAAAAGAAACAAAACAGAGCACATAAATTAAGAAACAACAAAAAAAATTTGGGAAAAAAACAAAACTACAAACACTTAGGCAAATATATCTTCAGCATATCTATTATAGTGTTTTCAATTTCCCTGTTGGGATGAAGCTCTCCTACATCATAATATAATGGTTTATTCAAATCAAATTCTCGGGTGGCCTTAGATCTGATATCGTAAATCCTTTGAACATCCCTCGATTCGCCTTGGATAGTGATAGCTTCGCTCAGAATCGGTTGGTCTTCTTCATCAGAACATAACTTGTTCAAATCAAATTTATGAGTAGCTTTAGATTTATTTGGAGTAGGAGAAATATTATTTTCTTCTTCTTCTTCTTGCTTCACTTTTTTTCTATCTTCTTCTTGATTCATTTAGTTTTAAGAGAAGGAAAAAATATTAATAAGAAGAAAAGAAGAAAAAAAATGAAATGGTCCTGGTAGCTTTTTTGAAATGTCGAAGAAGATGAATAATGATTTAATGCTATTGACAAGAATAATTATAATGGGAAACGTGACGTTTGAGTTTTTATCTGTTTCCCAAAAATACAATAATTATTTATTTATTAATTAATTACAGTAAAAAAATACATTAAATAAATCAAAACATCAAGTATTATAAAACATGAAAAAAACCTCAAAACATGAAAGTATTCAGTAACAGAAGGAGTATACATTAAAATATTCTCTGACAACCCCTTATCTGCCAACGAGTGTGTGATGCACAACATGCACCAATTGGACGATTTCCTTGTTTTTTTTTCTCATATAAGAAAATACAACTTGATTTGCTTTCCCAATCACTATCTGAACAAATCATTTGTTGCAAGCGAATCATGCACCGCCGAATATTTCGTTTTCTGTAATTGTAAGTATATAATCAATTGCGAACAACTGAATAAAAATGAAAATCAAGGAACTTTGTGGGCCATGCAGCCCCACAATCATCGACATCTTGTTGAAGAAGCAAGTTGAACTGCGAAGATAATTTAGCCACTTGGTTGGTGTATGGAGTATACAATTGATTTACACTTTTACAGATTCCTATCTCATTTTTATTGTTTTAGATGAGAGTATGAAATATTAAAAGTTGAGAAAAAAATCATGCAATAGGAAAGTTTACAAGATAATTCATCTAAGAAAAGACAATTAAGCCTCTATTTTATAAGATTTTTATTGACGAAAAATCATTTCGTGTGGTGATAATATCCGCTGACACGATGACACGTAATACGGTCGTGCAAAATCTTTGGATCTCACACGTCACGTGCCAATGGGGAACTACGTGGCAACCTTATCCTTGCTTCTAACTTGTCAACGGTCAAGTTAGAATTTTGACGCTCTCGTTGCTTAACACATGAAACAAACATGTATTTTTTCGTTACGAAAGAAAGAAACACAATCACAATCAACGGAAGACGTGTTAATTTTTCTTTTTTTTTTCCAATTCAATTAACCAAAACCAATTTCTCGTATCAGAAGAAAATAGACCAACATAGAAAGTATTTATTTTTGTTATTATAAGGGATAAACAAAAACCTCGGAAACGGATAAAGAGTTAAAGACTCCAAGAAACTTGTAAAAACTTGGAAACGGATAAAGAGGTAAAGACTCCGAGAAACTTGTAAAAACTTGGAAACAAAGAGAGATAAAAAAAAATGGCGTCACATATGTGTTGTTACAATGGAATCGGCGTTGAACACATTTTATGAAACATTTGAATAGGATTTCACTTTTTAGGGGCACTCAAAAAAAAAATTATATATATGTATATATATTTTAGTTGACGTCAAAGAGTGAAAATATATATATATGAAAATGATGAGTAATGTATTAATTTTCGTACAAATATTTGATAAAATATTGTGTGGATCTCTAATTATTATTATTTAAATATTACAATATATTATTTAATTAAAAAAAGGAAATTTAAATTCTTTTTTTATGTGACTTCTCATTTTTTTTCTCTTCTTTTGGTTTTAGAGAAGTAATATGTTCTCAAAAAATCTGAATCGTTAATTTATTCTAAGGCAAAAAGCTAATTGAATTTTCTTGAGAGAAAAGAAAAAAAATCATAGTTAAAATTCTCGATTATACAAATTTGAAAGATGATTTTGCAGAGAAAAATAAAAGAAATATTGTTTTTAGAAACTTTAAATTGTTATTATTTTTTAAATATATTATTGTAATTTTTTTAACTTTAGTTTTGTGGAGACTGAAATTTTTGTTTTTTCTATTAACTAATTGACCAATTTTTTTTTCCTTTGGGCCCCGATTTTTTCACAACCTACTCTAAATGGAATTCACAGTATAAAAAGGGTTCATCCTCTGCTTCATTCTTTCACATATCGATTCTCCTCATCGTCTCTTTCATTGAAACCAAAACCTCAAGCTCACATTCTTGCATCAGAGCTTCGTATTCGCTCATCTGCTGCGTTTTCGTACTGTTCATCTACTCGAGGATTTCATTTCTGTTCATATAAGGTATTGTTTCTTTCGATCTCTTCCATTACAATCTAATCGAAATTAGATAAACCCATAATATGTAAAACAGATTGATCTTAAAACTCTGGATCTTTCATTGAAACTTTCAAAATTTTGGAAATTTTTATTACAGAGAATCGAGGCAGCCTCGTCGTTCAAGAGGAGATACAGAGAGAAGGAAGAAGAAGAAGAGATGACGATTAAACCGGCGGTTCGAATTTCTGAAGGGAATCTAATCGTCAAGGACCGGACGATTCTAACCGGTTTACCTGACAATGTCATCACAACGTCAGCATCGGAAGCCGGACCGGTGGAAGGGGTCTTCGTCGGAGCGGTATTCGACAAGGAAGATAGTAACCACATCGTACCAATCGGTACGCTCCGCTATTCCCGGTTTATGGCTTGTTTCCGGTTTAAGCTCTGGTGGATGGCCCAGAGAATGGGCGAAATGGGCCGGGATATTCCTTTCGAGACGCAATTCTTATTGGTCGAGAGCAACGATGGGTCCCACCTAGAGCCTGACGGCGCAGACGGAATCGAAAGCAACCAGAAAGTTTACACCGTTTTTTTACCGTTAATCGAAGGCTCTTTCCGTTCGTGTCTCCAGGGAAACGTTAACGATGAGATCGAGCTCTGTTTGGAGAGCGGAGACGGCGACACTAAACGGTCGTCGTTTACTCACTCTCTGTACATTCACGCCGGCACTGATCCGTTCCAGACGATAACGGACGCTATCCGCACCGTTAAATCGCATCTGAATAGTTTCCGTCAACGTCACGAAAAGAAGCTTCCAGGGATGGTTGACTATTTCGGATGGTGCACCTGGGACGCGTTTTACCAAGAAGTGACTCAAGAAGGCGTCGAAGCTGGTCTTCAATCTCTCGCCGCCGGTGGAACTCCGCCGAAATTCGTCATCATCGACGACGGTTGGCAATCCGTTGAGAGCGATGACACCATCGAGAACGAAGATGAGAAGAAACAGCCACCGGTTTTCCGATTAACCGGAATCAAGGAAAACGAAAAGTTCAAGAAGAAGGATGACCCTAAAGTTGGGATAAAGAACATAGTCAAAATCGCCAAGGAGAAACACGGTTTGAAATACGTTTACGTGTGGCACGCGATAACGGGTTATTGGGGCGGGGTTAGACCCGGTGGAGAATATGGATCTGTGATGAAGTATCCAATGGTGTCAAAAGGTGTGGTGGAGAATGAACCAACGTGGAAGACGGATGCAATGGCTGTGCAAGGGTTGGGTTTGGTTAACCCTAAAAATGTGTATAGATTCTACAACGAGCTTCATAGTTACTTAGCTGCTTCTGGTGTGGATGGTGTGAAGGTGGATGTGCAATGTATATTGGAGACTTTGGGTGGTGGATTAGGCGGTAGGGTTGAGTTAACGCGTCAGTTTCATCAAGCTCTTGACTCCTCTGTTTCAAAGAACTTCCCAGACAATGGCTGTATTGCTTGTATGAGTCACAACACGGATGCTCTTTACTGCTCGAAGCAAGCAGCTGTGATTAGAGCGTCTGATGATTTCTACCCGCGCGATCCGGTGTCTCATACTATCCACATAACTTCGGTTGCTTATAATAGTTTGTTCTTGGGAGAGTTTATGCAGCCTGATTGGGATATGTTTCATTCCGTGCACCCTGCTGCAGAGTATCATGCCTCTGCTAGAGCCATCAGTGGTGGACCCATTTACGTCAGGTGTAGATCATTGAACTTTACACTATATCTCCATTTGAACTTGGCTATATTGATTGCAAAACTTACATTGTTACATTTTTGTTTATGTTCTTGATGAGTAGTGATGCTCCTCGAAAGCACAACTTTGAGCTTTTAAGAAAGCTTGTGTTGCCTGATGGATCGATCCTCCGTCCTCGATTGCCTGGTAGACCAACTCGCGATTGTTTGCTCACAGATCCTGCTCGAGATGGTATCAGGTAAGAAGATAAGATAAGTCTAAATTGTTTTTTTGTTCTTCATTTTCTTATTATGCATTGTTTGGTTTCAGCCTTCTAAAGATATGGAACATGAACAAGTACACTGGAGTTCTTGGTGTGTATAACTGCCAAGGAGCAGCTTGGAGCAGCACAGAAAGAAAAAACATCTTCCACCAGACAAAAACTGATTGCATCACTGGCTCCATTCGTGGTCGTGATGTGCATTTGATATCCGAAGCCTCTACTGATCTATCGACCTGGAATGGAGACTGTGCTGTTTACTCTCAGAGTAGAGGCGAACTTAGTGTTATGCCATACAATAGGTCTCTCCCAATTTCATTGAAAATCCGCGAACATGAGATCTTCACTGTGAGCCCCATTAGTTATCTGGCTACTGATGGCGTCTCATTTGCTCCAATTGGTCTTGTAAACATGTACAATTCGGGAGGAGCTATTGAAGAACTTAGGTATGAAGCAGAGAAGATGAAAGTGGTAATGGAAGTTAAAGGATGTGGTAAATTCGGAGCTTACTCGTCGGTGAAGCCTAAGAGATGCGTTGTTGAGACAAACGAGGTCGTATTCGAGTATGATTCCTCCTCTGGTTTGGTCACTTTTGAATTGGACAAGATGCCTATTGAGACCATACGATTACATCTTATTGAAGTTGAGTTTTAGATCTTAGCTTTCAAGAATGATTCAAACAATTCATTATACATAAGAAACTTTTTGTTATTGTTGTAGCTACTTTCGATGTCATACTGTTCACGTTTCTTCTTGTATGCCAAATACTCATTCC
Source organism: Cardamine occulta (assembly GCA_028015245.1). NCBI lineage: Eukaryota > Viridiplantae > Streptophyta > Magnoliopsida > Brassicales > Brassicaceae > Cardamine > Cardamine occulta. The sequence continues at coordinate 17,080,923 of CM051382.1, read as the reverse complement.
CTAAGATTCTTCAAATAAGAAAAACAGAGTTAAAAAAAAACAGAGTATGTAGAATCACAAAGGCAATCTCAGGTTGAGCCTTCTCAACCAAACAGAGTGAAGAAGCATTCGAAGCATATCAAACGGTTGCGACGGTCTATTGAGAACGAAATGTCTCTGGACTTGCAAAACCCTTCTCTGCAACAGTAAGTAGCGTTTCGAAGACACGTTCTTTAGTATGGTTTTGATCTCAGGGATCTTCTTAGACGGAACATGAATGGTGAACTTACTCCAATCAAGAACGTCTGAGAAGGGCAAGGCGTAATCATCAGAGATGATGACAGGTACGCAACCTAAGTTAATGGCTGCAACTACTCGAGGGCTAGCAACTTCGTAGCCACTAGGACAGAGACAGAACCTTGACTTGGCCATGAGCTTGAAGTAGTCTTTGTTGTTGGCTAAGTACTCGTGGACTTGGAGCTCCTCGTCTTTTTCTTTCCAGTGCTGTAGTAGAATCCTTCGGATACAGCCGTGTGAGCCGCCTGCAAAGAAAGCAAAGATGGGTCGGTCATGGCCGGAAGAGCTTGATAACCGAGGTGGACCGAGGTGGTCTCTTGGGATGTTGATCTCCGGGATCGAGACGTCTCGTTGGGGATTGAAACCTTCTGACGTGTTGGCGTTGCATAGAACTCTTATTAGGTTTTTCATCAGCTCCGGGTTCGATCCCGAGACGTCTGGTGCCTACATGACGTCTTAAACACGTTAATCAAAATTTACCAAGATAAGTCCGGTTCCCAAAAACATAGTAGAGAGAAAGATAACGAACCCAATCATGGCAAGAAACGAAGAAGTGGTCAGCTCCGAGACTTCTATTCCAATAAGGATACTTGTGAGCAACAACATTGACGTAGTCAAGAAAAACTTTGTGAAGTTGTTCTCTCGAGTAGGTAACAAGCGGTTGGTATAGGTAATGAACGACGTTGGCAATGCTTACCGGGAGGAGGAAGACGTGAGCCTTCTCAGGGTGGCTAGCCGCGAATGGGCTCATCCCTCTCTCGATTTCGTCCACAAATTGGCCTTCGATGCTGTATATGTCTTTCATTGGACCCATGTGTACTAATGGTGTCTCTCCTTCTCTGTACACCCACACTTTGAATGTCTTCTCCATCTCTATATGACTTCTGCTCAATTTCATAGATAAAAATGTTATCTTGGGTTGAATTCGTTCATAGAAAATATAACTTTATTCTTCAAGTAACACTTGTTTTTGGGGTCTCAAATACTTAAAGCATTTGATCAAAACTCACAACATAGTAAAATATATTTGTTATGATTTTTTTGATTAGAAATTTGCTTATATATGATTTTGTGATAAGTTTTGATAACTATTCAAGTGATAATCCCGAAAAATATCATTTTAGAACATGTTTCTACTAAGAAAATTTAAAGTGAGTGTATGTACTTTAATGAAAGTAATACCAATACAGTATATTAAACGTTAAGATAATACTAATAAATTAAATTGAACTTAATTATCTTTTAATAAAACAGCTGTGAATAGCAATTTTATCTTAGCAACGAGCAAAAATTTATGGTTTCAAAGTCAACAAGTATAACTAAGTTTGCAATTCGAAGCTAACAGAGATGTGTGACTGCAATTACCAAAGTGCGGCTTTAAGTGAGCGCTACGTTTCTTCACCCCCAGACCATTTCATACTACGTTAAGTAAGTAAAAGCATATAAATTTAACCATTTAGCCTTTAACTTTACATGTGTTAATAAATTTATATGCTTTTACTTACTTTATATGCAATTCATGGATGTATTATTTGCATCAAGATTTGGGAGAAATTTCATTTTTGTATTTTGATTTTTACTCTATGTATAGTGTATACGTTTGTTTGTGTATACAATAGAAATGCTCCATTACATTTAGTTATGAAAAATGGAAAGAAGTATATTAATGACTATTTGAGAGAATTAAGAGACGAGGAAGAATTATAATTTATACCCAATCGCTTCGTTTCCCAAAACAAATGTCAAACGAGTAAATAAACCAAGAAAATCGTATTTGTACAGATTATATAAAAAGTCATTTTCAATATGTTGATTATTCATTATTAAGAAGATTAAATATAATTGAAAAAACTTATTATCATTTTAAACACTTCTAATGTAAAATTTGAATTTATCTTTTGAATTCTAAATGATCTAACTAGGAGAAAAATAATTGGTTATTAAACGGAAATTGATAATGTTGTATGAGAAATATATTGGACATTTAATAGTTACGAATACATCTACTTATTCTAATTTTTAAAAATATAGAAATTATATGAAGAGTTAAACGTCAATTATTTAAAAATGAAACGGATGAAGTAAGTAACTGAAATAGAAAAAAATCTCATTTTTTGGCGCAAAATTGTTTCCATTAACTAATCATATTATTTCCTAGAATGGAAAATTAAAATCTACAAAGTGAAACAAAAAATGAGAGAAAGATTTAAGAGAAACGGAGAGAAACTTACTGATGAAATGCAAAAGCGTTTCTGTAAACGGCTCCACGAGGAATAAAAGTTTCTTCATTGTCCGATGCATACTTCTTCCACCTCACGGCTTCACGTATGGCCGCTCTTGATTTCGCTAAACCTTCCTCTATTCTTTTCTTCTTTTTCTTTTCTTTCTTATCACAACAAACATATCTTTTCAAGTAAACTAATTCACAGTATAATTAAATAAAATCACTTGGATTAATAAAAACATACCTTTTGAGGACTCAAATTTAATGTGAAGTTTGATGAGGCCGCGCTAAACTCCATGGACAGAGACGGTGAAGGAGATGCGGCGAGAGAAGTAGCATCCACGAAAGAGGAGGGAGCGTTTTTCGAGTTTAGGTTTGGAGAAGAGTGATGCTCATCAAAGAAGACAAGGAGAATAATAAGAAGAAGAGCATGAGCTAGAGAGAGTTTCATATTAACAAAATTTGATTAATGTTTCATTTTTATCTAACTTCTTGGGGGCATTGGGGCATAAGTTTATGTATTACAGGAGAGTTTTTTTATAAAGAGAAAATATACGATATTATTTTATATTTATTTTTTGAAAATGCTTAAATCAGAGAATTAAGTCAATTAAAAGCCTACAAATTTAAAGCAAGAAATGAAAAAAATAGTACTAGGGAAGGTAACCGAAGACTAATAGAGTAATTGAGAGCCTAATAAAATTAATATTGTATTTATTGCTTTGTAAAATGCTTATCAAATCTAAAGTTAATAATATTCATATCGTTCCGCGTTTGACATGATCTACGTTAAAGAATATGGCATGCTTAATCTAGGGTCAATTTTGGATCCGGTTGGAAGGAGAAAACCAAAGACTTATATATCCGTTATCAAACCGGTTCTCCCCATACTGCCATACCCGGTTTAAGACAGGTAATTCAAATTTGGGTTGG